>CM037855.1:188435142-188597097 GCA_021234595.1 Delia radicum | reverse complement strand
AAATTTTTGTTCACTTTCAAAAGAAAAGTTTCATTAGTTAAATGAAAACTTCCATTATTTTTCGTTCTTTAAAATTCTGTCTATGTAGTAAAAATAAAAATCGAAATTTTGTTTTATGAATAAATGAATAATGATTTTATTATAAAAATATGCAATTACAATTTATATAAATATCACAAAGAAGTTGCTATGATTAAATCATTTGAAGACATAAAATTTAATGTTGTGTGTCTAATTGGCTTATATCTATAAATAAAATTATATAAATTTTTTTTTTTTTTTAAAAAAGTTTGTTATAATTATTATTATTTAAAAAAATAAAAATTATGTTTTTCGACCTATAATTCTGTTATGAAAATGAAAATTTATTCAAGTTCAAGGCCATACTCTATATTTCTTTATTAGGATATTGTCCTAACAAATAATCTATAGAGTTTTTTTTTTTTTTTTGTTTTCAATTTATTAACTGACTACCTTCAAGAATTTGTTGATATTTCCATTTCGGGGATTTTCTAGCTCTAAACTTGTTCTGATGATGGGGACCTAGAAAATCCCCGAAATGGAACTATCAACAAATTCTTGAAGGTAGTCAATTAATAAATTGAAAACCAAACAAAAAAGCTCTATAGATTATTTGTTAGGACAATATCCTAATAAAGAAATATAGAGTATGACCTTGAACTTGAATAAATTTTCATTTTCATAAAATTATGTAATTATAAAAACAATTATATAATTATATTGATTATTTTACTATATAGATGAAAAAGTATTAAAATAACACAAAATGAATTTCGGTAGTATATAAAATATTAAAGGATTTAAATACTTAGATAAACTTTTTTTTTTTTTTTTGTAGATGAGTTCAGATATTATAAGTTTTCTATATTTTAAACATATGAAGAAATATTTGTATAAACGCATCTAATCTTTGCCATTTAGTACCTCATAAACTTCATCAATTGACAAAAATATTTTTCCAAAAAAAGTTAAACGATAGCTAGAAAATATTGGGAATTTACCAATAAAATGATGAGTGTTTTCCTCTTCATTACAGTTACAAAGCGTACAAGTAGTTTCTGTACTACCATAAAAAGCACGAGTGTTTAAACTGAGCAACCCACCCCTGGCCTTCATAATTAGGCTACCAAGATATGGCGAGTTACCATCGAGAAAGTAAGGAGAAATATCATTATATTGCAGTGTAGGGTACAAATCATGAAAATGAAATCGCGGATTGCTGGCACTAGTAATAAATGTTTCGTATTCTATGATTCTCAAATTTTCGAGAATATGCTGGTGATAACATAGAAAATTACCCCTAAAGGTCCCAATATCCAAAGTAATCCCGATTTTCTCACATAAAGACCCCCAATTGGAGAACCAAAAAGTACCCCCGCCGAATAGTCTCCTCGGCCAATATTCGCGGTAGTCTAGTGACAGGTAGGTTGAGAACTTTTCTTATATAACTAAATGTAGTTTTAGTGTATCCAAGTAAAGTGATGGCAAACCAGTTTCAATGTGCAGCATATAGTTTGGAGTATTTTCAGGAAGGTATAACATTTAAAAATTTTGTTTTATACCATTTTTAAAAAAAAATTTGAACAACATTTTAACAGTTAAGACCAAAGTGTGGCTTTAAAATTGTACCATATAATATTTTTGTACAAAATTACTGTTTTTTATATACAGTCGCTCCAAAAAGTGAGTGCTGACCATAAATTTCCATTTTCAAATGAAATTAACTATTACCTACTTTAACTTTTTTTAAAATAAAGTCACCACTTATTATTTTTTGTCATAATATATTTTTTATTAGCCGCTACTTTGTATATACCAGATTTTGCATTGGACCGGTGGACTTATGACTTAAAATATGATTTAAAAATAGCAACATTTAAAATAGTTTCTATGTCATTTCCAAACACTTATAAGTCGGTTTTAGTGTTTCTGCATCCAAATCGCAATTTCTTAAAATATTATTTTGATATTAAGTCAAAAACGCTAGCAAACAATAATATAAAACTATGTAGGCCAGATATGAAACTCATAAAAGGCTATAATAAAAAAAGTGAAAAGTACTTGGAAAAGAAAAATACGAATTTTGGGTACCATACCAAATATTCATCTTAAGAAGGCAAGGTGGGAATGGTAGTGGTAGTGGTAAGCGCAAGCAAGTAGAGGGGTCTACAACTTACATTTTATCTAAGGAATATATTCTTGTAGATCTGCACAATAGCGAATTCTCTTGAATTCACACACAAACGATGAGTATTGAAAAACTGAATATGAAAAATATAACGAAAATTTTGTTTTAAGAAATCAAAAATGTTTTTTTTATTCACAAAGATTTGTCTTACTTTTTGTCGAAACAGTGCTCAAAAGTTTCTTTATGTAGATCTTATAATAAGAAAAATATCTATTAACTTTTTTAAAACAGTTTTGGTCCACCGCAGCATTTTACGTTTTCATTTAATGTAATTTCAAATTTATACACATTATTTTGATAAATTTTTCTGAGGATTTTCTTATTAAAAAGTTTGAGATTCTGATGGCTATTGGATATAAAACCCTTTAACCCTTTGACGACCGAAATTAAGCCACTGAAGATTTTTTGGCGAAACTTCGTAAACAGCTAAGTCTGTGGCTAAAATTAGTTTTGTACTGCTTTTGCGGCTTTACTGCTCCCCCTATCGGAGAAATATAGTATTAAAACTGAATCATTAATAGGCTGTCGCTCCTTCATGGGTTACGATTTTGTCTAAGTTTCTATTAAAGCTTTTTGAAAATCACGTAATAAAATCGGATTTATAAAATAAGGTTACATATAAAAAATCTTTAAAAAAAAAAACACAATTTTCAAAAATATTGTATGGGAGTAAGTTCCAAAATTATATCATAATCATATATTAAAAATATGAAATTTGATACCCATGTTGCATATGTTTTGGCCACAGAGTTGCTACCCTGTGGCAAAATATAGTGCTACGGGAAACTTCATCTAAAATCCAAACCCACAAATATCGAAAAAGAAAAAATACGTGTCTAATTAAACTTAATAGAGAGTAATATATGTTTGGAGTTTGGACCTGCACCGACTATAAATCAAAATTTATGTGTTTTTTCAAATACCACAAGAAGTTGAGGAAGCTCGGACATGCTACTTTATTCTGGTGATGCGCATTACAAATAATTTTCTTTATATACCAAATTAATATAAAGTTTCTTTGGAAGAACTGTGAAACACACGCAAAAAAAACAGAGAGGGCTAATTTTTGACACCACTTTTTAAAGCCTAATTGTGTGATTAGGCAGCTAAAAAGAAATATAGGTCTCTTAATTTATATACTTAATATAGATGATATCCAAATTTCATTGCAATATTTATTTTCAATTCACTTTAAATTTTTTTGGGGGAGTAATAATAATAAGTAATAAGATCTATTACTTGATGTTACTTCTATTAAAACTAAAACTTATTTTATAATTTTAATTAGTTTTAAACTTAAAACCGCCATAATTTTTGCGAAGTTTAAGATAAACGATAGATGCGGAGAAAAGGCTTTTCATCTCATAATAAAAAACCTTTAAAAATGTTGCTCCAAAATATTTAATACTTTTGAATTTCCTTATACATATTTTTTTTGATAACCTTTCACAAATTTACCTTCATTATAGAAATTCAATATTTGCATTTCTTGAGCCACCCTAATGTAGATTTGTATATAATATTTAAACCGAATATCTTTGTTAAATATGAGATATCAGAAAGCTTTGGGGGTACGACAACATTAAAATATATGAAGGTTTTAAGGGAACTAAATACACCCACTAAAATCCGGGTAAGATATGAAACCACGAATATACATATATTACAACTAGACTGGAATATGTGATTATAAATCATCTGATTCAAATCCAATACGACTTTGTTAATAATTCAGGTGTTAATTATTCAGTATGGGAAAGAAACTGTGCAAGGGAAACATCACAAAGCTGTCCCTTCAGGACTTTAACATGGGAGTGACTGATAATCAAAAAAAATGGGACAACAACAGCAATAATAAGTCAACAAATAATTGACGAAACGTCGCGAAAAACATGTAAAATAAATGCATTTTTATTTACATTAGAACAAATCATAGGTCTGATTAGCATGACAAACACAACAAGAAAAAATATATATATTTTGCATCAATTCAGTGATATGGTCTCTGTTGATCTGTTACAGAATATGGCCGTTGAGGTCAGTTGAATCATCATTCCCATAACATTGTTTTTGTAAACTTTATATAGAGTTAGCGAATTATCGTAAGTGTTCGCGCCGTGGCCGTTATAAAGCAAACTGTAATTTCAAGAGGACGTAAAATTATATTTCGAGCTAATTTTGCAAAACACTTTGGGGAGTTTTTCAGAGTTTTTTTCATTTTGCTTTAGTAATATTTCTTACAAAATGTTATAAGAGCAGCTTTTTATGCAGTTGTATTAAGGCTATAATATTAAGAAAAGTTCTTGCAGATTTGGGTACAAATTATTGCAAAGACAACATATATGGGTGAGTATGAAGAAAAACGATTTTTCATCATCACTTTGTTTCAATAACCTCAAGAACTATATGAATGATATGCAGACAAGGAGGTCGTTTATGTCATATACTGCATGAAGTATGTCCCCTTCAAATTTATCGCCATTTTGCAACAACAAAAAACTCTTGTTTTCTGAATATAACAACAAAATTTTCTATACGAAATGTTCAAAATGTATACGGAATTTAATGTTAAATTTCCATGGTTATGAAAGAAATATTAAATTTCTATGTGTTTTTCATCCAAGAGGACGCCAACAATGTTTTTTTTTTTTTTTTATTTTAGTTAATGTACTTATAATTAATATAATTACATTACTCCCATTGGAGCTTCTAGCAACACGCCAACAATGTGTATTCATATAAATTCATATAAATTCATATAAATTCATATAATTCATATAAATATAAATCATATAAATAAATAAAATATTGTGTTGATGCTGGCTTGTTAAAGATATGGATTATTTATAAATATGTATTAGGTTTTCTTTGATCTTCTTTTTTTTTAAATATTTGTTCCCTGAAGAAGTCACCCAATGTGGAGACGAAATATTGGAAATAAATAAAAAACTAAAAAGAATGAAATTGATTATTAATTAAATTAAAGACAAAATAAAATTTTTAAATTAAATAAAAATAAATTGTGTATTTGTAAACTAAATTTTTATAGTGGTATTTTATGGAATGTGGAAAAAACCGTTATTTTTAGGTTATTGAAGAAAATCAAAATATTTACCTTTAAATTTCCAGAATTCGACCAAATGATGTTTGGCAACTTTTTACAAAATAATTTGGCAAGTATTTTTGCTGAACATATGAACTCATAATAAAGGGTCCGCCATCTAACGTTTTTTTTTTTTTCAACTAGTGCTTATTTCGTGAATGGTAACACTTAGCTCATGTCTGATTTGACAGATAATTAGTTCTATCCTTCCGCTGAACGCATATGGTCCGTATGTTCGTTATCTTGTGAAAAAAGTGAAAGAAACTGGCATCCTCATCGATAAACCAAAGCGTGAAAAGCCAAAAACAGTGCGTACACCCGAGAATATTGCTGCTGTGGCAGAAAGTGTGCGTGAAGCGCCATCAACATCAATTCACCGTCGTTCTCAACAATTGAACATTTCGGAGACATCATTGAGACGAATTTTGCATAAAGACCTTGGTATGACGCCATACAAAGTCCAATTGGTTCAGGAGTTCAAAAAAAAAATTATTTGGCGGACCCTTTATTTGCAATACAGGGTGTTTTGATGCATTTTTCAATAAAAATGAATTTTGTGCAATAATAACTTTCCAACAAAAAAAACTTGAAAATCGGTTAAAAAAATAACCGAATGAGAAAGAAAAGAGCTATACGATGATGAAATAGTTTCAAATTTATATTAAAATATGCATGTAACTTAAATTTATCATTAAAGTTTTGTACGTAGCAGAGAACGGTTTGAGTGCTTATTTCATGTTTTTGAATGCAATTACAAAAAATCAGTACATTGTTGTCAACTCACATCATTTCAATAAAGGAACAATCGACAGAATTGAGAAAAATGAGTGTAACGAAAACCATGCATTGCATTGCCTGCCTAGTGTTAACCTCACTTAACACTCACGAAAACAACGAATACGCAACGATTGGTATGAATGGTCTCAATGTTAAATGAATAGAACGTTAACAAATTTTTTCGTGAAACATATTACTGTATTAAGAAAATTAAAAAATTTTATACATATTTCATGTTTAATAAAATTAAACAAAAATTTATACATATTTCATATTTAATAAAACTAAAAAAAAATTATACATATTTCATATTTAATAAAAAAATATAAAAAAAATAAAAATTAAATTAAAAAGTTCTTAAAAACACAATAAACGAAACCATTAATTAATTCGTCATTTTCATTTTGAATTTGAGAAAAAATTGTCCATATTTTACTGTTAGTGTTTTTCTTAATTGTATGAAAAACACCGGTGTTTATTTTTTGTAAAATATCTTCACTTTGCATGTTGTATTGCTACAGGTCAACGAATACTACGAGAATGTTGTGATTGATTTCATGTTATTCATGTGTCATCATTTCATTTAATTGCTTGACATGTAACAGCATTATAAAAATGAATGTTAAAAAGGCATTCAACAAAAACAATAAATGAAATAAACAGCAACAGTATAAGCTGTTGTTGTTGAATAAAAGCAATGCAAAAGCAGTAAATGTATGAACGGACAACAAAAACGAATGGTCTCATTCTGTTCTCTGGTACGTACTTACATTACAAAAAAAAACAATAACATTGAAGATTACATTCCTAGTTCAAATGTTATATGCGTATGAAGGTGAAAAGAACGCATTTTTTTTAATTTCTTCGCTTTTTTTAACATTTTCCAAATTTCCTTGTAATCGAAAAATGCGATCGTCACGCACCACCGCAGAATTTTAGATTTGAAAGTCATTAACAACTGTGTTGAAGGCAAGACATAATGTGCCGCGTTAAATGTTAGCAGTAGTATTTTCTTACTTCCAAGTTCTGTTGTTGCCATTTTTTCTCAGTGTGTTATTGCAGCAATATCCGAAAATTAAAGATTACTACCCAAACTAACTATCCAACAAACACAAACATTGATTTTGTAGCTGTTAACATAAATAATGCGTTAAAATTCATAAAAAGTTAAAAATCCAAGTTTTAAAGGCCACCCTAAATTTCCGTTTTAAGACAAGCGAGGGACACTCTAATTAGCAATTAAGGTAGCTAACTCTACCCGCGAAGCATTAAAATCATTCGGAATTCATAGCTTGAAAATGAAAAAGTCCATTTTTTTTGGCATATTGCTTATCATTGTTATTATTGTATGTTTCTTTCTCGATTTCCAAAACAAAAGTGTTGTTTATGTGTATGTCATATATTGTTATTTTTTGTTTTGTTTCTAAAACTAAATACGGCATTTAGCTTCAGTCTAACTTGTCATCATTTAGACAACCAGGGATGTAAGTAGTTGCTATATATATATTTTTTTATGTTATGTACAATTATTTCTATATATTTTCGGATATTAAAATAATTCATGTCTTCAATGTATGAACATTTTTAAAGTTTTTAATATATTGTCATTTTTTGTTAACTCTTTCCGGGGCACTACCAGAAAAAAATAAAAATTAAACAAAATTTTTATATTTTTTTATTTATTTTGAACTTGTAATTATAAAAATATATTTTAAAAATTTTTATTCCTGAAAGATTAAGCGCAAGGACATGGTATATCATATATACCAACACGCATTAAGTGCAGCTTTATGTGTGGAATTCTGTAAAGCAAAATCTTGCTTTGCTTAGACAAAGAGGTACGTTACAAGTGGAGCACATCCAAAAAGTTCTTCTTTGGTGTCCCTTAACGCTGCAGTGGGCACATCAACGTAGTGTAGTTTTAATAGGTTGATGCGATGATGCAGCTCGCGTATTTGGGTCCACATACGGCTTGTTGTTTTTCAAACGAACTTTTGCTTGCTGTTTCTTAGATGTCGATGGTTCTTTTGATCATTCTTCACAAAGGCGTGAAATAATGTCTAGTTTAAAATCTTTTAGCGGTAATGCAGGTCCGTTAGATTTGGAAATTATAACGCATTTACAACAGCTACATCTAAGAATGAAAAAATATTCGGTGCCACCACTTTCTACTTTTTCTGTCTAATTCATAGTACTTTTTTAATTGATCCAGCTTATCAACGCTGTTCATATGCATATTGTAGTCGTGTATTATATCAGGTTTATCAATTTGTTTTAAAGAGCCATATAGTTGACGTTGGTTTACCTGGATATATTTTTTTGGGTCATGAAAGTTTGATAATGCAGTGACAGCTCTTTTATCTATCCACTTCATAAACAGCAAGCCTGTGTCACTCATCTGCCAGTCATTTTCGCCTCTTTGTAGATCTTTATCTGACTTGATCGTAGCTGGGAGGTATTTTCGATTTTGTCTGACTGTTCCGCAAACGTATATTTTCTTTTTTTAAGTTTCAGGAGCAAGTTGTATGACGTAAAGAAGTTGTCGAAATATAGTTTGTGGTGTTTGTCACCAAATTCGGCGGTCAAATCCAAAACAACCCTCTCACCAAGACTTTTTTCAACTAAGTTTCCTTTTTTTCCTGTGTATATTTCAAACCGATGAACGAAACCACTATTGTCACACAGCATCCAAGTTTTAAAACCTCTTTTGATTGGTTTCTTTGGCATGTATTGAATTAGTGTTGATCTACCTAAATTAATATTACCAATATATATTTATTATTTATACTTATATGTATACTATAGTATATATTTATAATTACCTTTGAATTTTATCATTGATTCATCTACTGCTAGATACTCGCCTGCATTATAAGTAATTTTGAATCTCTCTTGCAACATTTCTAGGAATGGTTGAACCTTGTACAGCTTATTGAACGTTGGTGACCCCTTTTTTGGCATTGCAGAAGAGTCGTTCAAATGAATATTACCTAAAAGCCAATAAAACCTTTTTATAGGCATTAGATTAGATATGTAACTGTCATTTAGCTGTGGACGCGATGACCAGTAATCTCGATAGCTGGCTGGTGTTTTAATCCCATTAAAAAGTTTATTCCAATAAAAACACGAATTTCTGATGCGTTTGTGGGTTTATAGATCTTTCCGGATTGTTGCGCATACAAGTTTGTTTGGAACACTATGTGATCAATTATTTTAGGTGTTAAAATTGCGTTAAAAATTGAATAACTGTCATGAGATGGCATGTTCTCGATTTCAGAAGTAGGCCCTTGTTTCGTGCCTGTAAATGGCTCTGCTAGATCCATAGAAAACCTCTTACCCCATTCGGGTGGTACAAAAACTTCAATGGCATCGCCACTGTCAATACATGCATTTGCGTTTGTATTAGTGTTTAGATCTTCATCATCCTCGATGATGTAATTAAAAATTTCTTGAATTTCCGCTTGGTCATCGAAAATCTCTAGATTGTTCTGGACTGATTCCGTATCGAACGGTATTTCAGCTAATTCAACTTCATCGTTGATTGTCTCCAAAATAACAGAAATTTCACAATCCTTCAATTTTTTGGCCATTGTTTCAAATATTTTATGTGCGGTGGTAAAATATAATACCACGAACTTCAGATGATCACTGAAACGCTGTTTTTTATTTTTTTTATCCACTTGTTCACGAGCACGTTGTTTACTTTCTACTAAACAAAAACTTGTTGCTTTTAGAAGCCAAATGCTGCTTTTTCTATAAAAATAAACTAAAATAACGGTAACTCCTCTGGCCTTGTCTTATTTTTACTTTAAAAATTTGAAAAAAATGTATATCTATTTCTTTTCTGCACATGGAACAATTTTTTTCTTAAAATAGCACTATAAACATACATTGTAAAACGGTATGTAATCAACACCAACGCGCACAAAATTTATAAAAAATATTTTAATAAGTGGTATATCATATATACCACCAGCCCGGAATTTTTTTAGGATTTTCAGCAAAAAAATTAACTAAGGCATATTTTTTATACAAATTTTTGAGTTTTTTCAGCCTTAAGCAAAAATTTTATTAATGTTTAGCAAGGATTTTTAATCTTTTATCAACTAAATGTTAGCAAAACTTTTGCTAAATTTATTAATTTTTTTTGCTAACATTAGGAATATTTTGACTTTAATTTTGCTGAATCAGCAACATTTTTTCCTGACTTAACTGACCTTTTTATGAGTGAGTTAGATACCCTATGAGAATATATGCCTTCCTCTTAATTAATTTACGTCAGTATATGTGCCGTTCGTAAGTCACCTTCCTAGCCTAGGGAATAAAGCTTGTAGTTATAAAGTGTGTTCTATATTGCTGTACAAAATTCCTTTTAACTCTTCGTTGCAATTAAGTTATTCA
Organism: Delia radicum; assembly: GCA_021234595.1. NCBI lineage: Eukaryota > Metazoa > Arthropoda > Insecta > Diptera > Anthomyiidae > Delia > Delia radicum. The sequence continues at coordinate 188,586,607 of CM037855.1, read as the reverse complement.
GTTCCAAATCTGATAATATGAGCCTCAATCTACAGCCTAAATGTATGCTTTATTTTATTTTCAGTCTCTGGTAAAGTATTCCGCATACGTTTTGAACATATCTTAAAACACTATATTTATGTTAGTATGTGAACCTAAAGGTATACGAGGCTGTTGTTATAGTGCAACTTCCTGAACGTATTTCCTTTTTGCCATCTTATAAATATTTTCTCATGAATGCCACCTGACGAGAAAGGATGATTACAACGACTACGATACTTGGCTGTTTGTTATCTATCCAAGTAACTAACCAACAAACCAGCCAACCCAACCAGTCAAACAATCAACCATCATCCATACAAATACACAGAAAGATGAACAAGCAACCATCATTCCATACATACAAACATATCCATATTCAGTCAACCATTTATATTTACAAGCATTGCTTGCAGGTGTGTAAAGCATCATCTCAACTGAACCTCAAACTCAACTCATCTTTAACTTATACACATACACATACAAACAACCACATACATATATCCATATAGACTACAATAAGCTGCAATGCAGTCGTCAGTCATACAAACCATTCAGTCACTCACTCATTCATTCGTCTAGTCAGTCATCATTTGTACATATTATCCTACCATGAATCCCTTGGCTTTTGTTGGGTTTTCATATAGTACGGCTTTACCTTTGCTCTTATAACTAGGGATTTTTTCCCCACCTTCTTTTTTTTTTTGTTAGTCTACTTTTCTTATTTTCTGGTATTTAATGCCTGTCGTTTTCGTGGAAGTCACTAGTATGTCAAATACGAACGAAAACTCTATAAGAAGAAACAACATTCAAAGTAAGTTAGTTTGTAATGTATGCATTGGTGTAGGTATAAAACACATCTATAACTGAGGATGTGTTCTACACTCAAAAAAATAAGTTAGTAGAAAAGTTAGTAAAACGTCTTGTAAATCAGGTATACTATTTTTCAGAAAATTTTTTGCTAAAATTAAATTTTCCGCTAAAATTTTAGTTATACTTATTCAGTACTTAACTGTTTTTAACGAATGTTTTATTAAAAATATATACTAATGCTTTACTAATTTATTTAGCTAAAAAAAAATTGTGCTGATTAGCACATTAATAGTGTGGACTGAAAGATGCGCGCAGAATGAATTAGATGTCGCGTCATGTCAAGATGTAGCAGTGATGAGCAAAATGATACCAAAAGTATAACTCTAGTAAGACATACATATACAAAAATCAACCATGGAATTTTATTTTATCTGTTTTTCATACATAAAACAAAATTGTGAATTGAAACAACTTAAATTTTGCGTTGTCACCAGCTTGTGAAAGTAATTGTCTATTAATTAAATAGAAGACAAAATAAAATATTTAAATTTAATAAAAATTAAATATGTATTTGCAAACTAAATGTTTATAGAGATTAATAATCTAGTGTGGTCAAATTGCAAACAAATATACAGACAGGTATACAGACAAAAGGGTTGTATATGTTATATTTGTTATTTTTACGTTTCGTTCCTATAATTATCTGCGGCATTTGCCTTCTATTAAAATATAGCAACATTTAGACAACCATTAATGTAAGTAGTTGAAAGATAATATTGTTTATATTATATATAATTATTTCTATTTAGATATTACATTAATTAATGTCGTCAATTTGGGAGTATGAAGATTTTTATATTTGGTAACGTAGTTAAAATTATTTTTAAAAGAATCACAAAAATATGTTTTATGATTTTTAGCAAATAAACTAACTAAAGTATTATTTTGCTATAAATTGTTTGAGTTTTTTATATTCTACTAATATTCAGCGAAAATTTGATTAATTTTTAGCAAGTGTTTTTTAATTTCTAATCCACTAAGTGTTATCAAAACTTTTGCTGAATCTACTAATTTTGTTGCTAAAAATCAGCTCTCTGATTTTCAGCAAAAGTTTTTGCTGACTTTACTAACTTTTTTTTTTGAGTGTAGAGTATGTATATGTACCATAATGCAACTAATTTGGTTGCATTTCTGCCCGGAGACTCATTTCACCGTGGTGCCGTGAAAATTGAATACGTTGTTGGTTGGTTCCTCTTGTACATACACATACACATACACACACATATATACTTCCATTCATACAGCTTATAACAAGAGTTGTTTCTTACTAACGTTAACCACATATCCATATGAGCACTATATCGAAGTTTCTGCTACGGATGTATATGTTTATATACATGTTTCCTTTATTGGTTTTAGGAAGAAGTAATTTCTTTATTCCAATAATGTCGTATCTTTCCAACATAAAATTTATTCGCTGACATTTTAACTATTCTTTTATAGACTTGTTTATTTCAAGAGACCCTTAGTTACTGTTAAAGGTTGATTTTAGTTACAAAAACAAAAAAAAAAAAAAACACTTAACTAATGTTGTCTTATAGCACATATTAACGTGATGAACTTTAATGCATACATGTTTAAGAAAATTTGGAACCCAACATATATTTTGTATGCACAATTTCAGATACTAGTTTAAAATAACGAAAGGTAACATTTTCTACATATTTAAAAATTGATTTTCTTTGCGATTCCTAAGATCAAGGAAACAAAAGTAATAACAAAATTGGTAAAATTGTATTTCAAAGTTGCTCGAAACTTTTTTGTATTAAAAGTTTTTAATATTTTTAGTACTCCTATTTACTTCAATGAAAGGGTGAAAACCAATTTGTATTGAAAATGACAACAAATTTGAATATTGTTTCTTTAGAATAACGTGCAAATTGGACTAGATTTCATACCAAATTAAAACCCTTATACGTGAAATTTTTAACGGACAATTACACCTTTAAATGTTAAAAAAATAAATCAGTTCTTCTCTATGGTAATCGGAGCATATCAATCAGTGGTTTTTCCTTGTAAGTTTTAAATAAATAATAGTTCTAACCTTTGGTCCCTTTTTGACTGTCCAAAACCGTAACCGGAAACCGGTTAGAGTGTTTTTTTATTTTCAAATCCGAAATGGTTTCGAAAAATTTGCAATTTCAAATATTCGAGGAGCTATTTCTTTTTTTTTTTGCGGTTAACCGATTATTTTTTTAACCGGATATTTTACTTGAAAACCCAACAAAACTTCTAAAAATGCATTATTTTTCTAAAAAATTTGGAAAATTTTTTTCGTATTTTTCTCTCAATTCATCAATTGTACACAAATGTTTCGTAAACTCAAAACAGGACGTATGTTCAAACTTTAACGAAATCATTTGTAGTAAGAAGGAGTTTAAATTAAGACTAATCGCAGTTATTGTCAAAATTTGGCAAATAATTTGATTTTGTATTTCGTAAAAAGGCAATTTGAAAATGTATATTTTTTATGCTACAACTTGAAAAGAAGCTTTCGATTTTTATACTTTTTTTAGTACTTGCATCAAAAATAAAAAGCCTGTAATTTTTTTTTAATAAAACTACTAAAAATTAATTTTAGAAAAAATTGAAAAATTTTCTTAAACTATTAAAAATTAGTTTAAGAAAAAATTTCTTAAAATAAATAGTTTTTCTATATATGCATAAGATACATTTTAGTTAAATAAAAGCTGCAAATTAATGTACTAAAATCAGCAAAAATCAAAGTTTTTTTTGCGATAAAAGGAGTAGAAAAAAATTAGTAAAAATGTTTGCTACTAAAAATTATTTCAAAGCGACATTGTTAAAATTGGCAACATTTTTTGGTAAGTATGATTTAAGTAAGAATAGCAAAAAAAAAATCTGTTAAAAATACAAAAATGTTGTTAAGTTTGACCTTAATATTCAGTTAATTAAAAGTAATTAGTAAACAATAAAAAAAAAACACCAACAAATTTAAATTTTCCAAGTATTTTCTTCGATTTTTTCTTATGCGAATACAAATCAGCATTTCTGAAATCAGTAGTAACCAAATATTTTAGAAAATATTACTGTTGGTTCAACTAAATTTAAGGTAAATATAAAATTTTTAAATTGTATTTTTCTAGCTTGAATTTTGTAACATTGATTTTAATGCATATAATTCTTATTCAGTTAATAGATTTATTTAGATTTATATGAACAAATTGCTCACAGAAACTAGTTTTCTTCTTTCTATTTAAACTTACGGAGTATGCAAAAACTTTTTTATGATTTTTTGCATGAAATAGTAAAGTGTCATATAATGACAATCGTTATTAATTTTATTATAATTAATTACTGAAGATTTTTTTTTCAGTTGGAGTTTTACAGGAAGAAAAAGCAGAAAACATTTTTATTGAAAATTTTATCGGATACAAAGGCTAAGCCAGACTGCCGCAATTTCGTCCCCTCCAAGGACTCGTCAGTAGTTAATTTATATGTCAATTGATCAAAGTATTTTTTATTGCTAAACTAAATCTTATCTTGTTTTTATATCAAATGCTTTTAACGCAAAAATAAAAAAGTGTCAAGCAAGTTGCGAATTTGAGAAATTATTTAATTGATTCAATTAATTTTTAATTGACAGCTTTTAAAATTTTCAACAAATGGGGAATGTCTTTGAAATTTTACATAAAATAATTACACATTGAAATCACTTTCGGTATGAAAAAAGAAATCTGGAATTATTTAGTGAGTATTAAAGTGTCAGAAATTTTGTTGGCAGAAATCCAATCTGTATTCTGAACAGTTAACATTTTTGGTAAAGTGCACATGGTATTTCAATCTACAAATATGAACGCAACTTAATTCTTGTACGACTCCAAGACACTAAAAGATATTGGACTTTTTTCAAGGTATATTATTAATAAATAGGCTAACGAAAAATAATAAAATCCTAAACAAATAAATGTAGCGAATTGACAATATAAAACGTTTTTTGCTCTCCTGTACGCTAGCTTCAAAACACATATGTGTTGCGGACAGAGCAGACTATATCGCACACCTAGTTCAAAAGTGACTCAACTCAAAATTTTACATTTTTCAGAAATCAAAAAAAAAATATTTGCAACTTTATACCAATTGAAACATAAAGAAAGGCATAACTTTTTTTTAGCTACAGTTAACAACAACAAAATACACTGATATTTTTTTTATAGATAAACAATTGAATTCTGCATAGTTTAAACATATAAACCCGAAATATTAAAATTTTCAGTTGAGTCACTTTTGAACTATGTGTGCGATATGTATATTATTAGCAGAGTTCCCTCAGTGTATGAAAAAACCTAGAAAGTATCATATCAGAGACTTATGTATTAAATTTCCCCGTATGAATTTACAAAAATCCCGTCTTAGAGCGGAGGAGGAACCTACGTGCTAAATTTCAAGTTCCCAGATCAAGCAGTTCATTCATATTTTTTTGATCCCGCCGCTTGTCGAACCCAGGAATCTAGATTGAAAGACGACTTAGCTAAACAGACACACAATAAATCGTAAGTGAATGATAACTGCTGGGTAACCACTGGTTGCTCAAATTTGACAGCACTGCTATAAGGTCTGTTGGAAATAACTTGCCTACGTTGGGAAAAAAAAAAAAAATGTGATCTTATAACAAAAAATTCAATGTTGTACAACAAAAATATCAAAAACTACAGAAAAAAAAAATGTATGTCTAAAACCGGAATCGAACTCGAAACATTCTCACTACAAGCTTTTTTCAAAAAAGCACCATCATTTTTATAAAAGCTAACTCAAAATTTTAAAATTAAAAATGGCGGATCTAATATGACGAAAAAAAAGTCAATGTTCATCCGATCAAACAGAAACTATCAGGTATGTGATGGAAAACGTAAAGCTATTTTTAATGATGTCTGTTTAAAGCAGAAAACATAATTTAAACAACAGAGTTGTTTTTTTTTAAGAAATACGTAGAATTGAAACAAATATGGAAAATGAAACCGATACGATTTCAATCACACCTAAAATCGATAGGTTCGATTTGAGCGTTCGATTTAATTTTAAAACGATTCTATTTCTATCACATACCTGTATGTACTGACTTGTGTTTAAGTGACTGATTCTGCAATTAAAAATGTCGGACGAAATCATTAACTTTTTGTTTAAAAGTCTTTCCTGTAGTCGCAGATGTCTGAAATTGGGCTGGTAATTTTAGAAGTTTACACAAAAATTCAAAATGGTAAATCCAATATGGCGACAAAAAAGTAAATTTTGTCTAAAATTGTGATTTTTGTCTAAAAGTCTTTTCTGTAGCGCAGCTGATTGAAATTATGCACACAGATGTTTTGAGGGCGGGTAATTTAAAAAATTGACGCAAAAACTTAAAATACAAAGTGGCGAAGCGAAACTATGCAACAATTTCACATACCCTGTTAAAAATCGACATATATGGATACATGAGCACACATGGTTCATACATGCCCATATGCATCAATATATGATTCATATGTCTTCTTAAATGATTCATAGATAATGATTCATATATGTTCATATGAGGAACCATATGTGTTCATATATATGCATTAACGAAAATTGAGGTAATGTTTACATATATTTTCATGCATGTACATTAGGGTGATAACTTTTTTTGGACAACATTCTCCCCAGGGGTTTTCTAATGGCAAATATTGTATTAATGATAAAAAAACTATTTCAGTTCAATTTGGTAAAAAAAACCTTGCGCACCGACAGCGATTTCTAAAATGCCTTTAATATATATATTTTTTTAATTTTTTAATAACAATTTATTTAAAATATGGTTTATACATATGTAAGTAAGCAAATTTGGAAGAAAACTATTCCATTGACTCGAAAACGGACTTTACTATTGATATCAGCATGCCTTAATTATATAGATGTGATGGTCAGACGTTGAGGCATCAAAATAAGTTTTTTTTAACTTTGTTTGATTCAAAACTTTAACGCGTTTGGTGCGGAACCTTTTTTAACGATAGCGAAAAACTAAAAACGCAGTTCTTAATATTTGTCCATGCCCTACACGATTTTGTCTGGGGAGATTTGATATTTGCAAAAAATGCAAAAAGTTATCACCCTAATGTACATACAATTCCATACATGATCATACTTGTACATTAACGAAAATTAAGGTAATTTTTACATGCATGATCACATATGAACACTTATGAGCATATATGGATCCTATATTGTAGTACATAAGTTTCCATAAATGGATCCATATATGTTAATTTTTAACCGGTATATATGAAATAACACTTTCCGCTATCCAATACACATATATGCTTTTGTATAGGTAGATAACTTATATATGTGCATTAGAGCGGCATTTTTTTGTATGAAGAAACACTATTTTTGAAAAATTTCAATTTAGAGTCTAGATTATTGTAGTATTAGTTCTGAAAGATATTTAGCGTAAATTCGAGAAAAATTGGATAGCATTAACCTGTGGCTCCCCGCTGCCAAAGTTTTCGATATTTTTGAATGTTCCTTAATAATGTCTTGCGAATTGGGTTTGGGGTACGGGTATTCCCGGAAATTCATGGGACAACGGGAAAATTTTTAATAATTAATTAATGCAGAAATATTTTATTTCTCAAAATTTTTATTTTTATTTGACTATGATTTATTAATTTTTTAATGCCAAGAAATGCTGATTTTTTTACTTAGCAAATCTAACCCCTCAGCGGCAAGCCCGCCTCTAGGCGGGGTATTTTAAATTGGCCATAAATGCGCCAATTGAGTCTTTTATAATAAGAAATTAAGCTATTTCGATAAGACAACCATGCTTACAAAATATAATATAAAGTAGTTGTTTGTGTTCAGTGCACAGTTTGGAAGCTAGAAAGTGTTAAAGTTCAAATTTCGTAAAATACCAAAACTATATATTTTGAAATGAACATAATTATCAAAAATCATAAAAACATATTTATTTTGACTAGAACCCGTTGGTATGAAACTCAAAGTGAGATTAAAGCATTTAAGCATATACAAGAAGCTCTTATTTTGTCTAAGGACATACAGGATTCCATCAGGATACCTCTAATGGACATAGTCTTAACTTGAAAACGTATGGACGGATTTTCATGAAATTTTGCAGAAAAACTATATTTGGTACTTGTATAAAAGCCTTTAGGTTTGTATAATCTATATTTAAGTTAAGAAGCTTTTTCGCTCAATTAAGCATTTCCAAAAAAAAAAAAAACTAAAATCGCTGTAACTTCTTAAGTAAAAACACAAAACTTGTAATTTTTGGATTATAGTTTCTTCAAAAATCGAAATCTTTGTTCGCGGGCGTGTTATCCGATTTTTCTCAAATTCGCACCACCTAACCTTAACACTAATCGCAACAATAATTGATGAAAATCGAAAGTTAAAAAAAAAAATGCCACTCTAATGTGCATGTTTGCTCTGTTATTCATATTTTCTCAGTTGTCTGTTTATTGTATTTCGCTTTTAACTACTTTAGTTACAGATTGTATATGTGTACATATTGTGTATGGCTCTGTGAGTATGTGTGTGTGGATTTGTTGCCTTATTCTTGTTTCTTGATTTCCTTTACCGTTGCTCTTATGTGCCTTAGGACATATAAAGTTTTCTGTGGATTCATAATATCATATATGCTCTGTAGTTATAATATGTATGAAGATATGTGGTACGAGTTATTTGATAAAGAGGTTTCCTTATTTTTAGCCCAAAGGTCAGTGGTGAAAGTAATGAAAATATTACTCCTTTTACTTTACTAAGGCAGGTTGTTTGTTACTCGTTACTGCTTATTTTTTTTTTTTGTAGGTTTTTTACAAAAGTATTTATTCTTATGGAGATGTATATCAAAAGTTTTTTATGTCATTTTGTATAAACAAATTTTTATATCCGTGTATATTACTGGGTATGGTTAATGAACAAAATTGTTTAACAAATTTTAGTTTCAGGACAATTTCTAACATTTAGAAAAAATCCTTGCATTTTTAAAATAATTAGAGGTAATATCTTTTTAAATTTTCAATTACACTGTTTTTGTCAATTATGATTTCGTAAATTCATTAATTGTTCATCAATTGCATAAATATTGATTTTCAAACAAAACTTCAGATTTATATTAAATTTTGTTTATTATTACACCCTAAGGTTAGAATCAAAATTATAAAACGTCAAAAATTATGAGTGTTTTTTTTTTAAATCAAATGCAATGCGACATTTGATACAAGTATTTTGTGAAAAAAATACGTTTTTGTTCAACATAACTAGTAATAAAGCAAAACTATAAATATAAAATGTATGCATAATAAAATATTTCATTATTATAAAAACAAAATACAGTAAAATGTTCAATGGAGATCAATTCAAATCTAAAGTTTTGTCCAATGGAATTTCTTAAATTTATCAGCATTTATTTCCTGCAGGCGCCATGCTTGATACCGCACACGTAGACACGGTGACAAACGAATTTTTCGCCAACCGTGCTATCACCCAGCAAAACTTTGGTAATGGGTGCGATAACGTAATGCATTACCTTGTAATGTGTAGTCCTTCGTATATCATTATTTTCCAACAAAAAGTAATGAGTTACCGATAATTGAACACTCATGGATTACCTTGTAATGGTACCTTATTACATTTTACATTACGTCAAAACATAAAATAATGACATACGATCATCAATTACATAATGCATGAATTATAAATGTTAAGTAATTATTAATTATTTTTGAAAATCTATTTATAGACACATTACTTTGTGATATTTTGTAAGCATAAGGGTAAGGTGTATATTATTAATATCACGAAGGAAAACACGAAGCGCAACAACTCATTTAACAATCGCCTAACTAATTGTTAAATATCAGAGCCCCAGGTTCGAATCCTAGCATGACCACGTTATTTATTTAATAAAAAAAACAGTTATTTAATTATTTAAAAAAAATATCTGTAAAAAAAATTTTGTATGCATTTTTTTATGAAAATCTATTTATAGACACATTACTTTTTCCCACCATGTAACCATATAAGCAACCAGTTACTTTACCCCCTATAAGGTAATGAGTCCACTTAATACTTTTAGGCTCATCGCCTGTAAAATTGATCAGTGAAGTAAGGTGTAATGTAATGCGTGAAGCCCTATGGCGATACATTACTTTACACATTATTTGGTAATGTGTGGTTTTGCTGGGCACATTATTCGGTTACAGCTTTCGACATTTGTACACTCACAATCAGAGAACGAAGCCAATCGGCTAATAGCCGCTGCTAAGCCGCCGCCGATCACTTTTCAGGTACTCGAGCCGCCGCCGACCTGAGCGGCTAATTTCGGCTACAAAATATTAGCCGACTATATCAGCTTAGCCGATATTTTTTATCTAAATTCATTTTAACTAAAAAATCATATTATTTTAAGAATCCTCCGCCTTCATCCGGCTTTTAGTACCCACCAATCTGGCAACCATATGTTTTCATTATGAATTCTCTAGCGTTTGCAAAATGTGCCGTTATATTGCGCTTCACTAGAAAAAGAAACAGTAAATTTTCCAAATCTTACAATGGCTCAAAAAAATATAAAAAACTTTTTTCATACTACACAAGCTAATTCCACAATTTCATCTGATTCTGATTCTAACTCAGATGCTTCTACTGATGTAAATACATTTATTTCAAAATCTGCCGATATAGCATACTATGAAGACTTGTTTAAAAGAAAAGATGATATAAAAAAATGGTAAAGGTTCAAGTAATTGAGCCTTTCGGCTCTAGTCGACTTTCAGCCGCCGCCGAGTATATTTTTGATTAGCCGCCGCCGGCGACAATTTAATGTCGGCTTCGTTTTCTGCTCACAATATATTTTTTGTTACCGTTTCAAGATTATTTATAAAGTTTTACGTTAAGTTTGTTCACAAATGAAGAATCAATTAAAATCGATAGAAATATTTTTTTGTCAACGTTTTCTATCGGTAGTTTAAAAAACAAACCATATACATTTTTCGTATTCAAAGTTTAGTAACGTCATGATGCTTGTTAGGAAAAGACCTAACCACGTGCTTGATTACTAAGAAGACAAGAATGGAGCAAAATTGATGATTTATTGGTTTGCTAAAGTTCTGCCTATTCTGAAGGCTTTAGCTTTTCTAAAACTTCGGATTCTGATGAGATCTTCAGCCAGATCGAAATACTAGTATCAACCTAGCTAATATATTTGATTTGCTTTATTTTTGTAAATTTCGGTAGTAGTTAAATATTAGCAGTTAAATTTTAACTTTTATTTTTTCTCTTTCAAACAAAATTCTAATAATTTACATAAAATTTTGTACAAAAGAGTTTGTTTAAGTACAAAATTATTTCAAGAGAATTTACAAGAAATTCAAACATAGCAAACAGACCAACAAATAAAACGATTGGCCTGTGTATGTGTTCAGTTTTGCAATCACAATAAAAAAAAACTTTTATATTTCAAAAACAAAGGAAAAAATAGTTTTTTTTTACATTTTGTCCGTTAAATATTAAAGGTTGTTTTAAATGACTTTCAGTTGTTTTTACTACTTGTAGCGGTTATATAAACAAAAATAAATATCAAAATAGGTTGAATATACAAAATATTCATGGAATATGGGAATTTCCACCCCTCAGCAAAATCTAAAAAGAAAAAAAAGGAAATGAAAGGAAAAAAAGGAAAAGAAATAAAAAGGAAAATAAGGGGAGAAGGAAGAAGACGAATGTTAAAAACCGTTTCCGAATTATTCGAAAAACCGTCTTTATCCATTTTTTCGGTTTTTGCAAAATGTCATGTTTCGAGTTATTCGAAAATACGGTTTTTTTCGTCTCGAATAACTCGGCATTTTCAAGCTTAAAATTTAAGAGAAAAAAACATTTTTTTGGAATAATTTACAAAGACTTCCTCAATTTTAAATACATACTTTCAAGTACAAAATAATGAGAAGGAAAATTTGCTTTTCCGGTTAAAAATCAACATATGTATATGTATCCATTTATGAGCATATTATGTGATTCATATATGCTCACATTTTGTCAATTTACACATATGGCCATGTATGGAAATGTATGAACATATATGTTCGTACATGTAAATATTATCTCAATTTTCGTTAATGCACGCACATGAACATATATGGTCCAATATATGAACATGTATTATTAATTTTTGAACACATATGAATCATATGGATATGTATGAAGCATGTGTGCTCATGTATGGATCCATATCTGTCGATTTTTAACAGAGTTGTTACTTTTTCAGTTGTTTCCCGTTGTGTTGGTTCTAGGCAGGTTTTTTTCAAAGATTTTCTGCATTTGCTGAAAATTAATTATAATTACGAGTTAAGAACATTTTATTGTTAATATTTATACTGATTTCCCATCAAATAACATTTCCCTGTTTAAACCAATTTTTTATTTTGTGTTTGCCCCAAAAAATCATATTGAACAAAAACGTATCAACTACTGAATATTACTGATTTTGCAGAGGTCTACCAAATAAAAAAAGGAAAAACTTAAAATGATATTTATATAAAAATATATATGAGGATCATCAAAACTTTTCGACATTTTCAGGCAAAATATATTATTTTTTTTTTTGTATGACATGAAATATGACATTTTTGTATGACATGAAATACTTGGTGTATGTGATGTTTAACCCTCAAACCGTCCTAAATTGTTTTACAATGAAATTTATACCACTTGTTCGACATGAAAAATAAACAAAACAATCTTATGGGCCAAAACAGGTTTAGAGCGAACAACAAAATGTAATCAATAAAAATTAATAACTAATAGCTGCATTACATTCGAGGCCATACTTGGGTGTGATCGTTAAATGCTCATGGCTTGGTATTGTTACGTTTGTAATGTAAGACGAGCGCAGGTTTAATTCTTAAAGACACAGGTTGTTGAACAATTTATCATATAAAGACAATCTGACAACTATAAGACACAAATAATAATATAATTTAAATGGAAAATCACTTATGACGCCTGTCCATAAAAAGGTAGAAACTAGTCTAGTCTGATTTAAAACTAATAGTGTTTATAATTTTTAGAGAAAATTGTTTATTCTTCTTCTTAACCGCAACATTTCTAAAAAAAAATTTATAACTTTGGGCATAAACTATTCATCTTACCAAGTTATAACTACAGTCAAAAAATTACACTTTTACACTTAAGAAGATATGGCGATTTTCGTTTTTCGAAAAACTCGAAATTAGGTGAAAACGCACCCAAACTTCAACATATTAATTAAAGGGCTTATTGTAAAAACATGATAAGCCCCATTTTTTCGATTGCTGGTTTCAGCTCTTTTCTGGTCATATTTTGAAGAATCTTTAATAAAAGACTTGCTTATACATTTATAACAGGTATTCAGAGTACACAAATCCTGCAAAAGTTCTACTATCAACATTAAATCAAAATTTTAAAGGCAAAAACCAGCAAAAATTAAAATGTGGCTTATCTAGTATCTGCAATAAGCCCTTCAATTTATTTAAATTTAATTAAAGTTATAGGTTTTGCTAATACTACTTAATATGATGTTTCTGCCAAATTTCATAAAAATCACTTCGTTTGTTTTCAAGTGAAGTTGCATCCATTACAGGTATCCTTTTGGAATCCTGAATGTCCTTGGACAAAAGTTAGAGCTTTTTTTTAAATTTAAGCTCCAAACTTACTGTGTGTTTAGTATCAACGGTTCTAAGTCCACATAAACATGTTTCCAAGATTCTTGAAAATTGTATTCCTTTCAAAATATTAATTTTTTGAAATTTTACAAAATTTTAATTTCAACGCTTTGTCGCTTTCCAGCCGTATCATGCACATAAAAAAATACTTCGCTAAATATATTTTAAAATTAGTTTTCTATCGAAATAGCTTAAATTCTTATTATAAAAACCGCATTTGGCTCGTTAATTTAAAACACCCCGCCTGGAGGCGGTCTTGCCGGTTAGAGGGTTAAGCATGCTAAATACACATAAAAAAATGCTTCGCTAAATATTTTTTAAATTTAGTTTTCTATCGAAATAGCTTAAATTCTTATTATAAAAACAGCATTTGGAGCGTTTATGGCCAATTTAAAACACCCCGCCTGGAGGCGGTCTTGCCGGTTAGAGGGTTAAGCATGCTAAATCTAGCCGCGTTAAAAAACAATTGCATAAATGTTTCTAAATATTTTTGTAATACCACGTTTTTACTGCACTTTCCTGACACATTAAAAAAAAAATACACAAAAAACGACCTCTTCTTGGTTTTATTATCAAAATAATATTTCAAGATTGTCATATAATGACAATCGTAAATTTTTAAATTCAGCAAACAAAATTAGTTAAAAATTTTGTATTTCAGCAATTAAAAATAGAAAATTTTTTAACTAAATTTGTATGTCAAAAGTATTGTCAATATAAACCTGTCTATAGTTTCTATCATCTTAAAAAACCCTTAAAAAATAGGAGGCAGCTAAAGTCAGTTTCAACGGGTGTCGAACATTTTTGAAATAGCTCATATATGCATGTATTATATATTTTTTTAAACATATAATATTTTTTTAATGTTTATTTTCTTTTAACAAAAGTCATAAATGTCACAATAAATATAAATATAATGTCACTCATGGAGTGCAACATCACCATCATCGTCGCTGAGGGTGGCTGTGAATGTAGCAATATGAATGACAGAATAAATGGATGAGTGAATGAATGAATGAATGAAAGGTATGTACAAATGTATATGTTCATAACTACAGCAACAACAACGATACTTTACTAAAGTATGTTGGAACATCAACTTTGTCATATGAGTTTATGTGTGTGTGTATTTGTGACTGACTCTATATGTTATCTTTTTAAGGACTGGGAGGATTTTGTTGAGAAAAAAGGAAACTAAATACAACCAAGTGCATTTATGCATACACATCCAGATCTACATACGCAAAAGGATAAATACAACAATTCCCAGTCAGAAGCTGACAGTAGTACAAAAATTAGAGCACTGGCATACCACTGGCCAACCGAGGAATTGGAAATATATTACTGTCAGAACATTTGTTTAAAGTATAAATACAACAATTCCCAGTCAGTAGCTGACAGTGGTACACAAATTAGAGCACTGGCATACCACTGGCCAACCGAGGAATTGAAAATATATTACTGTCAGAACATTTGTTAATACGCTTTACCAGCATTTCCAAATAGTGTTTCGCCAGTATTTTTTTTTACAATAATTTTAGTGGTCCACAAAATAAAAACATTGGCAAAGAATTGACTGAGACCACTGAGCCAACGATGGCAAAAAGTTTTTTCTCAACGCTATTCATTCAGTAATTGGTAAAGCCTTAAAAGATTAACAACTGGTAAATCATTTATTTTATAAAAATGATGGTGTTGTGTGTAAAAAAACGTTGTAGTTAGAAGGTTCCGAGTTCAAGCCCGGTTTGATTTTTTTTATACTTTTTAATGTTTTATTTATATAAAATATATTTTTTGTTTCTGGAAAAGCTTTTTAACAGCAACTTTCTTTTTGTTTTCTCAGAGTGTTATGCTAGTTCTGACATATTTGAGCAACCATCATTGAGGTTCCGAGTTCAAGCCCGGTTTGATTTTTTTTATACGTTTTAATGTTTTATTTATATAAAATAAATTTTTTTGTTTCTGGAAAAGCTTTTTAAGAGCAACTTTCTTTTTGTTTTCTCAGCGTAGGCAAATTGTTTCTAACGAACCTTATGCCAGTTCTGACATATTTGAGCAACCATAATTTTTAGCTATCAAGTATTATATGTCTAGTTAGTTAGCTCAGTGGGTAGATGTGTCGGCTGCCAATCTGGGTTCGAATCCCGGCGGTACCAAAAACAAAATATTAATGAAATTTTTTTTATTTTATTTTATAAAATCTATTTTTAGCCTATTTTAACCTTTTCATGGTTTTACTAAGATTTTGCCAACGTTGAAAATTCTGTTTCCCCAGTGCTTGTCCTAAACTTTTTGAACAGACGGACCTTTTGTCTAATAATAATGATAATTTCGGGGTTGAAAAGGTACTTGTTGCCAGCACTTGAACCAACTGTAAAAGTACCTTGACAGCGTTGTTCCGTTTGTCTTTTTCTGACTGGGAATATTAATATAAAAATGGTTTGGTTTTATTCATATTTATATTGTATTTTTATTATTATTCTTTTTTTTTTAATTTTATGGCTTAAAACATGGTTCATGGTATGTAGATTTTGAGTAGAGGTAGAGTTTTTAATATTGTACACATGACAACTGCATTGCACCAGCTTAAAAAAAAAAATTATACAACTATATTAAATATTGTTTGAGGTTTGCTTTTTTATTTTTAATATACATATTTATAAAAAAAAAAATATATAATGCAAAATGTTTTTCTCTAGAGCATTTAAAACAAATAAATGTTTATATTTACGAGTGTATTTAAACATTTTTGGCATTTTTCTGAAACAGATTTAAAAGTGTATTTTTTTTTGTATTGTCAAAATTAATTTAGGTTGTATTAAAGCAAAAAACCTAATTATAAACTTTAGCTTTATTGTGAGAAAAATAAAAACATTTGAATGGAAAATGTTTTGAAATTGTTTTCGAATAAAATTTTGCTTTAACACTCTCAGGAACTTACCTAAACTGCAGATTCGTGCTAATCGAACCACAATTTATAAAAAAAGTCTTGTCCAAAATATTTAATTAACTCATTTTATCAAAAAAAAAAACAGTAATTTGTCAAATAAAGGGTGTCCCAAGAAGAGCGCAATTTTTAAATTTTAAATAAAACACAGATATTTAAAAAAAAAATCGTGAAACTTTATTATATCGTAAAGTAGACAGAATGAGGTTATGTTTGGAACAATATATCGTGCAGATGGCCACCGCGGCTTTGCTGGCATGCACGCGATCTTTTAATGAAATTTTCAATGACCGTTTTTGCATGAAAAAACTGGTTATCATTTCACGATACCGAACACCATTGACTGTTTGCGCTTGACCTGCCTCATTTTCATAAAAAAAGGTCCAATGATTCCTACAGCCCAAAAACCACACCACACAGTGACACGTTGAGGATGCATTTGCTTCTCGTGAATCACTCGAGGATTTTCCTCACCCCAAATGCGACAATTCTGCCTATTGACGAAGCCATCAAGATGAAAATGGGCCTCGTCACTGAAGATGATTTTATCGGCAAAATCAGCATTTTCATGTTGTCTCTCCAATACCCAATTAACGAACTCCCTTCGCTGTCCATGGTCAGCTGGCTTCAGTTCCTGAGTCAATTGAACTTTGTATGCATGAAGATGCAAATCTTTCGTCAAAATTCGCTGCAAAGTGGATTTGGAGACACCAATTTGCTGAGCTCGGTGTCGAATTGAGGTGGATGGATTTTGAGCGACATCATCACGTACAGCTGCGACATTTTCGGTCGATCGACCTGGTCGATGGCGCGTTGTTGTCTTTACATCACTAACAGCCCCAGTTTCGGCAAATTTATCCATTAATCTCTTTACAGTTGACTCTTTTGGAGCATTATTGTGACCCCAAATTGATCGCAATTTGCGAACTGTAGCCGCAAAACTTTCACCATTTTGGTAAAACAATTTCACAATGAGAATGCGTTGTTCATTCGTGTAGCGCTCCATTTTTACTAACCTCGTAACTTCTACTAGCAAACAATAACAATTGTTCAAATGTCAAACAATGACACTTCGAATGTTGCCAGATTTAAAAATTGCGTTCTTCTTGGGACACCCTTTATATCCCATTGGTCGTAAACGGTCAACATTTGTAGGCAAGTAATAGCGAGAGTCGTGGCGAATTTATTGCTTTCAATTCCTTACGCCATATGAGTAATTCCATGTTAAATCAACTCAAATGTGCGTTGGTGGTGGTGGGGGGAGGTAACTTAGAGTATTTTTAATAAATTTTTTAATCTTTTTTACATTTTGGTATTGAAAAATATCATTTTGGGGAGGGAAATTTTCCCATTTGAAAGGTTATTAAATTACCTTTCCTTTTATATATAACATGATTTTTTTTTGAAATGTCAAAGGTTACTTTTATGGACCTACAGTCAAGGAATAAAGTCTACATACACCCTACGGATTTAAAGTTCTAGTGAATTAGTAGCGATAATTGAAAAACATTTTATATCAATATTTAAGGCATTTTAAATAAAGATTATTAAAAAAAAAAAAAAATATTAAAAAAATAAAACATAGAAATTTTTTGGTAAAAACATAATTATTAGCGGGAAAAAAGTCTACATACAGCGTGGCAACTCCTTACATCTTATGGAGAAATTGCTAAGACAGTTAAATTAAGTCGTGCTACTGTACAGACGATCAATAGAAATTATAATAATACCAATAGATCCGAAAATAAGTGCCCATAATTGGCGGAACACATCGAAAAATGTACCAATATAATTGGTACTCCTGGAACAATAATAAATGTTTTACATGACAATGGATTTAATAGCAGAGTGGCACGCAAAAACCACTAATTTCAGCGAAGAATCGTAAAACTCGCCTTCAGTTTTCTAAAGTACATCTAGACAAGGATATGGATTTTTGGAAGCGTGTTATATTTACCGACGAAATTAAGTACAACATTTTTGGAAGTGATGGTCTATCCAAAGTTTGGCGAAAACCAAACACAGCACTTGATCCAAAGAATATAATACCTACTGTCAAACATGGTGGTGGTAACGTTATGGTTTGGGGCGCCATTGCGTCATCTGGAGTTGGTCGTTTGGTTTTTGTCGAGGGTAATATGGACCGCTATCAATATAAGAACATATTGGAACATAATCTGCAGACATCTGTTGATAGCTTGGGCCTGGGAAATCAATGGATTTTCCAACAAGAAAACGACCCTAAGCATACTGCACACGTTGTTCGAGACTGGCTTCTATACTATGCCCCAAGACAGGTCAATTCACAAAAGTTACCTATGAATAAAATGAATAATTATTTTGATAAACTAAGAGGTAAATCATCAGAACCAGAAGCATTAGACTTGATATTGGAAAGAGCAATACGCAGATCTTCAAAATCAATGTTACGAAATAAGAAACCGTTAACACAACAATTTTGATTTTAATAAAAGGGGTCGAATAAATCTAGTATGTTGTTCTAAAACGTCGTATTTAATTCATCCGGATCCAAATCATCTACAAAGTCAACTGTATTTAAACACCCATTGGATCTTAACAACTTCCGCATTCTTCAAAATCAATTTTACGAAATAAGAAACCGTTAACACAACAATTTAATTTGAATAAAAGGGGTCGAATAAATCTAGTATGTTATTCTAAAACTCCATATTTAATTCAACCGGATCCAAATCATCTACACGGTCAACTGTATTTAAATACCCATTGGATCTTAACATCTTCCGCATTCCGCTCGAATTTAGATTTCTAAATTTATTCATATGAGCCATACGCTTAGCAATTCTAATCGCTATCTTGGATCGCCTATGAGCTTTCCAACAAGATCTCCTTTTTTCCCGTGGGCGTACTCTGAGTTATTGTTTAAATGACATATCTCTAAGTGACAGATGATAATTTATCAGTGGCGTATTAATCTAACTTTCATTCTCATTGAAATCTTATATCTTTTTATAGGAACCAAATAGTAAATATCTTATACAAGTCGTAAAGCTTGAAAGTTGATGATCTACATTAGAATTATCAAAGAAACCAGTCAAATCGAATTAAGGTCATTTGCAACATATTTAAATATACAATATTAAAATCCCTGATTTCAACAAATTCTTCATTCGATACCAAAAGGTACACTAACCCTGATATATATGAAGGAATGATGGAAAATAGCCGCACACTGCATTTGTCCAATAGAAATAGATTTGTGCCCTTTTTTGTGCAATTTTCGATAGTTATTTTTAATTGGTACTATGTCGGGATGTCTCCAAAACTATCCGCTACATAAAACTTGCGTCCGGGAAGCTTCGAAAAATCCGCGAATACATAAATTTTGAGATAAAAAAATCGGTAAAAAAATCGAAAAAAATTTATTTCCAAACCAGAAGTTAATTTATTTTGCTGAAATTTAAATCTAAATTGTTTTTGTGACTGTTTAAAGTATTTGTAAAAACGTCAGGACTTCCACATAGTTAATGTAATGCAATTAAATAAAAAATCTGAAAATAAAAAAAATATTTTCAAATGCTAATTTCGAAATACAAAAAAGAAATCGAGCGCGGTTGCATTTTTTTACAAGTCTTCTAATTATGGCTAATTATTTTTTAGTATCTTTTATTTTCTCTCTACTTCGTCTAGACAAGCTGCGACATCTACATCTTGTATTTAAATTTGTTCCCCGTGCAATGGATGTGTTTATCAGCACAATTTTTGTAGCAACAAAAACTAGTTAAATATTAGTTCAATATTAGCTATGAGCTAAATTTTACAAACTAAAGGTGTTTGGCCTGTTAACGAAAGCACTTTCTAAAGGCATTTTCCAAAGATTTCTTATGGTATCTTCTTCTACAAAAAAAAGGGCTGTTTGATGTAAACGATTTTTAATCCCTCAATAGAAAACTCATGACTAAAAACAAACAAAAATAAAAAACTGTCAACAAATTTTGCTTTAGAACGCCCAGGATAAACACCCATCTAAATTAGAAAACAAGCTGATTTTAAAAACTCTTTATAGCAGATATATTAAAATTCGAAGTGAGAACGACTAGTTTGGCAAAATTAATAGTTTTAAAAATGTCATTAAACTTGTAAAACGTATTTTTTATTATAAGAGGCGTGTTAGAGAAGAATAAGGATATTTCTAAAAAATCATAACTGCATTCTATATTTTTAATTGAACCAGTTCTTGCAATTAATCTTCATCAGTGATTCTGATAATACTGTAATATTTGCAATGTTTTTTATTGTTTGATTGTGTTTATATACAATTTTTGTACAATCACTGATCGTGGTGTAGATAAATTGTTTAATAATAACACATGCACACACACATGCAATTGTGGTGAGACACTTTAGAAAGAGCTTTTAATGCTCTTACCTCAAGTCAGGTCGATTTAGTTTTCAATACACGGAGTTTTTGTTTTTGTTTTTGCATATATAATTGGCAAAAACAAAAACACCGCGTATTGAAAACTGATTTTAAGTCACAGCAAAAATTTACCTGACTTTAGGTCAGAGCATTAATAGCTCTGTCTAAAGTGACGGTTTTTTTTTTAATTTTTGTAGACTTTTTAATTAAATATTTTTATTGTTTTTTGAAAATTTCTTTAAAGTAATTTATTAATTTAGCTGATATTTATTGCTAAAAAAAATTAGGTAAAATAACATTAACCCTAAAGTAACCTAACGATATATAATATAAAATAACCTAACGAAATAACCTTAAATAACGTTTACCATAAAAAAACATAACGATATAACTTAAAATATCGTTAACCTTAAAATAGCCAAACGAAATATTAATAAAATACAGTCATCCAAAACCGATAACCTAATAAAACAATTGCCAACCCTGGTATAAACTTATGTTATAAAATCGAACATATGCTGATTGATTTAATATGATTAACGTTTTGGTTATTATTTCTTTTTTTTTATACATACGAGTATATTGTTCATGCTCTGCACAGGTACGTACGTATGAGTATTGTGCATAACTCATACGCAGTGTATGATTGTGAACAATGTTTTGATATTTTTTATTCAAAATGTTATGAAACCAATAAAACTGTTCAAAAAATGGCAATTGAAAAATTGTATTCATACATAAATTTGATTAAGCATAAATTTGCATAACAAAAGCCTGCAATTTATTAATAAAAAATAATAATAGTAAAATATTTTTTCTCATACATTTTTTTTTTAATGACATTGTTATTTTGTAATAATTTTAAATAGTTTTGTTGTTGTAGTTGCTTTAAGCCTTTTGGCTGTTTTTGCATATAAAAATAATAACAACAATAACAATTATAGCAGCAAAAATAGCAATATTCATATATATTTTTTTTGTTTCTTTTAATTTTATTCATTTTAATCATTAATAATAATGCTACACAACAACAATAAAAAAAAAATGATTAATTATTGTATAGTATAGTTGCAATATATGCGAAAAATAACAATAAACAAATTAAAACAACAAAGTCATTTTTAATTACAAATAACTTGTCCTTTGGCACAATAAACGCGAATACGAAAACCAGTATTCGTATTGTCATATATACAGTGTTGCCAGGTATGTTGAGCACAAAATCGTTCAAATTTCCAATAAAAAACGTCAAAATCGTCATTATATTTTCAAAAATCGTCAAAAAAAAATATTTGTTACAAGTGGGATAAAGTTTTTATAAAAAAAAAACGAATAATCAAGTGCTTATGTACGATATAATACGATTTTTTACACTTTTTTGTAATTTAACCCAGATATGCCGACCGTACTACATGTAGTACATCAGTTATGTTCAGGTTTCTGCGTTTACTGTGCTTTAAATTTTGTAATCTACTTGTTGTTGTGCTACAGAATATAACGGTCAACAAAGCATGCGTTGATAAGGTTTGTCAATTGTAATTGATTACGTGTATTTTTTTGGATCAGAGATTTCAGTTTTGTGAAATTGGCAAAACTGTGAAGATGTCACGTAATCGGTGAGAAAAAGGTTTATATGCATAGTTTATTGTTGCTGCATTTCTATGTTTTTTTAATTAGAATAGGTGTTAAAACGATTACGTAGCAAAAGTAAATGTGAAAACAAAATTATATATGATTTTAGTTGATGTATTTGCTGACGTACTACATGTAGTACGTTCGGCATTAGTGTGCAAAAATGGTGAAAACAAATACTATGTGGCAAGCAATTATCCATGGAAAGCTCATAAGAAATGGCTATAAATTTTGGGTTGGTTTGAGCCGTACCAGGGTGTAGGGACTTACCCAAATAATATCTACAAGGAAATGGGACTTGGTCCAAGCTTAGTCTTAACGTATTGCTGCATATTATCACAAAGCCAACCCGACATTGCTAACCGATTGTATTTCGATAATTTATTTACAACAATAAACTTATTGGCTGAGTTAGAAGAACGACGCGTGAAAGGCACTGGAACAATTTGTTGGTCTCGAAAAGAGAAAAAGTATATATATTCAACAACCCCGCCTTCTTCATGAATATAATCGCTACATGGGTGGCGTTGATCGAGCAGATGAAAATATCAGCTTGTACAGCGTATCTATTCGTGGTAAAAAATGGTATTTCCCAATATTCATACACCTCATTGATCTTGCAAAGCACATCGCGTGGTGACTGCATATATATGGGAGGTGAAATGGACCATTTATCTTTTCGTCGGCGCAATGTCACATTGCTAATATCGACATATGGGAAAACATTAAGCAACGCTTCCATAAGGATCATCATGTGAGATCAGATTTGATCGAAAAGATCATTTACTTACTGAGAACACGCGTTAAGCCGATGGAAAATGTAAACAGCGACGTTGTAATCATTTCCACAATAAGACCACTACACGCTTCATTAGGTATGATGTGCCGCTCATGTAAAGTGTAATGTGTAGTACCACACCACCAAATAATTTTTTTTTTCATTTGTTTTTTCTTAACTTATGTAGACAAAAGTTGCTGAATAATAAACGACTTGAATTAAATCACAAGAAAATATTGTCTTTTGCTTCCATATGTGCGGAACGTACTACATGTAGTACAGACTCAAAATCCAAGTTAAAAAATATTTTTTTTTTATTCTCTCTTCAGTTTTGTAATATAATCTGTCAGAATAATGCTATTTTGGAAAACTACGAAGATTGTTGCACTAGTATGCCCGTCGGCATATCTGGGTTAAACTTCGAAAATCATGATATTTCATAACGATAGCACTTTACCACTTTAACTGTTAATTCCTTCTACATAATTCTGTAAACACCACTTCAGTAGCACAATTTTTAAATCTTAAATTCTTTTACATAGTTTAGAAATTCTTTAACAATGTTATTTTCTTTAATTATTAAATCTGGACTTCCATTAACGAATTAAAGTTTCAAATTGCATTACATGTGATGACACAGTTTAATAAAGGGTCCGCCATCTAACTTTTTTTTCAACTAGTGCTTATTTCGTGAATGGTAACACTTAGCTCATGTCTGATTTGACAGATAATTAGTTTTATCCTTCCGATCGTGTAGGCTACTGCATGGCCAGCCGAGGTAGCCATTTGAATGAAATTAATTTCCATTATTAACCGGAAGCATTGTACTTTCAAGTAAAAACAGAAATTTAAGAAAATATTCAGTAGTTTTTTTTATAGCATTTTCAAAAAAAAAAAGTTATTTGGCGGATGCTTTACAATAAATTGTGAAATTTTTGATTATTTCATATTTTTCATTTTGGGTTGGTTTTAAATATTGCAAAAAATTATTTATTATTTTATTTATTACTTATATTATTATTTATTATTATTTAAATATTGTTTATTACTGCATGTTTTCAATTTTCAAATATAAATTTTGAATATCTGAAGTTTTACTTTGGAACACTTTATTTATATTATTATTAGGCCTGCTTTTTAAGCACCGGATTTATTTTTGGATTTATAAATCAGAATATTCGAACTCGATGTTTGTTTCGCAAAAACTTGGATGTTTTTTTTTAATTTAAAAAGTATTTTATTTTTATCTCAATCTTACACTAATTAAATTTTATAAAAATATAAATATTAAAAAAAGCAGGGCTGGCATTCAATAACTTTTCATAATAACGATTCGCTATCACAGTAACACTAATAGCGGATTGGAAATTTAAAAAAAGCTATTCCATTAAACACATGTTTCTTCTTATGTAAACGGGTTTAGTTTTATATTTAACCCGTTTGATTTTGAAATATCTAGTTAAAGTCAAAATAACGCGAAAATACCGAAACGACGATTTATAACTTTATTTTGTTTGATGTAACAAAATTTAATGGGTATAATTTTGAAATAAACCCTGTAAAGACAGATGCCACTATTGGAATCGTAGCTTTAAAACGGTCATAACGGCATTGGTGGGGCCGTGGCAGGCAACTGGCTTTGTGATGAAAAGGTAGTGTTTGCCAAGAATGATAAGCACATACTCAGGGAACTCCTGCTGTAAATATTTGTCGTTGTTTCAGTTGTTATACAGTATCTTTATTTTTAAGTGAAAAAACAGTCATATGTAGAAGAAATTTAATTTTTGACTACAATTGTAGTTCATTTAAAAAACAAACCACATTAAATTACAGTATTATGATTTTACATTAATTTTATACAGTAGTTTTTTTTATTTAAAAAAATAACACTTACAACACATGCACTCAAAAAA
Source organism: Delia radicum (assembly GCA_021234595.1). Classification (NCBI taxonomy): domain Eukaryota; kingdom Metazoa; phylum Arthropoda; class Insecta; order Diptera; family Anthomyiidae; genus Delia; species Delia radicum. Next base: position 188,561,352 of record CM037855.1, on the reverse strand, counting down.
ATAAGTTAGTAGAAAAGTTTGTAAAACGTCTTGTAAATCAGGTATACCATTGTTTAGCAAATTTTTTGTTAAAATCGTGTTTTCAGCTAACATTTTTGTTATACTTATTCAGCACTTAACTGTTTTGTACTAATGTTTTACTAATATTATACTGTTTTACTAATTAATTTTGCTAAAAAAAATTGTGCTGATAAGCACAATAATAGTGTGGACGATAAACAGATTGAAAGACATACGCAGAATGAAGCAGATGTCGCGGCATGTCAAAATGTAGTAGAGAAGAGGAAAATGATACTAAAAAGTACAACTCTAATAAGACATATAAAAAAATCAACCATGAAAGGCTTTTGTATTTGTTTTTCATACATAAAACAAAATTGAGGATTAAAACAACTTAAATTTTGCGTTGTCACCGGCTTGTGAAAATAATTGTGTATTAATTAAATAAAGGACAAAATAAAATATTTATTTAAACTAAATGTTTATAGATTAAAAATAGTGTGGTCAAATTGCAAACAAACATATACAGACATGTAGATAGAATAAAGCGAAAGACAAAGACACACATCTTAGGTAGATTTTTATGGTTCCTTTTTCTTATTGCAAAAAAGGGTTGTTTTTTTCGTTTCGTTTGTTTTTCTTTATTTTTTCGTTTCGTTTCTATAATTATCTTCGGCAGCTTAAACGATAGCATCATTTAGACAACCATTGATGTAAGTAATTGAAAGAAAATTTTTGTTATTATATATATATTTATTTCTATATATTTTCAGCTATTAAATTAATTCATGTCGTCAATGTGGGAAAATTAAAATTTTTATATTTCGTTATTATAGTAAATTATTTTTAAAAGAATCACAAAAATATGTTTTATGATTTTCAGCAAATAAATTAACTAAATTACAATTTTTCTACAAATTTTTTGCGTTTTTTTCAGTCTACTAAAATTCAGCAAAAAATTTATTAATTTTTACCAACGCTTTTTTATTTCTAATCTACTAAGTGTTAGCAAAACTTTTGCTGAATCTACAAATTTTGTTGCTAAAAATCAGCTTGCTGATTTTCAGCAAAAGATTTTGCTGACATTAGCAACTTTTTTGCAAGCATCCTCCTGACTAAAATTTTGCTAACTCAGCAAAATTTTTTGCTGACTTTACAAACTTTTTTTTTGAGTGTACCACATGTGGGAAAACAGTGGACATTAGAGTGTGGTAATCTTCTAAAAAGAGAACTGTTGTGTTGTTGGAGTTGTACTTCTGATATTATGTGTTCAAGAACAAAAATACAGTATATTGAATAAAACAAGTTTTAATCACAACAAAACTCGACCTGACGATAGATCATTGGGCTAAAGCGCTTTGTCTAACGTGTAGTGCGAGTGCATGTGGCATTAGAAATCAGTTTATCTATACCACGGTCAGTGATTGCGCAGAAAATTGCATATAGACGCAATCGAACAAATAAAAACATAACAAATATTAAATTATTCAACAAACAGGGTTACTGACGAAGGTTCAATACCAGAAACTACGCAGGCTGATTCAGAAAATTGAAAATTTGCAATGTAGTTATGATTTTTAGAAAATACACTCATTCTTCTCTACCACGCCTTTCACAATTAAAAACAAATTAATGTTTGTTTATTTTTTACTGCACTGACTGAACCGCTCATTAGTTGAATTTTTTAAAATGTAAGTCGTTATTTTTTCAAGTGAAGATTCATTTGTTTTTAGCTACATTTGCAGTTGTCTTTACCGGTATTAAGTGCAGAAAATAAATTAAAATATACATAACATGAATTCATAAATAACTTTTTTGCTAAACTTTCAATAAAAAATAGTTTTTAATTTTAACGAAATAACAAAAATCCAAAAATAGATCCGGTGAATTTTTAAGAATAGCAAAGAAACATGTTTTGCTGACTTATTAAACGTTTGTCAAAAAATCGTCATTTTGGAAGCAAAAATCGTCCAATCGTCATTTAGTAATTTAGGTACTAAAAATCGTCAAAATGACGATAAATCGTCAATTCTGGCAACAGTGCATATATAGTAAATACACATACAATACTCTTTATAAATAGTATTGTATGTGTGTTACTTATTGTGTTTTGTGAGAATGTTAGTGAGGGAATATGAAAATGATGACTTTTTATTACTTTTTTTTTGTGTTGCTGTTATAAATAAATAGTATGGCCTTAGGTTAGTATTTTTGTTTAATTTTTTTTTCTCTTAATTCATAATTAACTTTTTATATTTATGTATGTATTAATTTTTTATACATAAATTTTTCAATTTCAATGTTTATTTAAATGTAAATCTTTAGATTTATGTAAATATGTATGTATGCATGTATAAAAAATATACATTCTATGCATCAATAAGTTGTTTATTTGAAAAATGTAAAATTTCTATAATATGTATAACTGCAAATTTTCCAAAATATATATATTTTTTTTGCTAATTGAAATGAATTCATGTTTAGCACAGTAGAACTGGAAAATAATTATAAAAATTGTTTCAAAAATATTTTAATATTATAGTTTAACTAAAACCAAAACATATTGTGCAATCTGGTATCTTCCGTAAGGAGTCAATTTAGTTAAAAGTACCTATACCGCGACTGTTTAAAAAATGGCTTCTCGTAGAACTTGTACAATTTACCAATACTGTGGGTTAAGCGCACTCAGAAGAAAGAGCATCATATTATGATAACTTAAAAGCATCATGTTATAGCTGAAACACAATCATAATCACACTCATAACCATATTATGATTCTAGATGATGATAAAATCGTTCTTTACAAACATAATATGCTCAGTGAGAATCATGTTTATGATTGTTAGGATAATAATATGATACTTTGCTGACCACAATCATGTTCAATCATATTTTTTCTCTGCGTGAAAAAGCTTTTACACTGTCTGAAGAAAATGAGATACGAGTTATAAAAAATTTTCGACACCTGTTGAAACTGTCTTTAAATGCCTCTTATTTCCCAAGGTTTCTTAAGTTAAAAAAAAACGGGTTAGGTAGACTATTAGGTACACTTATGTATAGACACAATGACATGAAAAGTCTTTACCTCAAGAATTGATGGCCATTTAAAAGTGAAAAAAAATAAAAATTACTTGAAACTTACGAACTTTTTATTTATTATTTTCAGATTCAAACCAATACAAAGGGGAGTCACTGGATTACATTCACTAAAAAAGTAATTTCCATATCGCTGCTTGGTTGAACCAAAATTTCCGGTTTTCAATACTTTTGCAGTTTTTGCCACAGGGTTTCTTAGCCATTTAATAAAATTGAGTTTTGGGGAAAGAATTTAAAAAAAGTAGTGCAGTTGTATACAATTTGAGGTAGGGTAGAAGGGAGAGACTTCGCAGTGACCCCCTATTATCTCCAAATTTAAATTAGTTAATAAAAAAACCTTAAATGACAATTTGTTTAGATTTTGAACATGATTTAAACGTCCCAGTTTTAGGGGTTTACTATGCAGGTAGTCTCGAACAGACACATTTTTGTGTTTTTAAAGGAGTTCGAAAAATATATTAAATAATTTCTTTGATAACTTTTTCAATTGGTGTATTAAAAAATAGATCTTTTATTATGATGTTCTGTTGACTTCAATATAAAAAATCCTGAGGGGGGGATTTTGCAAAAAATTTTGGAAAAGTGTAAAAAGTTATGATTAAATGGAAATGGTTACCACATTCACCATCCTAAAGCCATATCAGTTGATTTGAATATATTTCCAATATGATTGATTCACAAATAATATACGTTCGTCAAAGATAATAAATACATTGAACCTACCAAACACTCCTAGATCTCTACTTAATGAACAATTTTGGTACAAGGGAATCATCAAATCGAACTTGGATTAAAATGGCCTTTTAGTCTTGTATTTTGTTACACTTTTTACATACAGAGAAATAAAGTGCCAACCGAATTGTAAAGTGGATTTTAATGGTAACAATTTATAAATTCAGTTAGTACAATGATATTTGAATTCGATTTCTGAATATTTTGCTGCCAAAATTGTGCTAATAAGCACAATGATAGAGTGTACAATAAGATGTACTCTTTAACAAATTTTGGTGTTGAGAGCAACAAAAATCCAAAGCTGGAATTTAACGACAACCCTACTGGACATGTATGATTATATAGGGTGTCCGCCGGGAAGGTATACTACTTTGTTTTGCCGCCATTTTGGTAAACATTAGTCTTGACAGTTCATATTTGGCACTCGTGAAGTAGAAACGTGGAAAAATATTCGATAAACCAACGTGTTTTAATCGTTAAAACATTTTATCAATATCAATCATCGGTTACTGTGACGATGAGACAGTTACATGCAATTTTTGGGAGGAACAACGTGCCAACAAAACGCACTATTTATCGTGTAGTAAATGATTTCGAAGAAAGAGGGTCTGTATGTGATAGGCCAAAGCATGGACCACAACGTACTGCAAGATCGGCTGAAAACATTACTGCTGCTTAAGAAAGTGTTCAAAACAATCCATCAACCTCAATTCGACACCGTGCTCAGGAGATTGGTCTTCAAAAAACAACTTTGGGCCAACATTTTGCACAAGATTTTGCATTTGCTTCTATTTAAGATTCATTGGTATCAACAAGACGGTGCCACATCGCATACAGCCAGGATTACAATGGAATTACTGCTAGACCTCTTTCCACAACAAGTTATTTCAAGAAATGGTGATGTTGATTGGCCTTCACGGTCGCCTGATTTGACTGCTCCGGGCTTCATTTTGTGGGGATATCTGAAAAGCAAGTATTATGCAAACAAACCAGAAACGCTTGAGTAACTCAAACAAAATATACGTGATGAAATTAATGAAATACCACGTGAAATGTGTGAGAATGTAATGAAAAATGTGCTCAGAAAGGCTCGTATTTGTGAGTCTAATGGAGGCGGACATTTATCTGATATTGTATTCCATACATAGTTTCCGACATTAAATAAAACATTTATCAATATAAGATCCATTCTTTTTCATTTAATCAAAAATTATACACAAACAAAGTATATATACCTTCCCGGCGGACACCCTGTATATGTAAATATTATCTTAATTACCTTTAATGGTCACACGCAGATAAAAAATATGATTCAATATGTTTGTGAACACAAAATTATCATATTATGATCCTAATTATGAAATACATAATTCTGGCTGATCATATTATGATTACTGATAACAATTTAATCGTCATATATGATAATTATATGATTGCTACGATCACGAAATTTGTGGAGTTTTTTTCAGTTTACTATTATTCCCCAAAAGTTTTATTAACTTTTCACAAGGATTTTTTAATTTTAATCAACTGAATGTTAGCAAAACTTTTGCTGAATTTACTAATTTTGCTGGCATTAGCATTATTTTTTTTGCAAGTACCCTAAAAGTTTGCTGACTCATCAAAATTTTTTGCTTACTTTGTTTTGAGTGTATTTTGACAAGTGATATAAACAACACCATCTATAACTTCATGTCACTTTAATTAAATCCAATCGCACACTGTAATTTTAATGTTTTTGATTTGATATAAACTTAAAACTGACATTTTAAACCAATGTTAAAGAATATACGAATATTTAAACTTATGCCCGTAATTTCAAGCAATAGATACCTACCGGTGCTTAGATACCTACCCGATTTTGTTCGTGCTTAGATACCTACCGGGCATTACCCTTTGTTTATTTTTTTCAAAAAAATAAAATCGGGAATAACCCAGCAAAACCACACATTGCCAAATAGTAGGTAAAATAATGTATCGCCATAGGGATCCACCCATTACAATACACCTTACTTTACTGTATGAAATTTATGCGATGGTGATGATGAAAATAATGATACATTTACATTAAAAGGTAATGCATTACTTTATCGCACCCATTACCAAAGTTTTCCTGGGAAACCCATGGGTTTTTAAATTTCAAAAAAATTAAAAGCTGCTCCATAAAGTATCTGCATAAAAATGTAATTCATATTGGAAGAATCCGCAATTTCAAAAATTGCCGACATTTGTCGACTTGCAGTTATATTGATTACTTTTGACGCTTTTTACAACTTTCATTGATATTTAAGATTTATCCCTCTGTAGCTAGTTATTAACAAAAATTCTAAACATATTTTTAGAAATTGTAAAATATTTGTTTATTGAAGCAAATGTTATAACATTTTATAAATATGAATGCAATTGAATTTTTAAATTATTTGTTTGAATGGTCAAAATAAATTTTTCAACAAATTAATGCAGATACAAAAAAATCTAACTAAAAATGAAAGAAGACAAATTCAAATATTTAAATACTTGCAAGTCCGTAGCCAGGATTTTTTTTTGGGAGGAGGTGCCCGAAATTTTTTTTTTAATTGTACACAAAGGAAATTTTTTTTATTTTAGCTAAATTTGGCTTTGAACGAGTACACTCAAATAAAAAAGTTAGTAAAGTCAGCAAAAAATTTTGGTGAGTCAGAAGTTGCTTGCAAAAAAATTGCTAATGTCAGCAAAATCTTTTGCTGAAAATCAGCGAGCTGATTTTTAGCGACAAAATTAGTAGATTCAGCAAAAGTTTTGCTAAAACTTAGTGGATTAGAAATTAAAAAACCCTTGCTAAACATTAATAAAATTTTTGCTGAATATTAGACTGAAAAAAACTCAAACAATTTGTAGAAAATTTTTACTTTAGTTAATTTATTTTGTTGAAAATCATAAAACATATTTTTGTGATTGTTTTTAAAATAATTTATCATTCAACTATTTACATCATTGGTTGTCTAAATGATGTTATCTTTTAAAGGAACGCTAATGCAGCAGAGAAACGAAAAAATAACAAAATGTAATTTTGTAATAAGAAAAAGGAAACATAAAACTTTACCTAAGATGTATGTCTTTCGCTTTAGTCTGTCTACCTGCTGTATATTTGTTATCAACTTGACCACTCAATTTGACTCAAATACGCGTTTAATCTTTAATTTATATATTTTATTTTGTCTTTTATGTAATTAATAGACAATTGCTTTCAGAAGCAGGTGAAAACGCAATATTTAAGTTGTTTCAATCGACAATTTTGTTTTATGTATGAAAAACAGATACATAATCTTCCATGGTTGACTTTTTTAAGTGTCTTACTAGAGTTGCACTTTTTAGTATAATTTTCCTGGTCACTACTACATCTTAACATCTAATTCATTCTGAGTATAACTTTTAATCTGGTTGTCGTTTACACTATTTTTTAGCAAAATAAATTAGTAAAACATTAGTAAAATATTATTAAAACATTAGTTCAAAACAGTTAAGTGCTGACTAGGTATAACTAAAATTTTAGTTTAAAACATAATTTTAGCAAAAAATTTGCTGAAAAATAGTATACCTGATTTACAAGATGTTTTACTGTCTTTTCTACTAACTTATTTTTTGAGTGTAATCAAATATGGTGTGTAAATTTTGAAGGTGTTAAAATTTTTTTAGCTGATTACTACAAAATATCAACTTAAGTCAAGACTCAAAGACAATAGAGTTTTAAGGCCGATTTCAGATACTTGTTAGAGTTTGTTTGGAAAATTTAACTTTGGGATATCATGATTTTTCAAAAACTTTTTTCATCAACAAACTCATGCATTATTTATTTATTGAGACCGGTTGAAAAATTATAAAGTTAAACTTTTTTCATCAAGAAAGTGGTGCACAATTTTTTGATTTATTGAGACCGGTTGAAAAATTATGAAGCTAATATAATATTTTTACATAATATTTAAAACTTGTTTAATTTTAATACGCACAAAGCAAAATAAATTTAAATTTTATATGTTTTTTTTAATTATCGAAATTTTTTTAATTTGGAGTTTTTTTCTTCAAACTGTTGACGATTTTTCAAATATTAGCGATTTTATAAATTCTGACTATTCTTTTTAAATTTTGAAATTTTTTTTTATTTTTGCCAATTTATTAATTTGTTGTCATTATAGACCTGTTCATTTACGTACTAAAAGTTACTACTTTACCCACAGCTGGAAAATTTCTATACAAAAGTAAACAAAACTTCCAAATTGTAGTAAAAGCAAGAAGTTTAAATATAAGGAGTCACAGAATTCTTCAAACAAGACATCTACAGGACAGTACACAAAACATTGTGTCAGACAGGATATCCTGTCCTCAATAAAAACAGTGGAACGAAAAAAACTCAAAATGAAATAACATTTTTATTTCATACATTATTTACATTATTTTAATTGTTTACACTATTTACATTACATTCTTTACATTGTTTACATTATTTAGCTAACATAACTTAAATTGTTTACATTATTTACATTAGCTACTTTACATTCTTTATATTATTTACATTATATTCTTTACATAATTCATATAGTTCACATACTTGCAATTTTAAAAACTTTAATGAGTTTTCATTATACAGTAAAAACCGGGCTACGAACCAGGATATCTCAACGCGTTTAGAAAAGTTTTGTTTGTCGAGAAAAGTTTTGTTTGTCTTGTTTGATTAGTTCTGTATTTTCTTATATTTGAACTCCTCGGTAAAAGTAGTAAGAACTTAGACACAATGTATATGTTATACTGGAAATTTTGTGTGCACCAAATTCATATTCAATTAATCATCTACTAGATATAATTAAACTTTTAATTGAAAGTGAGTTTGAAATTAAGCAAAAGTTTAATTGAAATTTTATTAACAGTAATGTTTTCTGTGCATTTTTAGAGCGTTAGAAAATATAATTTTATTATTTTATATATAAAAAGAAAATGGTAAAGCAATATTCAAAGTATATTCAGCTGATTATATTCTACATTAAAATCACTCAAAATCAGCGTTTTTATCAGTCACGGAAGGATTAGAAATACTTAAAGAAAATTGATCTTTATTATTTCCAAAAATTTTAAAAAGTTTTCGAAACTAGAACTAATCATTTTATTTAAAAAATAAATTCTTAATACTTTTATAAATTTCTGTGGCATAAAATTATTAAAAACTAATATATTTTAGAATGAAAATGCCCTTTAAATCTAATTTTTCATTAAACAAGTCCACGGAATCAGAAATTTTATTTATCGGAATTAAAGAAATATTCAGAACCTAAAGCATTTGCTATAAAAGATTTTTAAATTTCAAGATTTCGGTGTATGATTTTCTTCATGAGAATGTAAGAGTTACTATATGGCTTTTGAGGCATGTAGTTTGATAATAGAAACTGTAGAATATTTCAGAAGTACTTTGACTAATTTTATTTATAAAAAAACTGCATTTTTTATTTTTGTCCATGGAACAAAGCACTTTGGGTCGTGGGGCCCCTGGGTCCCACTAGCTACCGCCCTCAATACATGCTATAATTTTAAGCCGAAATTTCTAAATTGAACAAAACTTTTATATATTTATTTAAAAATAATTGACATGAATCGAGATTATTTCCTAACTTATTTTAAATATAAAATATTATCCATTTAAAAGTCAATTGTGCGTATATAAATATTTGAATATTTATGTTTATATCTTCTTTTGTATTCATTTAAATAATTGCAGGAAAAGCTTTTGCCAAAAATGCAAAATATTTCAAAATTAGACTTATCGACCAACCAATGAGATTGACATAAAATCATAGCCAAACAGAAACAATCCAAAAATGTCTTAAAAATGGGTGGCATTTATTTTTAAGATGATTATCAAAAAAAAAATTTAGTAACCCGGCTAAAAAAGTTCAGATATGATCAACTATATATTTTAAATTATCATATAAGATCTATCAATGAACGAAATTAACCTGCATTTCCATACATGGACAAATATGATCATATATGTTCATATATAATTTTATATTGTCATCCATATACGGTCATACATTATATATTTTTTGTTATATAAAAATTTGTTATTTTAAAAAACTGTTTAAAAAAAAAAATAAAAACTATTTGTTTTAAGTGACAGAACATGTTTAGTATCCATTTATGTCAGCGCAAAAATTCTGTTTATTATCGTATCAGAACGAAATATTTGGCGATTATACGACATTTTAAACAACTTTAACAAAATGTATAATACGACCACATTAAATTAAAACATTGTGAACAATGTTAATATTACAAAATTTTTAAACACGACCTTGCAGATATAACTACGAATTACTCTTTAATCGTTAATTTGTTCACAATGTTTTCATATAAGTCACGATTATTTTTATAAAAAAATGACAATTTTAAAAAATTGCTAGAAAACACTTCTGAACTTAATGAAATTTTAAAATAAGAGTTAAATGCTTTAATATTGCAGTAAATAAGAAAAAAGCAATACAAAAATCTTCTTATTTTACTGACAAGGAGAGTACCGTACCTAGTGGGGATTATCTACTGATGCACTTCAATTTAAATGAAATTTAGTTATGCCCTACAAAAAACGAATATGAATAAGGGTCCTTATAAGGCAGATTGAGTTGGAATCGGTCTTTAAAATTTGTTCATAAAACTGATTAGACACGCCATTTTTATACGTTTCACAATCTTATCTGTAATTTTTACAACTTTAAACAAATATATCATAAAAAATTTACGTGGTTTAATAAAAAATTTGCAATTTAACTGCATTAGATTCAAGGCCATACTTGGGTGTGATCGCTAAAACGGTCATGACTTGGTATTGTTACGTTTGTAATATAAGATGAGCGCAGGTTCGATTCTTACAGCCGCAGGTTGTTGAAAAAATTTATCATATAGAGACAATCTGACAATTATAAGACACAAATAATAATACAATTTAAATGGAAAATCACTGATGAGCCTGTCCATAAAAAAGGCAGAAACTAGTCTAGTCTGATTTAAAAATTAATAGTGTTTATAATTTTTACAGAAAAACGTTTATTCTACTTCTTTCTAATTTTTTTGTTAATTTAATAAAAAATTTAGTTAATATATTCGCCCAGGTATCATACTTCCTAATATGTTCATATATGAATCGTTTATACACATTAGGAATTCCATATACTTCCATATTTGTCTATATTTGACCATCTTTTGCGAATAGTAAATAACATATATTCCATATATGAGCATGTTGGGAAATATGAAATCACATATACCCACATATCTGCCCATAAGATCTTTTTTAATATATGTAATCGGAAATACTTCTCTAAATTTAAATATTTGTCCATATACGTCAATATATGAGCATATTTGTCCATATATGAAAGTTTTTAACAGCCCGAGGAAAAAAACGCTCATCTACAATCATATCTTAGTTTATATAACATGTATAAACATATATCTTTATTTAGCTTAATGTTGATATATGCGATTTTGCATATGATCTTATATAATTTTATCTTCGATTTGGTTTTTCGAAAATTTTTTACATGGTCCCAGACATATTAATATCTAAATATATGTTAATTCATATTACCGCAGATGTGGCATATATTACTAATATGGTGTACATTAATTAGTATGATTTCATATATAAGTTTATATCACCTAATACAATGTTACGTATAATAATATATGGTCTTATATTTAAATTTTGTTTCACATAGAATCTGAAGTGCTGAATTTTGTAAAAACTTAAAGTAGGGTAATTTTATATCGTTTTCTCTTTAACGTTTCAAATATTAAATTACGCTTTTATCCTAACATGAATCTCTATAAACACATTATGCAAGGACGATTTCCTTAGGCAAGAATGAAATCCAAATAGGGACTAGCCTAAAACAAATTATTTTTCACGACTTTTTGTTTGTATATATATTCTTGGTAGGGGCCCTTAAATTAGAAAGAATTTTTTTTGCATGTATGCCTCAACCCCTCCTATCAGTCAAAAATGGGTCTGAAATCGATTTTTGACTCTTCGCAGCCCTCTTTTAACACTAAAACATTCGAATAACTACAAATGCGTTGTTGGTTTTGTTTTGATCATTAAATGAAGCTACGTGAAGAATTTTCGAATTTTTTAGGAGATACATGAAACGCAAATTTTTTCGGAGTTAAGGACTGATTAAAAAATAAGACTTTGTTATCAAATATCGCGACTATATTGCCCTGATGAAGATGATTATTTTTTAATGACCAAGATCCTCATGAACGTATCTAAACCAAAAAATTAAGTTTTACTGCATATTTTTTTCAAAAATGTGTGCACTGCAGTGTACAAGGATAGTGAAAGGATTAAATATGTTGTGTAATGTAAGCATATTTAATAACACGAAACTAATGTTTATCCTGTTAAAAATAAATTTGAAGTGCGGTTTTGTGATTATGAAGCTAGCTCTACTTCAAACTTCATTTCACCACAAGATTTTATAATTATTTATTAAAACTGTCAGGTTAATAGCAAATTTGTTCAAATGTCTAACAATGATGTTTTTGTTCTTATTTTAAATAATATATAGACGATATTATATCCTATTATATTAAAAACGATATATTCTAATAGTATAACGAATAATTTCATAAAATTGGATGAAGACAAAGTTTGGACAAAACTGTACCAAATCACTTATATCACTTATAAAGTATATAAATTAATCAAATATGATACAATTAAATGTGATTTGATACAATTTAATAGGCCCGATTTTCGGATGAAGTTTTATATAATTAATTATAGGGTCATATCAAATTAGATACAATTTTATAAAACTCTATATGATATTTATTTAATCGCGCATTGTATTCAAATTTTAAAAAATAATCCGAGAATACAATTTACAAAAATTCAAAAGTGGAAACAAAGAATCGTTTCTTTTATTCAAAACTGAAAATACTAAAAGGTTGAATATAATTTGGGACAATAATTTTTTTGAAAATGACAAAAAAAAACTAAATTTTGTCTTAAATATTGTTTAAAATAAATTAAAAAAAAAAAAATATTTTGAAATCATTTTTAACAAAATATAAAATTTATAAAAGTGCCAACTTAATAGTTTGAGTATTTTAACATTTACGCACAAATATTCACATATAAAAAAACTTATTTAATTTCCTAGAATTCATATATTTATTTTTTTGTTTTATGCTCAATATAAAACAAAAAAATAAATAAATACATGAATAAGCTACACTCATAGAAATAAACCTGTAAAAATAGCAAAAAAAAGCTACTAAAAATTAGTTAAAAATGAGCTTGCGGAAAAAACTGCTTAGATAAATATGTTGAATTTCCAAGTGCAGCGGAGCACGGTTATAATGAACTCATAGGGACTGGACAATTTAGTTCGTTATAAGCAAAGTTCGTCGTAAGCGTGGAAAATATATAAAAAAAAAATTAAAATTACAGGATTTTTTCTTAAATTTTCCTAATTTTTAAGTTCTTGTTTGTGACATTGAATCAATTTTTCCATTAAATTACGTTGCATTTTAATTCTTTTTAGGGAAGTTTAAAGTAAAAAGCTTACGTTTATAAAATTTGCTACACATTTTTCATAAACAAATTTCGTTTTTCTTTAATCTGTTCGTTATAAAAGTAACAATTTTTATGAAAATTCGTAAAAGGGTAAAAATAATTAGTTCGTTATATAAAGAGTTCGCTATAAACGGCGTCCGTTATAACAGTATTACTTTGTATAAAATGTGTTAGTAAATGCGTTGGGTCCAGAAAAAGCATTCGTTATAAAAAAAGTTCGCTATAACCGGTGTTAGTTATAAGCGAACTCCACTATATTTAGCTATATTTGAGCTAAATTTTAATTAATTGAAAGTAAAAAATAATCTCCTAAAATCCGCGAAAACATTTACTAAAGATTAGTAGACAAAAAAAAAAATCATTAAAAAATGTGAAATTTGAAATTTTTTTTTTAGTTTTTTTTAGTTTTTTTTTGCGAATAAAAGTCTGCCCTTATGAAATCAGCAATCTGCAATTGTTCAGCAAAAATTTCTGTTGATTTTAGCAAAATAAACTGTAATTTGGATTCTACTAAATTTACGGTAAATGTAGCAAACATTTTGTTAATATTACAGTTTTAGTTAGCTTTTTAGTTTTGAGTCTACAAATATTTAGTAAAAGTTTTTGCTTATTTTACAGAGTAAAATACTGTTTTCAATTAACTAAGATTCACATCGAATATAACTAAAATTGTGTAAAGTAACCAGATTTACATATACATTGTAATAATTAGAATTAGAATATTGTTGTACCTCAAGTCCAAAAATCTTATATGATATTGTCATATTAGATTTTATTTGTAGCTTTTTAAAAAGTTTGATCATTTTCCTGATAGACAATACCAACGTTTCATTGGTATCGCCCAAATCTTGAGTTGCCTGCAATAGAAAACGATAATTCGCTTAACTCAAACCAAGACATTACACAGCACAGACAAAATAAACTCTATGAGAATATTTTTGTCTGACTTAGTGAATAAACTGCCTGATCTGGCAACCCTAATTATAAAATCAAACTATATGAAAAACAACAAGTTTACATGTCGATATACTTTGTATGTCAGTACATGAATGTTGTTCTTATTTCATTAGTATGTAGCAAAAAAAAAAAAAAAAAAAAAATCGGCCAATATTACCAGTTTTTTCTGCAAGGTAATTTTTAATTAAATATCAGTAGCTTTTTTTGGTGCTATTTGTACTGGTTTATGTCTATGAGTGTATATTTGAAATATTTATTTTTGAGGATGAATACATTGATATTTTCATTAAAATTCAATCAAGAGTAAAAATAAAATGCAGTTTTAATGGGGCCATAAGTCATACACATAAAACCGAACTCAAATATATAAGGACACCCTCACACACCTCATTTACGTATATAAGGCTGGCATCTATTTTGTAAAATGTCGAATTATATTTAAAAATTATAAATAAAAATCGGTTTAGCCGAATATTTATTTTATTCCCTCCATAGCACTATGGGAAGTTTTTAAGGATTTTTCTGTCCCAACCCCTAAATCAGGGGTGCCCAAGGCCTATGCGCTTGGTGATCATTTGTTTTTGTAAAAACACTTAGCTATAGGCTGTGTGTTTTAATACACATATAGAGCGCTCAGCACTAGCAATACGAAATACACAAACAACTTTGTCTTATTAGTTTTTTTGTCGTTCTTCACTGTATACACGCAAGCGCAAAGCAACAACACTTTCGTATGCTTTGCTGGTAAACATTGAAATATTTTTTTCTTTTTCTTTGTATGTATTGGTTTTTACAACAAAAAATATTGAATAAAAATTAGTTTTCTTTAAATGTATTGGTGTTTGCTCTTCCATAAGGAACTTTTGGGCACTCCTGCCCTAAATGATGATATATCGGCCGGAAATTTGGCAAGGTTATTTAGGGTGATGTTTTTAGGCTGTCTATAAAAAATTGACAGAAGCTGTAGAGATTAATTACCCCCACACTGATAGAATTATCCTTCTTGATATTAATGAAACAGTTTCATAGAATTTTTTTCTTAGATTCAATTAAGAATTTCATTATATGTAAGAAATTTTATTATTATTTCTTATAAAGTTTTTTCCATAAAGTTTCATGGTTTCATAAAAAAAATTTATTCAATTTCATAAAATATCTCTTCAAAAATTAAACGAACATTTTCTTTAGAGCTATAAAATTATTGCAAGAACTTAATTTTTTGTTTTTTCAGAATATTTCATAATTTCATTATTTTCATACATTTAAAAACTTTAGTTTTAAGATTTAATTTTCAAGTGCTCGACATATTTTATAAACTTCATTATTTCAATGTTTTAATTTTGAACTACTATAAAATTGTTGAGGTCCAATTAATTATAGGCGCGTAAGTCAATTTTGAATCTCACTCACGCTCATTAGAGAAAAATTCCACTCACGCTCAATCACTCACGAGTTTTTTTTACTACTCACACTCACTCATTATCACGTGAGTAAATTCAGAGTTTGCTCACACTCACGCGTGATTACTAGTGGTTTACGCAATCACTCAAATTCACGAAACAAAATCTTACCGGAAAACATAACAAAACATAATATAAAAAGTAAGGTAAAGGGAACATTTTTATTTTAGTCGCACAATCACGCAAAAATGCAGCTCATGCACACGCGAAGAATCTTTTCATACTTACACACACTCACGTGGATAAAATTAGTTTTCACTCGCACTCATGGGTGATCACACGTGATTAACGGCTTCATTGCCGAAATGATTTATTAGTTTTATGAAGATTTTCATTATTACTGAAGATAATTTTGGCAGTGTCGTGAAATTTTACAGCCAAACATAGCCGCGAAACATTTTAACCTTCAGAACTCCCGTTTGACGGGCCTTTTTTGGTACATTTTGAAAAATGGATTAAATGGCAAATTTATGGTTAAATTGTTCCACAAAAAAAATCCTCATAAACTTCTATTGTGGATATTTGAATACAGACTCAAGCTGCGAAGAACCTTTATACTGTTTTTACAGTGTTGGCCAAAAAAAACTGTAAACTTAAAAGTTGACTGTACCCACACTGTCCCACACCTTTGGAGTTTTATACTACTTAATAGATTTATAGGATATATGAATCATCGATGCCCATGATCATTATCCTCATTTTGTTGCAGCGTGTATAAACAGGGCAGCGACTTTCATGCACTAAAACATTGAAAAAATGTGTTGAAAATATGCAGTTAAAAATCCAGAATATGCGTTTACAATATGCACTTAAAGCGAAATATGCACTAAAAACCAAAAACTATGCACTAAAAATCAAAAAATATGCACTTAAGATTTGTTGTTTTTCAAAAATTGATTTATTAGTGGCGTTTTTTTTTAAATCTAATCCAATATTTACAAATTTTCAAATTACTTTGTTTATTTTTAATAAAAGCTTAATTTTAATTTCTACAAAATATGTAATTAAATTGAAAATATGTTTAAAAAAATTGATAAAAAAAATATGCAAATATGCATTCGATGCCATTTTGTTGCAAATTCTTTAATTCGTAAAAGTGTTTGGTCATAATCGATTTTGAGCTACAGACTACAACTATGCATTTGCACAAAAGTCGCTGCGCTGGTCATAAATAAATAAAATATAAACAAAATGTATACAAATTAAACTTTTTTAAATTAAAATTTTTAAATAAAAAAAAATTCTGTATAAAATGAAACTTTCCCTACAAATGGTTGTGTTTTCTCTTAAAACTAAATTCACTGTGTCCACCTTCACTCAACTCTCTAAGAGGTGATGCTAGAGAGTCATAGCCTGATGCATGGCTGTGGGTTTGAAACTCAGTACGACACAAAAATTGGTTTTTCATATAGAGCAATTTAACAATATAAAATATTTAAATAAAATATTTAAAGAATTACAAACATTTTTTTAGGGTTTTCAGCAAATTCAGCTGGCTAATATTTAGCAAAAATTCTATTAATTATTATCAAGGACTTTTTAATTAGTTATTAACTAAATGTTAGCAAAATTTACTAATTTTTTTTCTAAAAATCCTAATCAATTTTTTGCAAGCACATTAGCAATTACAAAGCACCTTCCTGACTAAGATTTTGCTGAATCAGCAAAACTATTTGCTACTTTACTGACTTTTTTTTGGAGTGTAGAATGTTTTTGTTTTAAATTTATTATATTTTTTTGTTTTAATTAAAAATTAGGTTTTTGAATACCACACATAAATTTTAGATAATATTAGGTTTTCTAAAAACGAAAATCGTATTAAAAATTTTTTAGTGAATAGTTTTTTATATATTTTTATTTTTGAGTAATTTGAATATTTTGACTATATTACGATTTACTATCAATTTTTTGGACAGTAAAATGGAAAAACAAATACAATTTAATTCGCAATTGATCTTAGGAAGACTCTTTTTTAAATCGTTTCTGTAATTTTGTACCTATGGATCGAAATTATTAGGAAAAAATTTTACATTTCGAAAAAAATAACAAAATATTTGTTTTATTTTCTTACTACTATAACATAAAAAAAAGCAAATGTATCGATAAATTATAAAGTTATGACCATTTCTGTAAAAGTATCTAAAATTATTATTATCTCGATGTATTTGTTATTCTGGTGCAACATGTCGGAAATATTAAGATATTTTGAAAAAATTTTGTACACTGACTTATAATAGCTAATGTACAAAATATACGCTTTTTCCGCAGAATCTGTACATGTTTGGACCTAGTGCCCATATAACGGTCCTACCATAAAACATTTTCTTTCTGCATTTCTCCCCGCTGCAAGCCACAAAATTTTTAAATTTGCCACAGCAACGTGTGAGCTAACAAAACTAATTTAAGGGCGAATGGTCTAACTGACTCGTTCTTGGGTCGATGTAAGTCAGTGTATCAAATGCGTGCGGACGAGGATTAAAGAAAAAATTTCAGGGGGCGCTAGGTCTAAACATGGGCAAAATTCTAGAAATATTAAAAGCATTTTACTCCTATCGGCATAAGTCGATGTACCAAATTTCTTAATATTTGCGACCTGTTGCGTGCAAACAAACATAGAAGCAACTTTTTTTGGGGACCGTTATAAGTGCACTATTTCCACCCATTGACCGATTCTAACCAAAATCAGAGCGCGTTGTCCCTGTGCTGAAATTGGTCGGTGTGCGGAATCGCATTGAAACATCTTAATATTTTGGACTTCAGCATCCGGATAAGAATATAAGCCAATGTTTTGTATGTTACCGTTATAAGAAAACTAGGTCTCAACATGTACAGATCTTACCCAAAATCACTACGGTTTGTCCTTGGGTAAGTCAGTGCATCAAATTTTATTAAAATATCTCAATATTTTCGAAATGTATCGTACATGGGAGAAATATAGAGAAAATCGTAAATTTTTAAAACTTTTACTCAAATGCTCATAACAATGGTATTTACCCACAGATTTGCTTTGAAAATTACTAATTTTACTAATTTTTTTAAAGTACTAAATTTAAGATAAAATTTTATATGTTTCATTGCAATACATTTACATTATATATTTCTTCAAAATTTAAAATTTTAAATTTTTGTGAAAAAAAAAATATTTATCTGTGAAATTTTAAACCATAGGTCCAAAACTGCTGAAGCGATTTCACATCAGTATTTAAAAGATATGTTGTGTATAAAACTTTTTTAGCAATTTGGCCGATGGCAGTAACTTGGTAATAAATCAAGATATAGTCAAAATAGTCAAATTAATCAAAAATAAAAAATAAATAAAACTTTTTTTAAAAACTACTCCATAATATAAATACATAATAATAATGAATAATTTTCTTTATCATTGCACAATTAAAGGTCGCAAAAACATAATTTTTATTTTTAATAAAAATTATATCAAACTTGTATAAAAGACAAAGTACAGTCCAGTTTACTCCCCTGTTTTTGTTTATAAACAAAACAAAAAATAAAAAGGACGAAAAAAAACAAAAAACGTGTATTGAATATCCACCAAAGGTGGACCTTGCACATAACAAACAAGCTTTCAATTTATTTTTTGATCAATGGTGATTATCTTTAACTTCGAGCTCATATATTAGTTCTCATGTAGTGAGTAAATAGTTTATATGAATGTTTTGATGTTTGGCATGGGATTCTTACCTCTTTTAAAACGTGTTCTGATGATGGGAACCTAGAAAATTCACGAAATAGATCTATCAACACATTCCTGAAAGGGTCAAATAATAAATTTGAAAACAAAAAACTCTATAGATTATTTGTTAGGACAATATCCTAATAAAGAAATATAGAGTATGGTCTCAAACTTGAATAATTTTCATTTTTCTAAATACATAATAAAAAAATAGTCGCATGATTGCAGCATTTTTGTTGTAAACTAATGTTACTTATACAAAATAAAATACTTTTTGAAAATTTGTAAAATAGTTGCCACCCTAATTTACATTTATATATAGAACAAAAAAACCTTTGATATATGAAATAATTTTACTGATGAATTCTATAGAATAAAACTAAAAGTGAACGATGAGTGAGTGCGTATGCTGGTGCGTACATTGAAAGCTGCCAGTCACGGACAATGACTATCGTCGATTAGTTGACCATTATAAATAGGTGGATATACTTGCACTATGGTTTTGATATAAGAAAAAATATAGCTTATGATCTGAGCAAGATTATTCAAGTTCAAGATCATTTGTTTTTGTTAAACAAAAAACCGTGCAATGTTTATTTATTACTCAAAAAAGTTTTCGCCCGCTAACTTATAGCAGACTTTATCTACTGACAGGTCCTTACATGTTTCATTTCGCGTCACCGAAAATCATCAGAGAACCAATGTAGAGTGGTGTATTATGACTAGTGTATTTTGACTAGAGATTCTAGCCTATACACGAACAATGTTTATTAGTTAAAAATGTTTTATTTTTGATTTGAATTAGTTCAATTCTTCCAATTTTGTTGTTTACTTCTCATCGGGTAAATAAAACAATACCTGTAAAGCGTTGCTCTTTTTCTTTAAAATTTGGGTAGAATTTCTAACGCTTCTATATTGGCTCTCTGATGATTTTCGGTGACGCGAAATGAAACATGTAAGGACCTGTCAGTAGATAAAGTCTGCTATTAGTTAGCGGGCAAAAACTTTTTTGAGTAATAAATAAACATTGTACGGTTTTTTGTTTAACAAAAAACAAATGATATTGATCTTGAATAATCTTGCTCACATCATAATTTATAATAAAAGATCGAAAAATAAACTTTTGGTTTTAATTTTTTAAAATTTAAAAGTAAAACATTTGAAAAATATAGCTTTATGATTTCAACTAACTCTCCGCCATTTAAAGTCCCCGCTTTTAAAAGCATTACCTGTATAAGTTTTTTTTTTTTAAATAACTTGTATTAAATAAGTCAGTTACAGACAGAGAACAAAGCCGAGCGACTCAAAGTAGGCGCGAAGCCGCCGCCGAAGCAATCGGCTTATTTCAGTCAGCAAAGCAGATTTTTTTAGCACAAATATAGAAGAATTTATAATTATTATAAGATTTTACTCATAAAAGTTTAACGATAAGCAGGGTAACTAAAATAAAGATAATTACATGTACATGCACACAGAGAAAATGTATGCTATTTGCCAACTGAAATTTGGTTACTACTACTCAAATTCAGTTCATAGGAATTTCAGTCGGTTGGTACAACTTAACATTCGTTTTCAGTATAAAGTTCAGGTAGTTCAACTGAATTTTAGAAATATAGTGTAAATGCCTTTATACTAACTGAATTAATATTTTGTTAATATTAAAATATACTTTTCAATTTGGTTGGTACTTTATTTCTCTGTGTGTAGAAGTAAGTAAAAGTTTTAGAGTTTAATATTTTAAAATATTAAATCTGATAGAACCTTAAATTATATGGCAACACTAACAAAATACAGCTCTATGAATTTTGTTTAATATACCGTTATACTTTTCATTAGTACACTAGCGATTAGTGAGCAATATGATTTAGAAATATTAAATTTGCTCCTTCATTTTTCTGTAAAGTAGACTGAATCCTACAACATTACAAAATTTGCTCACGAAAACAGACAATCAATCGTTGAAGCGTTTTAATCGACCTCAGCCACTTAATCGTTGAATGATGGAATGGAGAAAAACAGCAGTACAAGGCAGATCTCTTTTCAATTATTTTTAATAAGTTGAACTACCCTGCAGGAAATGTCAATAGTGAAAAAGTATTGATTCACAATTGACTGCGTCACCAGTACTACTAACTAAATATTCCCCAGGCAATGTAATTTCCTATAGACATTTAACATGTACGTGTCATTGAAAATCAATAGTGACATTAGAACTATTGACTAGGTAATGAATAGGTAGTTCTTATGGGACCATATGCAGACATTGGACCAAAGATTCACTAGTGACTCGCTAGTTCTTATGGGACCACATATAGACATAAGAACCATAGATTCACTAGTGACTAATTAGTTCTAATGGGACAATATGTATACATTGGAACTAACAATTTACTAGTGAGTTAATAGATTTTATGGGACCATATGTATACATAAACTTAGTTTAAATAAATACATATATTTTGTTTAAGTTAAATTATGAAGTTTTATTACAAAAAAACTATATTCAAGTTTTTTAAAGCTTAAAAGTTAAAAGGTACATAGTGTATGTTGCAGTCTTTTTGTTTACTTTTTTAATTTAAAGCCTAGTATGTGGCTACGTACATATTCCTTATTGTCTAATCAAAACGACTTTCATGGAACGCACTCTAAGAGCATCTGATTTCGATGAAATTTTTATATCTTAATGATTTTAATTATGTTTCTTATAAAGAAACTATACAGAAAATATGTATCTTTGAAAAGAAATTGTAAGACCCACTCAATGGCACCACAATTTTTGGTACATTTCTTGGCACTTTTTTGTGGTAAATTATTAAAAAAAAATATTTTGTGTAAACTTCATCATTATTTCATTATTCATTATTTTCATTATTTTAACACTTAAGTTTTTCATCCAAACACGTGTATATCAAACAAAACTTTAAAAAGAATCAAAAAGAAGAAGCAGAACTACAAAATTCATCTGTCACAAAATGTCTCTACCCATCAAAAGCACAGTAAAAAGTGTAGACGCTTAGTTGACAATGTCAACAAAATAGTAGACAAAAGTGGAGACTTGGAGACACTTGACCCCAAGCTTCCTGCAGGGTAAACATAAACATTTAACATTTTATCCAAACATCGTCGGCTGCAGACGAATTAGAGCCGCCGCCGGTTGCATTTTTTGTCAGCTGGCGCCGCTGACAATTTTATATCGGCTTCGTTCTCTGCTCACAGAAACAATTTTTGGTTTATTTTTAACAATACCTAGACACACACATACATCATACATACACACAAGTGAACATAAATACTTGCATATATTTTTCTCGGTTTTTAAATTTTTACTTATAGTAAAAGTTAATTTAGTTTCTGTTTGATGATATATGATTGTATGTTTTGTCTTCAACAGTGAGTGACAAAATCGGTCGCTACACTTAGAATATTATGTAGGTAAGACCACTGCAAATGTAAATGTTAATTTGTATGTGTTTATATATTGGAACTTATCAAATGTGATATTATTACTATAAACACCACCCGGGATGTAAGTAAATCCAATTTAGTTTTAAAATATCTAATTCGATCTATCAGAAATTTCTTATCTTTTTGGATCTAATTAGATCCAATTGGACCTACTAAATTAATCCCTTGCGATATTTTAGGGTCTATCACAATATTAAATTATATATTATGAGATCTCCCAATTTTGAGATTAATTCTTATCTAACTTAATCCAATGATATATAGTTTACTGGATAATCCAATTTTGTGATACACTTTGATAATAATATATATCGATCTATAAAAAATGAGATCTGATTTTGTATTTGAAACAAAAATTTGTTTTCATCGGGATATCATGCAGATAATTCTCTCAGTGTAGAATGTGTCAGTCTTACTTAAAAAAATGTCTTGTATCCTCGACAAAATAGCGAAATTAATAAAGTGGCTTTTATAGAAAAACAAATTCAGGTTGTTCATTAATATATTATTGGCAAAAAAATATACGTTATTAAGGGAACCGCTAAAACCTTCATAGCACCCCTTGCATTCGTGCCTTGTTACAAATATAGATGAGTTTAAGTTAAGGGCCTTAATTTGCGAAAAATATAACCTTAAAGGTTTTCACTGCTGATGGAAAATAAGGATAATTTCAAGAAAAGCTCTTGTTTGTACTAATATAAACAATTTATAGATTTTTACTAAAACTCCAAATGAAAATTCATTTTTATTAAAATTATGCTTTTATTTTACGTGCCTTAGTTTACGGAATAAATTTCAAATAAAAATCTATTATTGGCAATTAAATTCGGCTTGTTTTTTGCCCTACGAGATTTACCCATAAAAAACTACAAATATATAGAATTAATTAATATTTTAATTGATTTTACACCTATTACGGCAATGCTAATATCAATTAAAGCTTTAATTGAAAATTAAAAAAAGCTATAAATAACTATCTATAAAAAAAAATATGATGGTCAAAAAAAAAAAAAAAGTGTGTGAACGACACGTTTGTATGTGTATTTTTATTGATGCTGTGTCTGTATGAGTACTTGTTTTGTTTGTAGACTTCAAATGCATTTTACTTTTCTATTTAACATACAGTTTAAGAAAAAATAATTTGAGAATTATGTTTAAAATAAAATATGTATTTATACATTTAAAAGTCAACTAAAATATTAATTGATTCAATTAAATATTTGTTTAATTGAATCAAACATTAAATTATACATTTAGGTTAATAATTTTTTCTATGTACCCAGCAAAATAAGAGCTGAGTAAGAAGTAGTAAAAACACCACATCTACTGCTTAGGATGTGGTGCAAATGTAGGTTAATTATTACTGATTTTAACATTGTCGTGTCATTGGACGGATGGAGTGAATATATAACTTCTTTAATAGCATTTTAAACAGTGCATTATTGCTATTTTTCAATAGTTCATGGAACGTCTATTTCAAATATATATTAACATTTTTATTTAATAAAAATGTGCAGCATACTTTAGGGATGTTTATTTAAATATTAAAAAAAAAAAAATAAAAATCTTTTGGTGCCAGCGAGTATTGAACACACGAATCTGAGTTACGATCTGCTGCATTAAAGTAGACCGCTCTACCATTTGCACCAAAGTTACTTATGCAGTACAACAAACTTAAAACCAACTTAAGTTGAAAATATTTTTATATTTTTATGAAAACAAGAAAAATATAATACACAAATATATAATAAAAAAGATAAAATAATGATTTTTAAAACATTTTTAATATCTGATATCGTATCACCGAGATATAAATTATTTTTAAACTATTTTTAAGTTATAATAAATATGCTCATTTAACAAACTTGAATTCATTGCATATTTAAAAAAAAAAATTTAATAATTAATTTGACGAGAAGTGTCTTTAATAAGATAAAATATACCAGACAATGAGAAAAAAATATTGGAGAAGTAGTTTAACTACAGGTAGGGAAAAGTGGCCTGCAATGAAACTAGTGTGCCTTGGAACGTAAGATCTTTTAATGTTTCCTGTACTTTTTTCTAAAGAGTTAAAGAAAAAGGTCGGTAAAAACTCTATAGGTAAATTAAAGTGATATATTTAAATTAAGTAAAAGTTATTAATTATTTAATATACTAATTAATTATTATTATTAATAAACTAGCTTTCAAATTCTGGCTTCGATATTTTTGGTTTTTGCTAATTTTTTGCGATCCGAAACAATAGAATTAAAAAATCAAATGGATTTTTGAAGCCTAAATCAAATTTTTTAACCTACACTCAAAAAAATAAGTTAGTAGAAAAGTTAGTAAAACGTCTTGTAAATCAGGTATACTATTTTTTAGCAATTTTTTTGCTAAAATCGTGTTTTCAGCTAAAATTTTTGTTATACTTATTCAGCCCTTAACTGTTTTATACTAATGCTTTACTAATATACAAATGTTTTACTAATTAATTTTGCTAAAAAAATTTTGCTGATAAGCAGATGTCGCGGCATGTCAAGATGTAGTAGAGAAGAGGAAAATGATACTAAAAAGTACAACTCTAATAAGACATATAAAAAAATCAACCATGAAAGACTTTTGTATCTGTTTTTCATACATAACACAAAATTGAGGATTAAAACAACTTAAATTTTACGTTGTCACCGGCTTGTGAAAATAATTGTCTATTAATAAAATAAAAGACAAAAGAAAATATTTAAATTTAATATGTATTTCTATAATAAATGTTAATAGATTAATAATCTAGTGTGGTCAAATTGCAAACAAACATATACAGACATGTAGACAGAGTAAAGCGAGGTAGGTAGATTTTTATGGTTCCTTTTTCGTATTGCAAAAAAAAGGGTTGTTTTTTTCGTTTCGTTTGTTTTGTTTATTTTTTCGTTTCGTTTCGTTTCTATAATTATCTTCGGCAGTTGCGTCCTTAAAAGATAGCATCATTTAGACAACCATTGATGTAAGTAGTTGAAAGAAAATTTTTGTTATATATATTTATTTCTATATATTTTCAGATATTAAATTACTTCATGACATCAATGTGGGAAAATGAAATTTTTTATATTTCGTAATTATTGTAAATTATTTTTAAAAGACTCACAAAAATATGTTTTATGATTTTCAGCAAATATATTAACTAAATTAAAATTTTTTTGCGTTTTTTTTCAGTCTACTAAAATTCAGCAAAAAATTTATTAATTTTTATTTGTAATCTACTTTGTAATCTACTAAGTGTTAGCAAAACTTTTGCTGAATCTACTAATTTTGTTGCTAATAATCAGCTCGCTGATTTTCAGCAAAAGATTTTGCTGACATTAGCAATTTTTTTGCTAGCATCCTCCTGACTAAAATTTTGCTGACTCAGCAAAATTTTTTGCTGACTTTACAAACTTTTTTTTTTGAGTGTAGTTTTTTTGAATATTGCACACGTTTCAAGGCACACCTAAAAAGTATATCTTGAAACAAATATTAAAAATTCAATAAACTAATTTTAGCAGTGAAATCTTTGCATTTTCTTATCAACATAACAATAAAAAAAATAAAACCTTAGGTTTTTTTATATTTTTAAATTAGTTTTACAAAAGTTCCATCGCAAAGACAAAAAATATATTTTTATCAAATAATTATTTGTCCACTCTGGATAGCAATTTTCTAAAAAAAAATTCTTTATGATTAAAGTCAAGATGTTAATTATTTGGTCGTTTTAGATTACTTAATTCTCATAAAATACTCAGAAAAAAATAAATTAAATAAAAAAAATTAAAAAATTAATTAGAATTAAAAAAAAAATAAAAAAATAAAATGATCTCCCCGGCCCGGAATCGATCTCGCAACCTTTGATTGCAAATCCAACCACTTACCACCTCAACCGCCATATAGAAAAAAAGAATATATGAACTTTTGAAAAAGTACTTCTTAGGATGTTAGTAATTTAGGTAGCAATTAATTTATATGGTGATGCAAATGCTGTTTAAAATAACTTTAATTTAACATTTTTGGCAGTTGTTAACAATATCTTTTATTAAAGTAAAGAATGTGCGTATGCTAATGCTTCGGAAGTCAAGTTAAAGAGGTTCTTAAACCACTACTTCCACTTTATTTTCATAAAAATTTAAATACAAATGAAGTTTTTACTTTTCAACAAATTTAAATTGTTTTGTCCCTCACTGTAAGTGTACACATTTCAACAGTATCAAAAACTGCAAAGGGTTTTCTACTGATATTTCTTTGGTCGGTATTTTAAACATTAAATATTATAAAACCATTTATATCCTTTATATATAAGTATTGCAGGCCGAGGAAGAATATTTGTAAGGAATGTAGGTATGTAGTATATGGAATGGTAAGTAAATGTAGTTTGTATTTCCTTCACTACATCTCAGACCCTCAGGCCAGTATCGAAAATTACAATTGCAAGTTAAATAAAATTTAAGCATTTTTCCTTTATATTATTTTTGACTTGTGTTTAAACAAAATATATTCAATATATAAATGAGAATGTATATGTATAGGTGTGTGTGATTGTGTGGATTTAAGTCAATAAGTGTGTATGTAAAAAGAGTGAAAAGAATACTGACATTTCTTAAACTGCATACAATACTATGCAAGAGTATGCGTATTCATTACCTTTCATTTACTTATTTTCAATTGAAATCAATCCAACAAAAAAAAAAAACTCGACAAAAGGAAAACCAAACAACAAAATTCATGTAATTGTGAATTTATAAAAATGAAATGAATGTTCGTTATTTTTCCTTAATATTTATTTAACAATAACAAGAAGAAAAACTGAACTATTTTAAGAAAAATTTAAGAAAATATGATCTTAATATAAGATGAAATCAAATACAAAAGAAATTATTATTTATTTATTGAACATAAAAAATAATACTCCTTTTGAACCCTTTCAGATCAAATTTAACACAAATTTAAGAGGTTTATTAACAAAGGCGCCAAAGTATTAATTCAAATTATTGGCGCCTTAAATATAAATTACATACATTGTGTTTTAGTTTGTAGCTGTATTTCATGCACTACTGTTTAGAAGACATCCCCCCATCCTCATCATCATCATCATCAGCACCATAATTATAACTATCGCCAATATCACCATCATTATATCCATTAGCATTACATACATCCCATAAAGCATATAGAGAAAAAGTACCAGAGTTGCTGCAATTTTTAGCTTCAAGTGTATTTTGTTAGTGCTTAAACTAGAACAACATGTTTTGAGATTTAATATCACAATTTTAGTCAATTCTACTTATACAAAATTATACATTTGTTGCTACAGGCCATATCGTATTTGAAAAGTAATTATGATATATGGCTTAAGGTGTGTGAAAACTTTCAAATTAACTTTAGATTTTTTTTTCTATGTTTTATCTTTCAACTGAAAAGAGGATGATAAATAGAAACATATTTGCTTTACACTTTTATTTTATAATACCGCTGTATTTTGTTTAAAAACAAAAATATATATAAAGTTTATTTCATAAATCTGATAAAGGTAAGATAATATGTTTTTTATAATATAAAAATGCATTTAAATTACAATTCTTTTAAATGCCTAGCAAATATTCGCAAACAAATTTTTAAATTATGCGAAATTTTGTGAATATGTTTAATTTGGGGTGAAGTTTTGATAGTTTTTTAGGGGAATTATTAATAACAATTTATGCAATGTTAGAGCGTATTTATGTTGTGTTAGTAAAATGTACTGTAAATGTGTGTGAATAGCGATAACGTTATTACGGTAACGATATTTAAAGGGCACTGAAATTTGAATTATATCGGTAACGGTAATTTAAGGATAACGGTATTTCAGTATTTCAGGTATTTTAGGGATAACGGTAGTTAGTTGAAAGGGGTTTGAATCGATAACATTATTTGAGCAATATTGCCTGCAATCCCTGATAAAGAACGTCAATATTAGAAAAATATATTCAATCGCACAACATTATAGCATTTTACTTCAGAATTTATACCGTTACATTTATTTATAGATTGTCCGAAAATAGACACTTCGAAAGCTGACTATTAGTATGATTTTTACATTTGATAGTTATTTATGCATAATGTGTTTACCCGACGAAAAAAGTTTATATATAGCCAGGTAGAAAAATACAATCGCCACAGTGTTGGCATAGCTTCGGCGAAGGTCACTTACGCGTTGGCAGAACGTGAGATTAACAATCTTGATAGCATTGTCCTGTATCCCGATTGATAACAGTGGCCAACCGTTGGTTGAAACGAACTTGCCACCGTGGGCGTTGTGGTGTAATGGTTAGCGCGTTGGACTTTTACACAGAAGGTCCCGGGTTCGATCCCCGGTGCCGGCAACATCAAATTAATATGTATGAGTTTTTTCTATCCCTCATACGTATCGCAATGTCCACCTTCGGTGTTCCCATAGCAATTAACCCCACCGAAGTAAAATAATGAATCAGGGCTATGAACCAAAAAGCTTCAATAAGTTCGCCAACTCTCCATCAGGTGGCGAGCAACAACTGTTCTAAGACTTATCATCTCGCGCAATTACAGTGTTGCCTTGTGCCATGTCTGAAGCCCTTCATCTTTCCCCACCTTTCATCTCTATACTATCCCTTTCCAAAGAAAGCAACACACTAAATATAGGAAGTATTTCCTGAGTGTTGCCTCTCTTTATAAGGGTGTTCTGCATTGATCGAAACAAATGGTAGTCAGAAGGGCCAAGGTCTGGGCTATAAGGCGGGTGAGCCAAAACTTCCCATCCACTGTTTTCCAAATAGTTTTTGACCGGTCTTGCAACATGTGGCCGAGCGTTGTCATGATGGAAGACTATGACCTCGTGTCTGGTCGAACATTCTGTTCGTTTTTCGTTGATTGATCTCTTCAAACGAATCAATTGTGTTTGGTACAGGTCCCCTGTGATCGTCTGACCCGATTTCAACAGCTCATAATACAAAACACCCTTCTGATCTCACCAAATGCAGAACATTAACATGGCGCCATGGATATTCGGCTTCGGCGTTGATTTGGCTGTTTGGCCGGGCTTTACAAATGACTTTTTTCGCTTGGAGTTATCGTTATGTATCCACTTTTCATCACCAGTAACAATACGATGCAAAAATTACTTGTTTTTTTAGCGTTCAATCAGCATTTCCGACATGCAAAATCGCATTTCAACGTCTCTCGGCTTCAATTCATATGGAACCCAATTTCCTTGCTTTTGAATGAATGCCAATGTTTTTAAACGTAGAGGAATTTCTTGTTGTGTGACTCCCAATGATAAAGCAAGTTCATCTTGCGTTTGACAACAATCTTCGTGGAGAAATGCTTCCAGTTCCTCATTTTCAGACTTTTCGGCTGACCAGGCATCTCCTTGTCTTCTGTGTCGAAATGACCACTTTTGAATCGCGCAAACCATCGTTCACAAGTTTTTTGAGTTGTTGCATGTTGAACGTAAGCAACAACCGATAACTTTCAACAACCGTTTTCTTCAAATGAAAGAAGGTTATCAGACTTCCCCGCAAAACATCTTTTTAGGCACAAAATTCGACATTATAATAGCGAATGTATGTTTACACTTTGGAGTCTATCGAATACTGAATTTCAATGATAGTTGTTTACATTCCAAAATATCATATTTGTTATTATTGACACAAACCATACGTGATAGTTATGCCATATGTTGGCCAAATCGACATTATTACCTTGTGTACCCAATAGCTTAAATTAAACTAATTTGGAGAGTTAAGTCTAATAAAACACATTTAGAAAGCAAAACGACATAAAGTTCGGTCTTAGTATTACACATCATATATAAATGTGCGAAATATAATAAAAGAAAATGCTTCTAATTGGTTGTAAAATTAATAAAATCAATAGTGGCAAAGAATTTTGCGTGTGGTACTATCAAAACACATGCTTTTCAAACAAAATAGTGTTTTCCCAGTACAATATTAGTTGTACCTTTCGTAATTTTTTAAAAAGTGAGTTTTACAAAAAAAGCCAGTGCGTTTGGCACGGTTGGCTTTTTCTGCCTGGGTAGTCATATACAGCTTGATATAATTATATAAAGGGTCCGCCAAATAACTTTTTTTTTTTGAACTCTTCAACCAATTGGACTTTGTATGGCGTCATACCAAGGTCTTTATGCAAAATTCGTTTCAATGATGTTAATGGCGCTTCACGCACACTTTCTGCCACAGCAGCAATATTCTCGGGTGTACGCACTGTTTTTGGCTTTTCACGCTTTGGTTTATCGATGAGGATGCCAGTTTCTTTCACTTTTTTCACAAGATAACGAACATACGGACCATATTCGTTCAGCGGAAGGATAAAACTAATTATCTGTCAAATCAGACATGAGCTAAGTGTTACCATTCACGAAATAAGCTCTAGTTGAAAAAAAAAACGTTAGATGGCGGATCCATTATAATTACAGATGTGGCCATAAGTAACGATATACATTTACATCTCATATTTATGTTTAGGAAAATTTTTAATACAGCGCTATATATCATCATATATCGTTATATATCATGTTACATATAAGTTAGTTTGCAAAGTATTTTAATACTGATTCAAAAAGTGGCAACACAATTGTCCACACTGTTATTTTTTTGTTGACGTGAAAAACTAAGTTGGTGGTAGAAAAAATGTGTAATGTGAACATAATTTATTATTCACCTCTAGGCGTCTGGCATAAAAATTTTACAAAATCGTTCAATTACATACCACCAGATGGCGTCCAACTAAGTTATAAGAAAGTAATAGCTGAAATGACTTAGAGTGTGGCTCATCTTAAATAAAAAAAAATCGGGAACTTTCAAAAATTTGGAAGTTTGGCTAAACGAGTCCTTAAAAACAGATCCATTTTAGTAAGCTCATCCGACCAAAGAAAAACTGAAATTATATTCAGACATTTTCAAATGGTTCTCGGCACATTTGAAATTGAACTATCTATAGTAGCATTGACTTTTAAAATATTTTGATGTATACGATATTTAATCATTTGTACCTACTTTAAGAAATGTTTAAGAGGGGAATGGATACAACTCTCTACTACATATAAAATACATTGTAAAATATTTTATATTTTTAAACCCTGAAACCATATTATTTTTAATATCTTAACAATGATGACATTGGCAGAATGATGCTAAAACGCGACGTTTAATTTTATAGCAGCAGCAATGACAATAATACACAATAATACATTAGGGTGACAGCCATTTGTATGGACGAATTTAGTTTGCTGAATTTTAAGGAACACCGTACGGAGTTTGGTCACACATGGTCTAAAAAGTATATGCTGAAAATTTGGGCCAAATCGGACATCGTTAACAAGCGGCACAACGAGGTCAAAGTTCAAGATATACGGACTATTACAAAGTATTGATAATTTAATTGTTTCTGCTATAGAAAATATCATTTTGAAACATCTTTTTTGGAAATTAACCCTAAATGTTGCAGTGGGTCAAATTGACCCACACAAGTTTTGGCTTTATTTTAATTTTAGACATTAATTTTTATTTACTTTGGATATGACAACTTTAACGAAAAAGAAAAATAAGTTATCAATACTATTGTTTGCACTGGGTCAAATTGATTCACAATATATTTATTTTTTGAAGTCTTTAAAACTATTTTAGATACAATCTTGTTTTTATTTTTAAGACAAATTACATATTTAATCAAAGTAATAAGTAAGGAAAGTGACTATTTTATAACTTAAAAAAAAAAAATTTTTTAATAATGTTATGGATCGAAAACTCCTTTTAAAGACTGTAAGCGGCATGTTTGGAAAATTGTTTTCTGTAGCTTTGTACCGCCCGGAAAATTACAAAAAACTCAAAATTAGTGCAATAAGTAGTAAAAAACAAAATTTACATTCATGTGCGCCCTGGTAGGCTAGTTGGTAGCGTGCTAGCTTATCAGTGCGGTGGTCGTGGGTTCGATTCCCACCAGAGGCACTGGTCTGTTTTCGCTACAACGCGCAGAAGGCCATAGTAGCTAGTGCTCGGTTAGGGTAATAGTATATAATTTGTAGTTATATGATTATTAAGTAATAAAAAAAAAAAAAAAAAAAAAAATTTACATTCAATAATTACTTTTAGTAAGTGCTGCATTTGTTCCTCATATTTTGTGGCTTTACAATGGAATTGCTGGATAAATGTAATGCCTCTTTCAGCACAATAATTACCAAGACAGTTTTCATCTAACAGGAGCAGTTATTGAAGAATAAATCTGGTAAACAGTATATCTGATAGAATTTTCGAGGTTATTTAAAAAAAGGAAGTCTCACGCAATGTTAATAAAGCCTGAGGCCTCCTTTGTTTACTGCTTTAAAATATTTTTCTTAAATTTTTGTAAATTTTAATATATTATTTAGAGTTAAAAAATACTAATTGATATTGTTATTCCTTTTCAAATAATAAAATAAATAATAAATTAATTTCCTTTTTGTTAAATATTATTAACTTTCCATTAGTTTTACATTTATGCCGGTTAAAATCTTCTACTTTTTATTTAAACTACGAAATCTGGTGAAATTAATGTGTAGTTATAGTTTTGCAACGCAGTGTATAGATATATTGTTGGAGAAAAGAAAAATATCAACTTTTGCATAAAACTATATAGTAAAGCATTCTTAAGTACAATGGCTGTATTTAAGAATGTCACAAATTTCAAAAATTACGTTATAGCGCTCAAATGATAGGTATTATTGAGTTGATTATGGGAAAAAAAAAAAACGAGTTCGCTACCAGCGTTTGAAGTTGGCCTTCGTAGTGTATGTTTGTATTTTAAAATGAATTTAAATTAAAATCATTAAAGAAACGTGATTCGCGATTTTTAGATTTCTATTGAATTGCCTTTGTAATAAAGCAATAAAAACTTAAATCGGTTCCCCCGTGAAAAATGATGTGGTTCAGATCATTTAATTAAGAATTTGAAGCTCAAAATTTGAAATATATTATAATTGTCCACTACAAAAACTTTTTGTATTTTATAATTCTAAGGAAACTCAAATAAAAAGTATTTTTCATCTTGTGTTTTGCTAACTCGTTTTCAACTATTGCTAACAGGGTCAAAACTTGTAAACAATGCTTTCAAATCTCCAATTTAAAAGTTTTAAAATTTTAAGTTTGATATAATTTTTATTAAAAATAAAAATTATGTTTTTTTAGACCTTTAATTGTGCAATGGAAATGAAAATTATTCAAGTGCGAGGCCATACTCGATATTTCTTTATTAGGATATTGTCCTAACAAATAATCTATAGAGTTTTTGTTTTCAAATTTATTCTTTGACCCTTTCATGAATGTGTTGATAGATCTATTTCAGGAAAAAACAAAAAACGTGCATTGAATATCCACCAGATGTGGACCTTGCACATAACAAACAAACAAGTTTTCAATTTATTTTTTGATCAATGGTTATAATCTTTAACTTCAAGCTCATATATTAGTTCTCATGTAGTGAGTAAACTACTTCATATGAATGTTTGATGTTTTGCATTGGATTGCCACTTTTTTCAAAACGTGTTCTGATGATGGGAACCTAGAAAATTCCCGAAATAGATCTATCAACACATTCCTGAAAGGTTTAAAGAATAAATTTGAAATCAAAAACCCTATAGATTATTTGTTAGGACAATATCCTAATAAAGAAATATAGAGTATGGCCTCGTACTTGAATAGTTTTCAATTTCATTGCACAATTTTCATTGTTTTAAACATTTTTTAAAGAAGTTCACGAAATAACTCAAAATTTTTTGGAACACTCTAGTGTACACGCACACATATGGAAGGTCATAAATTGATGGCTTATAATTTAAACTTTTAAAAATTAAGTAATTCATTATGCGACACAAATTTTGGCATCCTCATCTCAAGTTGTAAAAACTTCTAAATTATGAGTAGGGTTTTTCCCCAATTTCCGAAATTTTGTATAGGATTTTCCCGGAATTTTTTTTTTATTAATTCACAGATGTTGTATCAAATATTAAAGGTTTTTTATGTCTCATTTCAAATTAAAACACTATTATTTGATTTTTTTGAATTTTTGTAAATGAAAAATGTTTAAAATAAAGATTCATTGTTCAAAATTAGTTAAAGTTTTTGTAAAAAATATTAATTGGAATTCAAAAAGTATGAAATTTTTGTAAATTTAATTATAATCTTTTAAATTCAACAATTTGAATAAAAAAATACTGGGCTCTAATCGCCGCTTTCGATATCGAGCATTCGATATCGAATTTTTTCAATTTGGGATGATGGCTTTCGATATCGAACGAAAGTAAACAAAATTAGAGATGATAGCATTCGATAACGACTTATCGATCGAATGAAGTCTATCAAAATTCATTCCATACATCTGATGCTGTCGTAAACAATAAAAATATTTTTTTAAAAGTATTTTTGTAATCAAATGTGAAAAAATTTAAGTTTTAAGTGTTTTTGTTAGAAATATAGTATAATAAACATTAAATTTTAGGACAAATCTTAAAAGTATTAATGTAAGATAGAAGAATGTCATGGCCGAATTTATGACGGAGCACTCGAATTTCGCAAACAACCTTTTTGCCAAATTGTGCCCAAGAAAGAGCATTTTCTAACAGATTGTGGGAAACACTTACCGTTAAACTTAATGCCTATGGCCCACCAACTAAGAATTCCAAGCTATGTCGGAAGGTAAGTGTATTTTTATGTTGGCGTTTTTAGTTCTTTAATTAATTTATTTTAGGTGTATTCAGACCAAAAATTTCATGTAAAGCAGAAAGTGACTTCCAACAAGACAATAACAAATTTTTCTTCCATTTTCTGTAAAATCTAAAATTATTGTTAACTTACAAAAAAAAAAATAGTGCTTTTGTTGATTTTATATTTCCATTTATTAAAACATATGGTAATTCTATTACAAAACTACAAACATTCTTTTACAATTTGTTTTAATTACGATTCGATAGCTATCGAATGCCGTAATTCAGCCATTCGATAGGTATCGCATTTTTGTTCGATACAATAGCTCGTTTGGTATCGCAAGCGGCGATTAGATCCCTGATTGAAATAACAAATCTACTTAATAAAATTTAAAGATTAAATTGCCTAAAAATAGTCATCTTTGAAGGTTGTTTTATTGAAAATTTCTCAACGTATTTTTTTGGACATCTTTCTGTAAAGAACTATTGGATCTAGAAATATAAATTTTTAGATTTCACATTTTGAATTAAAATTTTGAATTTCCATTAATATTTTTTATACTAAATACAAATTAAAAATTGTTAACTTAAAATCGTTTTAAACTTGGTCGAATTTTTCAAGCACAAATTATTTCATATTTAATTAATTTGTATTGAGCGGGAAACCCCTGTATCCCTGGAAATTGGAAAAAATACAGCTGTCCTGCGAAATGAAAAAGTCTGAGAAAACAAATACAATTGTTATGAACTTTCAACTTATGGGCATTGGTATTTATATAGAAATTACAGCAACAGTAATAATAAAGCCCAAAATGTACGTTTTTTTATGTTTAATCGTCATCATCAGTACCACAAACACCATTACCATCGTGGGC
Source organism: Delia radicum (assembly GCA_021234595.1). Classification (NCBI taxonomy): domain Eukaryota; kingdom Metazoa; phylum Arthropoda; class Insecta; order Diptera; family Anthomyiidae; genus Delia; species Delia radicum. Next base: position 188,524,757 of record CM037855.1, on the reverse strand, counting down.
AACATTGCGAGCATCATAATCGTCATCATTAACATGCAGCGATACAAAATATATCTCTTGTTGGCCTTAAACATACAAATATCGTGCACACACACACACATGTGAATTTGTTTTTGGTGATGTATATGTGTTTGTGTGCGTTGTGTGTTTGTGTAAGTATTATTGTGAATCCCCGAGGGAATATGGAGCAAATTGGCTTGTAATATACATACTTGTAATTGTATTGTTGTTTAATGGTCGTACTATACTAAATATGTATTTATGAATCTCGTTTTTTTTTTTTAATTCGTATTATTTGTTACAATTGTCATACTCATATCATGGTTTTCCTTCAAATAAGATTCATATGAATGATCGAATACTTTTCATTTTATAAATATACAGTAGGATGTCCCTTAAAATAACGATTTGCCGATTTTCGTTCATTACACCTCTCAGTTTAATTACAAATAGTTCCAAATGGAAGAAATCAATTTTTTTTTATACGTCAACCCTTGCTTAAAGTCGCCCGAAAATGGCCAACTTTAAAAAATAGTGTGTTATTGTTAAAAATTCATATAATTCGAAGTTTCGAAAAAATTGATTTATAGTTCATTTATTCATTTAATATACTCAAAATTATTCAGATATGGAATTTTGACTCCATCGGATACCATTCACCCACTTTATCCTGGAATCCAAAATATCGCACAAATTTGATAAAAATGCAAAAACGTATTTTTTAAATTCCCGGTTAAAAAAGTTCATATATGTGCAAATATGTTCATATATGGTTGAAAATATGAGAAAATATGGACATATATGTTCATTTATGAACATGCATGGAAATGTATGTGTTTCCATATATGCAAAAGGTATTCAAATATTGTCATATATGGAGGTATATGCGATTTCATATTTGCAGAAGGTGTTCCCTCGTATATGGTCATATATGGAAGTATATGTTATTTCATATTCGCAAAAGCAGGTCGTATACGAACAAATTTGGAAGTTTATGGAATTCCTTATGTACAAAAAGAGCTTATATGTGATGAAAGTATATGTGACTCCATATACCCAAAGACTAATATATGGACGAATGTATATGATAGGAAAGATTTTCAAACATAAAAAAAATAAATATCTAATCAGTTTTATAAACGCATTTTAAACACCGATTTTAAACAAATTCAATTCTTTATCTAATTCATAAGGCTTTCTTTTAACATTTTATTAAGTTCTAAAGTGGTTTCTACCATTTTCTTAAAAATGTTGTTTTTCACAATAAGCTAATTCAAAAATACAGAATGTGTTGCAGTAGATTAAAACATAGTGAACAAAATTTAAAATTTTTTTAACAGGAGCTCACACATTCATACAATTTTCCTTCGTGCTATTGATGAATGCCTGACATTTAGATGGATTTAAAATTCATTAAGTAAGTGAAATTTTCATATTAAAAAAAAACAGAAAAGTAAAATAAAAGTAAAAATCTAAGCAAATAAATATGAAACAAGGAAAAATAATTGTCCCCATTATAATTCATTTAATGAAAATATTTCATTAATTCAATTTCATAAAAATATGAAATTCTCAAAACATTCAATTGAATTGTTATGCTATAAACACATAGACCACAGCAGGCTACAGAGCTACACGACTACAAATGCCGTTCACTGCAATCGCGCCGTGTGGTCAACTACTTATTATTTTGGAAAAGACAGCAACATAGTAAACAGCTGTTTTTTATACAAATGAATTTTTATTTCAGTAGTGCCAAGTACATAATTTTTTTGCTTCATTAAAATAGAACAACATGCATGGTAGTAGACACGTATATAAAGTTGACTTAAAATACAATTAATTATTTATAATACATTATTATAACGTAAAAATAAATTTATATAACACCTCTTGAATATTGATGCAATTATTGCATTTAATGTTGCGAAGTTTTTTGTGTTTAACAATATAAAATATTTGTAAGCACTAATTTGTTACATATTTTTTTTATTGTCAACACTATTTTTGTTTTGTAGCCAAAAAAAATAGAAATTATCCTAAGTTGACTACAGCGGCAAAAGTAGTCGGGTAGCGGTGTAGCTGTGTTGGTGCCAAAATAATCGTTTTCATATATGTATTTTATTTTTTACAGGCTGTAGTCGTGTAGCTTCAGTCGTCTATGTGTTTATAGCATTAAACTGTAAGTTTACACTTGCATTTCAAATTTCATTTCATTATTACATCTTAATAATAAATAGAAAATTAAAAGTTTTTTTAATTGTAAGGGCAGAAATACAATTTTTTGAGTAATTCGTATTTTTATCTGTAAGGCCCTGTTTAAAAAAAAAACGTCAAATAAAACTTATTAATATTCTTCACGATGTTTAAATTTAACGTGGCCGTATTATAGATTTTTTTAAAGTTTCTTCAAATGTGACAATAAACAGGATGTTTGCACTGACATAAATACATGATATACATGTTTTGACACTTGGGACCACTTTTCAAATTGCAATTAAGGCTTTTAGGTAATATTGTTTTTTTCTTATTAATACCGTTTCTTTAAATAGAAATTTTTTTAAAAAAACTACAAAAAATATATAATGTAAGTCTATGAATGACTATATTAATAATAATAATAATAATAATAATAATAATAATAATAATAATAATAATAATAATAATAATAATAATAATAATAATAATAATAATAATAATAATAATAATAATAATAATAATAATTTCTTTATTTACATAAACTTTACAATTTACTTTACAATTCATATAATTGAGATTTCATATGTAATAAAGAGTACATTTTATCGACAATGTTTAAACTAAAACGTCTGTCGCTAAAGGTTTCGGTAATTAATTATATTCGGATATTAAAAACGCTCTATATTTAAGTGCAATCTTTAAATATTTTGTGAGATTCGTCCAATCCTCTTCTTCTTGGCCATCTAGTATACAAAGAATTTCAGCATCTTCCAAAAGAGGTTTTCCAAAAACATTGGTCCTAAATTCTTTTAAAATTGGGCATACTCCGAGAAAATGTTGAAATGTTTCGTGTTCGTGCAGATTACACATTGTGCAATGTTTCCAACTTTCACTATCGTTTATGTCAACGTAATATCGGTTTGCATTAAGTCGTATCATCCCACTTCTTGCTTTGAACACCCAGGTGATTTTATCAAGGTTATGATTTGGTGTGATATATTGTTGCGATCTTACAGGATTCAAGTATTTATAAAGTCTGGTGCTACTTTGAGCTATTTGCATTCTCTCATTCCATTTATTTCTTTTCATTCTGCTTAATAGATTCGAACTGAAATATTTCCATTGAGACTCGGTAAAATTATTTCCAGGCCATTCCAAATTAAATTTTATTGCCATCTCTTTTAACTCCTTTACAAACAACAGTTCTCGTCTTAATAAAATTTTTGATAAGATATTGGGTAAACGGGTTTCATTGTGTTCAAACAAAGTTTTACTTATATATTGAAGATGTAAAGCCATCGTATAAATATGGTTGTCTTCGGCATTAGTTTCTAACATAAGTATATAGTTAGGCGTATCACTTGGTAGCCTTAATATTTTTTTGAGAAAATAGCGCTGAAGTTTATCGATTTCGTCAAAGTATCCAAAACCCCATACTTGTGCAGCATACGATTGGATTGAGCGGCAAACAGCCAAAAACACCTTCCACTTCATTTCCAAATTTATATAACTTTTTGACAGAAAGCTTTGCCAAGTTGAGCTAATAGCCATCTTCGCCTGTTTACTACGCTTCAATACATGTTTGCTAAAGGACAATTTAGGAGTAAAACAACGCCCAAGTAGGTAAATTCAGAAGAAATTTTAACTTCAGAATTGTTGAAGAACCATTTTTCATTATGAGCAAGCCTTCCTCCATTTCTAAATACAACTATCTCCGATTTATTAAGATTTACTTCAAGGTTCCATAATACGCAATATTTTTCAAGCTTTTTGATCATTTTTGTTAGCACATCAGCATCTTCAGCCAGCAGAACTATGTCATCTGCATATAACAAAAGGCGAATATTAAGATCATCTATCATGAGCCCTCCTCCAACATATTCATGGATATCGTTGATATACAAAGAGAATAAAAGTGGTGATAATAGACAGCCTTGCTTTACTCCTATTTCGGTTTTAAAGTAGTCCGAAATTTCTTCACCATTCCAAACAGCTGATTCAGTTTTGCTATAAATAGCTTCCAACATTTTAACAAATTTATATGAAACACCCATATTATATAATTTATAAATAAGAGCTCCTCTTGACACATTGTCAAATGCTGCCTTAAAGTCAATAAAAAAGGCGTAGACTTTCCTCTTTTCTTTTTGTTTGATGCTTACGATAGCTGACAAGTTATATACATTATCTACTGTAGAGTATTTTCTGCTGAAACCAGCCTGGTACTCCGTCAGAACTCGGTTACTTTCAACCCAATTGTACAGCCTTTCGTTAAGGATCCCCATCATTACTTTTACAATACAGTTTATGAATGAAATGCCCCTATAGTTATTAGGCTGGTGTATATTACCCTTCTTGTGTATAGGGAATACTACGGTTTTGTTGAAAGAGCAATCAATTTTGCCGTTGCTAAAAATGGTGTTGTAAATACGTAAAAGCTGTTCATGAAATATATCGGTACCATTTATTAAGAATTCATAAGGCACTCGATCTTCGCCAGCAGCTTTATTTAGTTTTAGCTTGCATAAAATATTTCTTAACTCTTCTGGTGCTATGGGTCTATCTAATAGGTTATTTTCAATACGTGGTGGTGCATAATAAAACTCATGTATAGCTTGAAGTGGATTTAGTAAATTTTGAAAGTAAATTTTAAAATTTAACGCTGAGATATTGGAGCTGATTTGATGTTGTTGTCCTCTAATTTCCTTGGCCGTTTTCCAAAACTGCTTGCTGTCCTGAATATTATTCACTTTCTTAATAAGTTTTTCATTATATTCTATTTTACTGGATTTGCAAACTTGTTTGTACTTTTTTTGATACTCTAGATATTTATTTTTATCTTCCGTGCTTTTGGATTTTCTATATTTATTCAGAAACTTGAAACTTTCTTTTCTAGCAGCATTGCATTGAGAGTTATACCAATTTTGCCTATGCTCGTAAGTATTTTTAAAAGTAGTTGATAGTGGAGAAGACCTTTTTATAATATCAGCTAATTCTGTAAGCATTGTGGGGCTTGGAGACGCACGCTCTAAATTTGTATTAAGCCTTCTCTGGTAAATATCCTTTTTGGAATCATTCCAAAATAGTTTGGGAAGTAACGTTACTTTTAGTATCTTTTCACAAGCTAATGGTAATTTAAGCTTCAATACTATGGGAAAATGGTCCGACCAAATTTTATTATCAACTTTAAACTCATTAACATAGGTTAACAAGTCTTGAGATGTGGCACATAAATCAATTACAGATTCTCCTGACGAGTTCAAAAATGTAATTTTGCCATCCTCATCGCCTTTAGTTCTACCATTCAAAATTAACAAATTATTGTCATTACAAAACTCTACAACTTTACGTCCTTTAGCATTTACCATTTTATCGCTTGATTTTCTTTCCTCAATTCCTGCTTCAAATAAATCATTATAGAGTTCTATTGTTTCCTGTTGTAATTCGCCAATTCTTACGTTAAAGTCACCCATAACTATTGGATTGAGAAAAATATTATCTTCAAAGGCATTTTTTAATTCTCGAAAATCACATTCCCAATTTGCAGTTCTTAAGTATAAGGGTATAAGTGTAAAAGTTTTTTCCATTATAGTTAATTTAACGAAAAGCTTTTCTTCTAATTTGATTATACTATATTCAACTCCAACTTCAGCAAGTTTTCTACTTATTCCACATACACAACCGCATATAGCCCGACCATAATTAGAAATTCGTTTAGCTGGCTCAAAATATAAATCAAATTCTCCAAAATATGTTTTCACTCTCTTTATTTTATCTTCTGCTAGGTGAGTTTCTATTAAAATAAAAATTTCGTATGTTTTTATATAATTAAAAAACGAAGGGTATAAAAATTTATTTTCAAGACCATTGATGTTGTAGGACAATATAGACATACTTAATACATTATTGGTTTCATTATTTAAAAAGCTAAATTTATTTTTAGGCATTGATTTTCGACAGACGTTATTTAGTTTTTTGAGGTATACTGTTGTAAAAGGGTTTCGTAATTGCAATTGATTGATTTAATTGTTTCCCCATATATACTATTTAATACACCATCTCCTTTCAAATTCCCAGATACAAGTTCGTTCTCATCGTTCCACTTGAACCACTTATCTTTGATTTTGATTCTGTCGTCCCTTACTATTATTTTGTGCTCCTTACTGACAGATAGAATTTGTTTTCTCAGTATTAAAAACGCTTTTTTATGCTGTTGTTTTTTTGGCATAAGGTCTCGCTGAATAGAGATGGAGGATCCTGCTAACTTCCTTGTATTTTTAAAGACCTCCTCAATAGCATATGAATTTTTTAAATTCGACTAGTACATTCATTTTATTACCATTTTCAAAAATTTTTCGTACTGACTCAAATTTGGGATCGATTTCCAATTTATCCGTAAAAAGTTTTTTTACCTCAGCCTTTAAGTCTGTTGAGGTACATAAACCTTTAATAAATATTTTATTAGAACTAACTTGGTTTTGTAGCCATTTTATATCTTGTTTATTCTCCTCGTTTTCTCTTTTTAGCTTTTCCATTTCTTCTTTTAATGTTTTATTTTCTAATCTCAAGGCATTAACTTCTGAACTTATTTCATTTTTTACATCTTCAAGGTCCGCTTTTGTTGGCAAATTTTGTAGTCTGGCATCTAAATTCGCATTTATCGTGTCTGATATTAGTTTAGCAATATCTTGAGGATTCATACTGTTATCAGTTTCAGGAGATATCTCTAAAAGTTTTCTTTTTGGTGTAGGGTTCGTACCAATTGTTGGCGTTGCCTGCATAACTTCTCAACACTATAAGCAAAGTGATTTGAATGGCAATGCTGCCACGTGATTGAATGGTAATGCTGTCTTACAACTTTATCGATAAACTTATCGGCTAAATACACATACCTATGTTTGAGCGAAAGGGCCAGCTGATATTATGTTTTTGTTTTCGATGGTATTAGTAAAACTCTCACGTTTCCAATATTTTGCAGAAAATATCAATATAAAATAAATTTTCTTAAAAAATTAAATTATAAAAAGAAAACCACAACAATTACAACCACCAAATACTATATCACTTCGGTGTTCAAGCAAGGTTCCTCAAGATCGGCAAGTACAAGTAACATCCAGATTCAACTAATTTCCTGGTGAAACCGGCAAAAGATACAGGAGCTATACCAAAACACGTCCACTATATTTTGTACACCGTATATAATGAATGACTATATAAAATATTATCCAAACATATATGGCCATATTTGTTCATATATAGAGATGTGGGTTAATTTTTCTAGTATGCCCATATATGGTCATATAAAAAATATATAAGATCATATATGAACTTTTATAACCGGATTAGTTTTAAGGATTTTTTAAAATGCCTAATTTTTAGAGGCCGATTGTTATTTTATATACATATATATTTTTATATTATGAAAAAATATAAATTGGAAAAAGGATAATTCGAGAATGTGTTTGAAGCGACTCCTTCCTGACATTTTATAAAAATTGCTCATTATGTTTAAAAGTGAACAACATTTGAATGTTTTTATCAAAGCTTGCACAATTTTCGGTAAAATATCTCTTAAATTTGATTTTTTGGCAAAATATCACTTAAAACAAATATCACAGTTATTCAAAAAATGTTTAACTCTTAGTGGCCGGGGGACAAAAATGACAAATGAAACTCAATTTAAATTATGACTACAAGAAAATAATATACATATATAAATATAATATGATAAAAATTATTATTTTGTGTAATTTATATATGAAAATGAAAACTTATTCAAGTTCAAGGCCATACTCTATATTTCTTTGTTACGATATTGTCCTAACAAATAATCTATAGAGTTTTTTGTTTTCAATTTATTAATTGACCACTTTCAAGAATTTGTTGATGGTTCCATTTCGGGGATTTTCTAGGTTCAGAACAAGTTTAGAAAGCAGTGGCAGAAAAAAAATTATGTAATGTATGAACGTATATGGATGATCATATAAAATATTATACGAACATATAAAACCATATATAGTCATATAAAAAATATATAAGACCATCTATGAACTTTTTAACCGGGTTAGTTTTATGGATTTTTTAAAATGCCTAATTTGGAGACAAATTAAACAAAAACATGTATATCATATATTTATGTTACCGCAAAAATCTTGTTTATTGTCACATTTGAAGAAATTTTAAAATAAACTATAATGCGGCTAAATTAAATTAAAACATTTTATAGAGTGCGGCCTTGAACTTGAAAAAATTTTCATTTTCATAACAGAATTATAGGTCGAAAAATCATAATTTTTATTTATTTTTAAATAATAATAATAACAAAGTAATTTATATATTTTATTATTTATTTATATATAATTTGATACATTTACCTTTAAAAAAAAAGCATTAGAAAATCAAGTCGAAGCGACATTAAATAAAATACAAAAAGCTTTGAAATCAAAAAAAAAAAAATTGCAGAAATAACATCTATAATGTTGAAATATAATTTCAAATAACATCTATAATGTTGAAATATTATTTCAAATACGAAAATTTTATTTTAACAGGAATCATATTTACTTCAATAAGATTTATACTTAATTTAAAAATGTTCGTAGAAAATAAGATATTATTAATTGATTTAACTATAAGATTTTTTTCTCTGTGTAGGCCAATATTTTTTACATTTCACCATAAAAGATGCACTAGGAAATTTAGAGAATATCTTCTTTCAGCTTTTTATTAAATTCTGATATTGAATAATTTTTGATTATTAAATGAATAAATGAAATAAAAAATGAAATTAATTTTTTCGAAACCTCGATTTTTGAAATTTTCAGTAACAATAAACTTTTTTCTGAAATTTAATATTTTAGTCAAAAAAAAATTCATATTTTCCATTTAGAACCACTTTTAATAAATAGCGCAATGTTTATTGTCAGTAGCCCAAAATCGATTTTGACCAAATACTTTTCCGAATCAAAGAATTTGTAACCAAATTGGCATCGATTTGTTGTTGCACATTTTTGCATATTCTGTTATAAATGCATATTTTTGCATATCTTGCTACAAATGCATATTTTATGTTATATTTTGTAATTCTTGTTGCATATTTTCATACAGTGGTGTTCAAAATATTTGCTACTGAAGTCATGGTTTAGGTAATTATAATTTTTTTTGATCAAAAAGATGTGGGGTACAAGTTTTTGTTTCTTTTTATTAAATTCAGTTATAGCACATTATTTTACAAATACAAAAAAATTATTCATAAATTCTCAAAAATAAAAAAAAAGTAATTTTAACAAAATAAGTCGATAGTGCAGTGTTTAAAACATTTGCAACTCTTAAAGTAATTAACAGAAAATACAAACGATGGTTTTAACGCTCAGAATTTTGTAGCGTAGCCAATATTTTTACTAACTTCTGAACACCTCTTAGGTATTGCGGCAATGAGCTTTTTAATGTAACCGTAAGAAATTTCATTCCACTGCTTCTCCAACTCGACGAAAAGTTCATCACCATTTCGGAATACTTCATTGCCGATATTCCGTTTTACAATTATCCACATGTTCTCAATTGGGTGGAGATCGGGAGATCTCCGGCCACGACATGATATTAATTTCATTTTCCTGCAGCCAAACTTTTACAACCCCAGCCGTGTGTTTTGGGTCTTTGTCGTGCTGGAAGGTCCATGAGAGTAGCATTTCCCATTCAGCATACGGAAGAATAACTAAACTCAAAAGATCTCTATAGATTGTGGCCGTCATTGTGCTAGTAATGCGGTGAGTTGGGTCAATCCCATTTCCTGAAAAACACCCCCACACCATAATGTTTCTACCTCCGTGCTTCACTGTGGCGGTTGTGTATCTGGGATTAAACTTTTCGCCTAGTGGTCTTCGAACATTGGCTCTTCCATCTGATCCCCGGAAGTTGAATTTAGGCTCATCTGACCACAATACATTTTTCCATTGCTGTTGAGTCCAGTTCAAATGGGTGCGTGCAAAGTCAAGCCGAGCTTTTCGGTTTTTTTTCCGACACAAACGTTTTTTTTGTACATCTATAAGACCATATTCTCGGGCTCTTCTTTTAATGGTGGGAAGACTTTCATCTATTAAAAGTTCAGTGTTAGCTTCTCTGGGAACTGCTTTGGGATATTTCTTAAAAAAATTCTTGATTTTCCGATCTTCTCTTACAGTTGTAATACGGGGTCTTCCACCTCTATGAGTTGTGTGGATGTTACCACTATTAAAAATGCGGCAAATCGTTGATTTTGGAACGGAGCAATTTATAGAAATTTCTTTTTGGGAAAGTCCATTTTGAAAATCATTTAAAACTTTTGATATCAAATCAGAATTGAATTTATTTCCTGCCATTTTTTCCAAAAATTATTCTTACGATGTTTATGCTTCCAACATCTTATTACAACTATTAAAGAACAATAATTATAATAAAGTTGTTTAAAAAATGTAACGGCCTGAATCTCATATTAAAAAGGAATGCGATACCGTTATATCCTAGCATTTGTTAGTATAAATTTATTATTATAAATTTTTTTTGTTGTTTTAATTTTTTTATTTGTTTAACTGTTTTATGTATGAAGAATATGTAAAAAATAAATTTTAGTAATTAAATGTGATTTGAAGAAAATAAATCAATGAAAACAACAAATGCGATCTCAGTTCCAAATGTTTTGACCACTACTGTATTTAAATTCAGTTTTAATTCAAAATAGATCAAATAAATCGTTTTTAACCCTGAACAATGCATCTAGTTTTTATTTCCTAGACATATATATGAGATTTCATTTTTGAGATTTAGTGCATTTTTTTCTATTTTTAGTGCATATTATTTGGTTTTTGTTTTGCATATTTCGATTTAAATGCATACTTAAAGCGCATATTTTGGATTTTTTACTGCATATTTTATGAGCCTATTTTGCTTTTTTAGTTGCATAAAATTCCTTGCGCTAGTAACAAAACTGAGGCGTGTAATGCAGATTATTCGACAAATCGTTATTTTAAGAGACATCCTAATGTAGAGTATTCATGCTTTTGTTTTAATATGAAATGTAAATTTTACTCATGACTAAATCATACGTTAATTGTGTCGTTTTTAATCTGTAGTTTAATGTATGAAAACATCAAATAACATTTTGAAAAACTGCCCTCTAGCATATTTGGAGAAAAAACAATTGCAACAAACTAATTGTAGCAATAATTGTTGTAAAATAAAAATTGTAATAATTATGCCAACTAATGAAAAGTTTAAAATACCGGAAAAATAATATAAAAACTATTGTTGCCACAAGGAGAAAAGGCAAATGTATTGCTCCTGTGAACTTCTCAGTTGGTCAGCTGTGTATGATTCCTTGTTTCGGGTAAAAGGCGCAAATATATTTAAGAAATATTTCTATTGAAATCAGCTTCAGATTACTTATATTATTATTGTACTGATCCATGAAATTGCTTTATGCCATACAAAAAATAAAAGCTTGCTTACATTTCTTGCGGTAATAAATTTTAAGAATTGACCACAAATTTTACAAAAATAAAACGCCTGAAATAAATACAATATTTATCAATAGTTTTTAAATACAAACGGTAATCAATTATATTGATTTATGTTTTGAAAATGTCAAAAATAAGTCTGTAAGTCATAAACTTTCTCGAAAGTTGATATTTTTTAAAACCTCTACATTAGGGTTATAACTTTTTGCATTTATTTTGTAAATATGCAAGCTGCAGTTCCAAAATCGTGTAGGGCATTGAAAAAAAATCATGGTTGGCACCGGTTTTATTCGGTTATGGTTGTAGGATAAGGGTATTTTGTGAATATTTCTTTAGGGTATTTTAAGGTTAACGATATTTTAAGTTATATCGTTTGGTTATATTAAGGTTAACGTTATTTTAACCTTTTACTGCATGGTGTTACATTTATGTAACGAATAATTTGACTGAATGCAGCGTCTGATATAAGTAATCTATACACATTTTTTTTATTAAATATGATGAAGCCACATCTCTATTGTAATAATAATAATATTCAACAACTTATATGTCCAAAATAATGGCAAAGTTTATTTTGGCAAGAAAATTAAAAAGTTTAAAAAAAAAAACGGTGATTCGAAATGTTGTTTAATAATTTTTTAAATGATTACACTTTATAGGCAGTATTAATTAAAAATTTATCAAACAAACTAATTAGATGTAAAGTAAAAATGATAAGGTTTCCAAAACTTTTTTTGGTTTTAATATATTTGCTATATTTTTTGTTATTGGGTGATCCGAAATTTTGGACTCATATTGGTTTTTTTGCTAATAAATTCATAAAAAGTGAAAATATCACCTATTTTCCATGTATTATCAAAATACACAACATTCATTAAGATCTGAAGTTTCATGCAGTAAAGGGTTAAGTTAGTTTTTTAGGCTATTTTAGGGCTAAAGTTATTTTACGATATTTCTTTAGTTTATTGCAATGTTATCGTTATTTTACGTATTTTTTGTATATTTTACAGATACGATCAATATCTAGCAGACCTTAATTAAAAAGTGTAAAATGCATTCCAAAACTTAACAGTAAAAATGCATTTTTTTAAAAAAATTGGTTATTTTTGGATTACAGATTAAAAATAGATAATCGCAGCTTTCAGAAGCTTTTTAATTTTTAAAGTAGCCAGGTTAGAACTGAAGGTCATCAAACACGGTGCGCCTGAGTCAATTTAAATAAAATTTGTATATTTTTCCAATCTAAAAGCGGATTCTGTTTCTAGATGGTCTACAAAACATTTTCCAAAAAAAAAACGAAAAAATTATAGGTGGCCCGTTTCTCGCAGCCAATCAAAATTTTGCCTGTCTTTAGTTTAGGGGCACCTTACTGATTTTGATAAACAAAATTAGGAACGATTCAGATACGTGAGCAGAGTCTAGTCCCCCTTCGGAAGCGGAAGTCTTAAGAGTTACATTTTTTAAATTAAAATTTTCTCTAAAGTTAATTATCTGTTATTGACAAATTATATGTCATTGGGAAGCATATAAAATTTTCTTTCGTATGATATATTCAGATATTTATTTTCCAGAGATGGGAACGTTTCATTTCACTTTAAAATTAAAATTGATCGAAGAACAAGAGAGTACTCTGTATATTAAGATACAAAACAACAATAAAAGTACTACTAGAGGCCAATCAAAATTTTCATAATTCGATAATTTTTTAGCTTAACTTTAAAAAAAAATAATTTTTTAACTTTAAAGTGTAAAATGAAAATGTATATGTATCATAAGAAAGAAGATTTTATATGCTTTTAAATGAAATATAATTTGTCCCAAACAAAAAAGTAATTTTTGAAAAAATTTTAATTTATAAAATTTTACTCTTAAGTGTTGGCAGCTCTAAATAAAAAAAAAATCAAATTCTGGACTCAGCTTATGTATTTGAATCGTTCCTAATTTTTTTTTATTAAAATCGGTGAGATGTCCCCAAACTAAAGACAGTCCAAATTTTGATTGGCCGCGAAAAAAGCGCCGCTTAGAATTGTTTCGTTTTCGTTGGAAAATAGTTTGCAGACTATCTAGACACATAATTTAAATAACACGCTAATAAAAGCGAAAAGCGTTTATTGTATATCTACCAAAGGTAGAGCTTGCACAAAACGATCAAGTTTTCGATATAGTTTTGATCAGTGGTATGTAATCTTTAACTTAATTTAGTGGGTGGTTGCAGTTTGCATGAGGTTGCCACTTCTTTCAAAATGTGTTCTGAAGACGTGAGCCTGGAAAATTCCCGAAATAGATCTATCAACACATTCCTGAAAGTGGCCAATTAATAAATTTGAGAACAAAAACTCTATAGATTATTTGTTAGGACAATATCCTAATAAAGAAATAGAGTATGGCCTCGAACTTGAATAATTTTCATTTTCATTGAAAAACCACTTATTATGATACTTGAAGCTTAACAGTATCTTAAGTTATTCGTTATTCTATTTTAGGGTTATCGGTGTTTTGAGTGATTTCGCTAGTGTTATTTTAAGGTTAAAAATAGTTCCTTGAAACGGTATGGAACCAATAACGGTATTTTCGGGTTAGCGTTTGCCAACCGTGAAAAAACTAAGAAATTCGATTTCACGCACCAAATACATTGATGTTTTGTATATACAATTTTTTTTTAAATTAAAAGAAGTGGTGGGTAACGATTTTGTAACTACGATTATATAAGAAAACCACAAAAAATAAATTATTTTGAGTAAAATGTCATATTCTTTAATAAAAAAAATGATAACCCGATCACAAATAAGTTGCATCTCAAATACAAAATCCGATCTCATTGGATATAGATCTATATTTTTTCTTATCCAAGTTTATCACAAAATTGGGGTATCTAGAAATATCCGATTAGATCCTTCAAATATATTATTGGATTATTTAATTGATCTCAAATATCTAAATTATGATACTGATAGATCCCAAAATATTATATGGTATAAATTTACATCTACACCGATCTAATTAGACCCATAAAGATAAGTAATTTTTAGTGGTTCTAATGAGATATATTGATGGTTAACCGCACGACATATATTATTTTTAATAAAATTTAAAAAGATTTTAAAGAAAATTAAAAAAAAAAAAATAATAAGCATCTGCGCTTATATAAATCTGTATGGTGTTAAAATATATAATTATGTCTTATAAGCATACTAAATTCTTAATCTTGTGTCATATATGCAATCTTACATAATTATATCTTTCATCATTTAATGGCATATATAATTATATCTGGAATTGCATTATATATATGGCACCATATATAAACATATCTTATAACACACAAAAATATATTTTTTAAGGCATTATAAATTATTATGTATTAAATTATATAACTTATATGTCTCCATATATGATCATATATTGTGTTATATATGATAATGTATCAATATATACGACAATAGATTTACTATATCTTATTATTTATAAATGCTTAATATCTGATTTTATAGAGGTCAATATATACCGTATTGTTATATATGTTTCCATATAAAAAACATATAATAAGATGTGACCATAAATGACGCCATATATAATATCATAAAGGGTCCGCCATCTAACTATTTTTTTTTTCAATTAGTGCTTATTTCGTGAATGGTAACACTTAGCTCATGTCTGATTTGACAGATAACTTGTGTTATCCTTCCGCTGAACGAATATGGTCCGTATGTTCGTTATCTTGTGAAAAAAGTGAAAGAAACTGGCATCCTCATCGATAAACCAAAGCGTGAAAAGCCCAAAACACTGCGTACACCCGAGAATATTGCTGCTGTGGCAGAAAGTGTGCGTGAATCGCCATCAACATCAATTCACCGTCGTTCTCAACAATTGAACATTTCGGAGACATCATTGAGACGAATTTTGCATAAAGACCTTGGTATGACGCCATACAAAGTCCAATTGGTTCAGGAGTTCAAAAAAAAAAAAGTTATTTGGCGGGCCCTTTATTATAATCTATTTGAAGATGAAAAAACATAAGAACATATATACATTTTTTTACTCAGATACAAAACCTCAATGGTGCGATTGCGAAAAAGTGAAATCGCAGTTCTTGGTTTTTTATCCATGCCCTACACGATTTTGGAACTGGAAAAATTCGCCAAAAGAAAGTTATCTCTAGAAATTATATTAACAAAGTCCCCTGAAGATTTCCTTGGGCAAGAATGAAATCCGGATAGGGACACGCCTACATCAGATTGCTTTTCACAATTTGTTAAATAAGTTTTGGGACTTTAGCACATTTAATTACTATAAATGCAATTAATGTTTATCCCGATGAAAATAAATTTAAATAACAAATATGCAGGTGCTTGTGCAAATTTAAATGTAACTGACACTAATAGAAAACATATGATTTTCTATTGTTGATTTACTTGAATAAACGTCACTACATTGCTAGGTCTGTAAAAAAACAGAGTAGTATTTGGAAGATGACAAAGCCAATTGTGACAATTTTTTGTTGTTGTTTTTGTTTTTTCTTTGATATTTTAAATTTTGAATATCGCTCCTAGACGAGGACAAGAAATTCTCATTGAGTTTGTGATTTAACATAACAAATATCTCTAGAAATTATAATAACAAAGTCTCCTGAAGATTTCCTTGGGCAAGAATGAAATCCGGATAGGGACACGCCTACATCAGATTGCTTTTCACAATTTGTTAAATAAGTTTTGGGACTTTAGCACATTTAATTACTATAAATGCAAGAAAGTTGTAACCCTACTCTACATGTCCCCCAAAACAATACAGAAAACACTTTTTTTCGATTTACTTTGTTTTTTCCTACAAAATGTAACATCATAATTTTAAAACTAAACACAGTTTAAAGAAAAAAGAATTCTTCCGCCTCCTTAAAGTCCACTGGTATACACAAACCAACGAGCAAAGTATATAAAGTATATTCCCAAAAACAAGCAACTAAAGTATACATAATATTCTGTAAATAATAGGGTCGATCACGAATTCCTAATATCCCAAAGAGCGTGGATGAAAACGCTATAGAGGTATATTAACCCTTTGAGGAAACCGCTAAATATTTGAAGAGTGATAATAGACTAAAACATGCCCAACTTCTCAAATAATAACCATTTCAATAAGGGAATGTTCACTAAAATGTTAACCATGTTTTTGAAATTAAAAAATAAAACAAAGTGGAATATTACAAATCCAAATACAGCAGCTTACAGACCAACTTTTGGCATTATTGTCTGCTATACACCCAAAAAAAAAGTTAGTTAATACTTTTTTAAACATCTATTTAATATATTTAACTCACTTCCAGCAATTTTTTGCTGACATCTCGTTTTTAGAAAAATTTTGTTAAACGGTTTTAACAAAAAACTAATTTTAAACTAATGTTTAACTAATTTACGTTGCTACCAATATTGTGGTGAGAAACACATTTCTACGAGTAGCATGGAGAAAAAGTAAATAAATAAGATGTAGATGTCACAGCTTTGTGGCACGCTTGATTTCGTGCATTTTAGTTTCTTCTTTTGTATACTACACATCAAATAAAAGCACGCGTGTGCGTGATAATAAATATTTTAATATTAAAAAAATATTTAAAAAAAATGAGTGATATTTTTATAAATTTGAAAATTGAAGATGCAAGCAAAAATAAAAAAATCGCTTTGGTGCGACTCTACAAAAGAATAAATGCCAGTGCCAGGTAGTTGTTTTGAAAAGATAAAGGGTTTTTATGATATTTAACCATATTTTAGATCATTTTTATTTGTTTTTTAGAACTTTCATCATTTGAAAAATGTAAAACTGCATTGTACATACATATGGCCTATTACAAAAGTTTTAGACACCTGTTAAAACCGACTTTAGATGCATCTTATTTCTCAAGGTTTCATGAATTGAAAGGAACGATAGACAGGGTTAGGCTAACTATACTTAAAGCTATGATGTGCAAAGATTCACGTTTAAAAGAATTGATGGCAAAAATTAAAAAAATACTAGAAATTTACAGGAGTTTTTTTTTTTTAATAATATTTTTTTGCTTACAGTTTTTAACTTCCAGATCCAAACGAATACAAAATGAACTCACAGCAGATACATTCACTGAGTAATGTAATTTCCATATTGCTGCTTGTTGGAAAGTTGCATGGTGGTTTACAAGTGAAACCCAAATTTTCCGATTTTTAAACTGTAGCAGTATTTTCAATTGGTGTTTTGCGCCATTTAATGGAATTGAGTTCTGAAAACTGTATTTGAAAAATTGTGTAATTTTATATAGCTTGGGGTATACCAAGTCGATGTCAGCCCACAAATAACGGAAGACAAAGATCACAAAGTTATAAGGAATTGGCGTAAATTGTTTGAAAATGTATGTTTTTTGCGTCAGACATTCACAATTATACTTGAAATTTGCTAGCATATTGTGTGAATTGAACTACTTTGTAAACAGCACCTCTGAGTCAGAAAGGCATTTTAAAAATTTTAAAAATGTTATGAACTTTTTAAAACTTTTGACAAATTCAATTATTTCTTCGCGTTTTTTTTATAAAAAAATTGGCTTGAGAACATAGTTAGGTATCTAGAGTGAATCCTTACGACGGGTACAGCGGCAGTTTAATCCCAACACATTTCGATTTGTGGCAACAAAAGCGCTTTATCAATTCTGCCAAAACGTACATCACATACAAGATTTCTAAGGACATTAAATTGTATGGAGCAAACAAAATTTTCATAACCTTAAAATGATATAAAATATAAAATTTTTAATTTTGCAAATTCAAAAGTATTTAATATGATAAGTAATAAGTAATCGTGATTTCTTAAGTAATCGCGCTTTTCTTTTTTAGTTATAATATGATAAACAAATTTTTGAGTGTATTTTTATATTTTTTGGTGGTGTAATATATATTACGAACTGTGATAAATGCAATGAGATCTATAAATTGATGAGCTTTTATATAATCTAAGCAAAACTGTAATTTTAATTTTCTTAGTTTGATTGAAATTTAATTTTCGCTCCTTTAAAGATAAATGATTAACGAGAACGGATTTAGCAGCATTAAACATTGGCTAACATATACATAATAAGTTATTCATGTTGTACAAAAAAAAATTAAATAGTTTACCTCAAAGTGGGGAAATTTTTTGAAGTTCCCCATATACATTGGAGTGGCTCAAAACAAGATGGATGATGCACTTCCCTGAAAATAAACATTAACAAGTTCTATGATGATTCCTTAAATATATCGGCTTTAGCGACAACACTCCCGTGAACTAACCCATTTTAAGGAAACCTCCACTATTTTTGATTAATTAAAAATTAATTAATGCAACTTTTGTCCAAAAATTGGTCAAATATAAAAAAGGTTAAAAAATTTATGGTTCTGCTCTCGCCT
This sequence comes from Delia radicum, assembly GCA_021234595.1. Classification (NCBI taxonomy): domain Eukaryota; kingdom Metazoa; phylum Arthropoda; class Insecta; order Diptera; family Anthomyiidae; genus Delia; species Delia radicum. The sequence goes on along the minus strand of CM037855.1, from coordinate 188,505,667 downwards.
CGAGATAATAAGATTTTTATGGCATTTTTTTTTTGAAGTTTTTTAATGCGTTTCTATTTAACAACTCCAACATATTTCAACAGTTTTTCACAGGGATGACAGGCAGTACCGCTAAAATATAGTTATCGATTCAAACCCCCTTTCAATTGATTATCGTTATCCCTAAAATACCGTTACCGAAATAATTGAAAAACCGTTAACCTTACAATAACGTTACCAAAATAACTAAAGTACCGTTACCGCTAAGATTCTGTTACCAAATTAAGTGAAATACCGTTAACGCTAAAAATCCGTTACCGATATAACTGAAATAACGTTTCCTCTAAAATAATGTTACCGAAATAAAAGAAAATAGCGATACCCTTACCGATAACCGCATCGAATCGGTTACCATCCATGATATTAATTGACGTTTTCTGAATTTTAAATTTGAAATTTTGAGTTTTAAGTGATACGTTCTGAATTACAGTTGCAAAAATATTGGGTTTTAAAAATAATGTATTAAAAATAAATTTTCGCCATTGGCTATAGAATTTATTGTGTTTGTTCGCTACCAAAGAACATTTTTCATTTCATAAAAATTTTTGAATAAGCTTCATAATATTAATAAAACGTCCTATAACATTTAGCAAACATTTCATGAAAAGTTATGCAACTATTAATATTTATGAAACAATTCATAAATATGATGAAGCTTGTCTTCAATTTAAACTTTTATGAAACAGCTTCATCATATTTATGAAGTGTTACACTGGACGCTAAACAATAAAATTTTTCATCATATTTATGAAGTTTTTCATAAGTACGATGAAAAATTGATTATATATTATTACAGGGATGATAATTAATAATAAATTCCACATAAAACTTAAATGCCATAAATGTTGTCGAAATTGGCCCATACTATCAGAATCCACCATATACAAAATTTTAAAATGTCACAATTTTGTAACACCCGCTTTTGAAAAAAGCCCATATATTGAAAACTAAGCGAGATAGAGCAAAATTGATAGCTCAGGATAGGTTACTATAGTGAAAAGGTTAGCTTAATCCAAAAATGGACTTTGGTAGAGAATTGCACCGATAGCAATAAAAAAAATATATCATATTTAAGTTCTCTGTGTATATATAATGAAGTATCCATGACGTATTTCGTTACATAAATTCTAAAACAATTTTAATCCTTAAGAAATTATAAACTGCAAAATCTTTCTTCTGCATAATTTTAATTTTATGATCCACCCTAATATACAACAATCAAGTGTGCTTATTTCGCAAAGAACAGATAATATGGTAAAGTAACCACCCGCATATGAATGGAAACAATAAATCAAAACTGTTTAAAAATGAGCACAAAATATGAAATAAATAAATAACATGGCAAATTACAAGTGTTGGAGGTACAAATGCATATTTCAAAAAAAAAACCCCAAAAACAATCTCAATACAAAATCCACTAAAAGGAGTTACAAAATCTGTATATGCTTGGATAGGAACACACAATATAACAACACCACCAACAAAACTATGGACAGACCAACCACACAGACACCGGACCAACAAATTCAGTAATGTGGGGGAATATCTTTGCGGCAGCGATAAGTATGGCACAGAAAAACTTTTTGTACGCTTTGGGATGACCATTATTATTGTTATTGAGAAGAGTAAACGAATGTAAAGTAGTTGTTAACAATTGGAATTAGTTGGAGGCAGGTGGGTAGGAAGGGGATTCGGCATACAGTATATGAAGCACATTTAAAAGTAGCAAATCGCAAGTTATTTTGTGTGCTAAAATACCAGCTTATCGCATGCTAAAACCTGCATTTACCTCTAAGCATTTACAAATACTATGGAAAAACTGTGTACCAAAGTTATAATTGTACTTGTATTAGTAGTTTGTTATTGTCTTTATCAAAAAAAAGGGATCACTTTTTCAGTGATTTGAGTTTAAATAACTGGTTAAGATAATATTAACCGGTATACTCTTATACTCTACACTCAAAATAATTAGTTACTAGAGAAAATTGTGAAACCTCTGTTAACCCAATTTAACTTTAAAATTATTATAAATTATTAGCAATCAATATTGTGCCATCGATTTTTCGATAGCTTTTGGCATGAGGAAAAAAAGTTCCACTGCGACATATCAAAAAAATCATTTTCGATTTTTAGCAATCGATATTGCGCCATCGATTTTTCGATAGCTTTTGGCATGAGGAAAAAAAAGTTTCACTGCAACATATCAAAAAAAATCATTTTCGAGGCGCCAAATTTAAATTTTTTTGACTTTTTCTCAACTTAGATTTTTAAGGTTTTTTTAGTAGGTATTAAAAAAAACGGGCTAATTTTATTTTTTTTTAATATTACCTTTCCAAGGTGAAATTGTACGCTAAAAAACGATAGCGATAGCAGTTTTTCCAAAAAATGTTTTTCTTGAGGTTTTGGATGAGTTTTTTTTCGAAAAATCGATCTATTTTTACGCATTAATTTTTACGGTTTTTTAGTAGGTATGTTAAAAAAATTCGCCGATTTAAAATTTTTTTAATATATCCTAACCAAGGTAAAATTGCACGCTTAAAACGATGGCGATATAATTTTCTCGAAAAAAATGTTTTTTTTTTGGGTTTTTAGATGAGTTTTTTTTCGAAAAATTTGAAATTTGGGCGCCTCTAAAATGATTTTTTTGATATGTCGTAGTAGAACTTTTTTTGCTCATGCCAAAAGCTTTCGAAAAATCAATGGCACAATATCGACAAATTTTTATCCTTACAAATCGGCCAACCCTTATGTTTACATTTTATATTAGATTTTGGACTTGAGGTAGAACAATATTCTAACTACATACACTAGAAGATATTTAATTGTCACCTGCTTTAAATGTTGATGTGATTTAATTGAATGTCGGTATACCACCGATTCAATAACTTTAATTGCTGAAATTCTGCCAACAACGAAAATTGGTAATTCAATTAGAAATTGATAGCTCTTTAATTAAATTATTTTTCAACTAAATAATAACTCCTTTGATTAAGAAGTGATCAATATCGTATAACTTCCCAAAAACCAAAAAGAAATTTTGTTGGCATACCAATAGTTTTGTTGCCGTACCAAATGTTTTTTTTATAGCTTAAAATTTATAACATTGAAATAAAGCCGGCATGAAATTCTCATTTAGTTAGCAGATTTATTAATACTTATGTAGACAAATTCACACAGAAATTATTTTTTTTCTTCCTATGGAAGCATACGGACTATGGCACAATTTTTTTTTTGGAGTTTTCTTTGCAGAAATTAGCCCATTTGTTGAAATCGGAGTATATTTTTTGATTGAAAATATTTCTAAATTTCTATTAAACAAAACTAAACTTTAAAAATTACACTATAAATTTTTTGATATATAATATATATAACACAATATTTTGATATATATAACACAATATGTCCATATACTTCTGGCCGGACTTTTCATCATATCACTTCAGCAAGAGAGCTTATTGTTTTTGTAACAAGTGAGGCAAATCCAACAAACGCGGATCTAATACTAGTGAAAGATATTGAGGTCTCGCTAAATGACAATAAAAGGCCACAAAAAGAGTGTCCCATGGCATGGACGATTTTAAGCAGAGATGGAAAACCTGCTCCGAGAAGTTTACAGAAATTTCTTAAAGTCCTTAATGGTAGGGTTTCCCGAAGAAGGTGAATTAATTTATAGAGGGGAATAAAACTTTTTTTTTGTTTGTTTATAAACTAGAATATATTTTTTATTAATAAAAAAGGTTTTACACTTTATTACATTTTTTCTGTATTAACATTTTTTCGAATGTAAGACACTCAGAATAAAAGTTCAATCGCGTTTTACAATTTTTGTACTAATTTTACTACAATTTTTTATTTCATTAGCATTTTATGCTTTTCTCATTTAACAATTTACTAAATTTTGTACTAGTTTTTGTTGATGATTTTAGCAAAACATTTTACATATTTTTGAAAACAAGTTGCTAAATTTAGCAGACAATTTTGCTAATCACAAAAACAATAAAATTTGAAATAATGTTCATCTATTATGAAAAAAGTGGAAAGGATTGAAAAACAAAGTCGTTTTATTTTACTTTTTTAATTTTTATTCTGTGAAATTCTATTGGATATACTAAAATTTAGCAATATTTTTTTTGCAGATTTTCGCAAATTAATTTTAAATTGTTAGCAAAATCTTTTGCTGAAAATCAGCGAGCTGATTTTTAGCAACACAATTAGTAGATTCAGCAAAAGTTTTGCTAACACTTAGTAGATTAGAAATTAAATTTGTAGAAAAATTATACTTAGTTAATTTATTTGCTGAAAATCATAAAACATATTTTTGTGGCTATATTAGTTTTTTGTTTTTATATACATCGAGATTATTTTTATGTTATTTTCAATTTATAACGAGCTTTCAACCTCCGTATAATTACAAAAATAGCGCAAACAAACATATTTGCTAGGTTGATACTAGTACTTCGATCTGGCTAAAGATCTCATCAGAACCCGAAGTTATAGAAAAGCTAGAGCCTCCATAATAGGCAGAACTTTAACAAAAAACCTACTAATCATCAATTTTGCTCCATTCTTGATTACTAAGAATCAAGCATGTGGTTAGGTCTTTTCCTAACAAGCATCATGACGTTACTAAACTTTGAAGACCAAAAATGTTCTATTTATATAAAAAATCTGTTTAAAATAATTTACAATATGTTACAAAATATAAAAATGTTCATACTCCCAAATTGACGATATGAATTAATGTAATATCTAATAACAATAGAAATAATTATGAAGGGTCCGCCATATAACTTTTTTTTTTTGAATATGCTATAAAAAAAAAACTACTGAATATTTTCTCAAATTTCTTTTTTTATTTGAAAGTACAATCCTTCCGGTTAATAATGGAAAATAATTTCATTGAAATGGCTGCCTCGGCTGTCCATGCAGTATGAGCTTCATCTGAAAAGATGATTTTTTTGGCAAAATCGGCATCGGAAAAGAAAACGTTAGATGGCGGACCCTTTTATCTTTATCTTTGAACTACTTACATCAGTTATTGTCTAAATGATGCTATCTTTTAAAGGAACGCAAATGCCGCGGAGAATTATAGAAACGTAACGGGAAACTAACAAAATATAACGTATACAACCCTTTTTTGCAACAAGAAAATGGAAACGGAAAAATCTACCTAAGATGTATGTCTTTGTCTTTCGCTTTAGTCTGTCTACTTATTGCATATTTGTTTGCAATTTGACAACACAAGATTATTAATATATATAAATATTTAGTTTACAAATACACATTTAATCTTTATTAAACTTAAATATTTTATTTTGTCTTTTATTTAATTAATAGATCAAGTTGTTTTAATCCCCAATTTTGTTTTATATATGAAAAACAGATACAAAAATCTTCCATGGTTGATTATTTTATATTATGTCTTACTGCACTCAAAAAATAAGTTAGTACAAAAGTTAGTAAAACGTCTTGTAAATCAGGTATACTATTTTTTAGCAAATTTTTTTTGCTAAAATCGTGTTTTCAGCTAAAATTTTTGTTATACTTATTCAGCACTTAACTGTTTTATACTAATGCTTTACTAATACACTAATGTTTTACTTATTAATTTTGCTAAAAAAATTGTTCTGATAAGCACATTAATACTGTGGACGACAACCAGATTGAAAGATATACGCACAATGAAGCAGATGTCGCGGCATGTCAAGATGTACTATCACTTTTTTCATACATAAAACAAATTGAGGATTAAAACAACTTAAATTTTGCATTGTCGCCGGCTTGTGAAAATAATTGTCTATTAATAAAATAAAAGACAAAAGAAACTATTTAAATTTAATATGTATTTCTAAAATAAATGTTAATAGATTAATCATCTAGTGTGGTCAAATTGCAAACAAACATATACAGACATGTAGACAGAGTAAAGCGAAAGACAAAGACACACATCTTAGGTAGATTTGTATGGTTCCTTTTTCTTATTGCAAAAAAAGGGTTGTTTTTTTCGTTTGTTTTGTTTATTTTTTCGTTTTGTTTCTATAATTATCTCGGCAGTTGCGTTCTTTAAAAGAAAGCATCATTTAGACTACCATTGATGTAAGTAGTTGAAAGAAAATTTGTGTTATGTTATATATATTTATTTCTATATATTTTCAGATATTAAATTAATTCATGTCGTCAATGTGGGAAAATGAAAATTTTTATATTTCGTAATTATTGTAAATTATTTTTAAAAGAATCACAAAAATATGTTTTATGATTTTCAGCAAATATATTAACTAAATTACAATTTTTTTACAATTTTTTTGCGTTTTTTCAGTCTACTAAAATTCAGCAAAAAAATTATTAATTTTTACCAAGGCTTTTTTATTTCTAATCTGCTAAGTGTTAGCAAAACTTTTGCTGAATCTACGAATTTTGTTGCTAAAAATCAGCTCGCTGATTTTCTGCAAAAGATTTTGCTGACATTAGCAATTTTTTTGCTAGCACCCTCCTGACTAAAGTTTTGCTGACTCAGCAAAATTTTTGCTGACTTTACAAACTTTTTTTTTTGAGTGTAGAGCTGTAATTTTTAGTATAATTTTCCTCGTCACTACTACATCGTGAAATGCCGCGACATCTAATTCATTATGCGTATATCTTTTAGTCTGGTTGATGTGCTAATCAACACAATTTTTTTAGCAAAATAAATTAGTAAAACATTAGTAAAATATTATTAAGAATTAGTAAAATATTATTCAAAACAGTTAGGTGCTGAATAAGTATAACTAAAATTTTAGTATAAAACATAATTTTAGCAAAAAATTTGCTAAAAAATAGTATACCTAATTTACCAGAGGTTTTACTAACTTTTTTACAAACTTATTTTTTTTTTTTTGAGTGTACAATTAAGCAGACCTGTGTTTCTTAATTTAGCAAAAAATACCGCAATGCTCAAAATATTTAAATTTCCCGTAACTACAGCAAAATTTTCTGTAGCCCTTACAGATTTTTTTTTTAATATAGTTGAATAGATAATTTTTTTGAAAGGATAATTTTGTTTATATTATCTATAAATATTTCTCTATATTTTCAGATATTACATTAATTTATATCATCATTGCTGGAGTCTGAACATTTTTTATATTTTGTAACGTATTCTAAGTCACAGAATAATGTTTAGGATTTTCAGCAAATAAATTAACTAAAGTATAATTTTTCTATGGACGAGTGCTTTACTTATCGCTCTTCCAGAATTAAATATCTGTGATAATAATATAAAACTTATTTGTAAATTCATATTAGAAAATAGTCTTCAGAAGAAAATTTAACGTAGATAATTTATTTAAATACCAGAGTCGAAAGCCATTGAAGCTAGTACTTCTCTTGGAAATTAGTTACTATAATTATATTATTGTAATTATTATTAAATAATTTTTCTACAAATTTGTCGAGTTTTTTCTGTCTACTAATATTTAACAAAAACTTTGTTAACTTTTAGCAATGTTTTTTTTTTAATCTTTTATCGACTAAGTGTTAGCAAAACTTTTACTAAATCTACTAATTTTGTTGCTAAAAATCAAAACTATAAAATGGAATTATATCGCCTAAAATGGGCAACGAAAAAAATGTTGTAAGACAACTTATTGTTTATTTTTTTTGCCGAACACTTGCTACAAATATCATTGCAAAAATTCTTAGGCCGGTTTGAGGGTTAGTAGAATATTTTCGATTCTTTTGAAACTTTATTATGTTCTTTGTTAACTATTACTTTGAAACTGCACCTTATTTATGGCATGTGCTATGAGGATTTGATTGTAGTTGTTGTTATTCTTATGACTATTACACCTATTTGCATATGCCGCCCCATGATATGATTGTGCCCCCAACAATAAAAAAAATATCAGAATCAAACCATAAACCATCTATACTTCATAACAACTGCTCTGTGTGGTTTGAACTTTTCTTTAAACAAAAAAAAAAAATATTTATTTTGTAAGTAAAAACTTAAACTAAAAAAAAAGATCGTATATAAGTAAAGAAACAATTATGCTTAAAGGTTTTTAATACTGATGATTATTATGTAGATGTTTTGAGGCATTCAAACCCTTCAAACGATTTCGCGCTAAAATTTATAATTTTTCTTAACAAATTTTGTTTTTCTTTATACGAGTGTATATTAAAAGCAAGGTTGGCCACCGAATCGAACTGAGGGTGTAGGGTTTGATATCGATCTTTTTTTACCGGTATCGATCGGTTTTACCGATTACACAACATTAGCATTAAATTATTAAAAACTCAAATTTATTGATTATTTTCAAGTTTTTAAAGTTTATTTGGTTGGTTTAGTACCAATTTTTAATATTTGAAGAGGGGACGCGAATAAAGGTATACAGTAGGCCTGGTCGATTTGTATGGAGGCAAAAAAATCGCTCAACGTTCAAGGAAAATCGTATTCTAGAGATCAAAATAAGAAACTTTGCCGAAGGAACCATACCTCTAAAACGAATTCTGATGTCCCGACTTTTGACCCGTATGGTCAAATTTTGAAAAAATCCCACTTTGACCCATTTACAGTGCCATAATCGAGTCCAACCCAATCGAATATAATTTATGCATCTGCTAGAGCGTCTTCCGGAGAATAAAAAGAGACCCTAATCTTTTAAAGACTCCTCCTACTTTCTGAAATATCTCAATCCCGAGATTTGCCATTTTGCTATAAAACACGGCTAAAAAGGCCCTCTTCAACTTCAATTTTAACACCTTAACGGGCACCTAGAATGATAATTTGTGCATTAATCTGCTAGCGCGTCTCCCGGAGAAGAAGTAGCTCCCATAATCTTGGAGAAATTCCTCCTACTTTCTGAAATATTAAAGTGGAATTTTTCAAAATTTGACCCTACGGTTCAAAAGTCGGGACATCAAAATTCGTTTTAGAGGTATGGTTCCTTCGGCAAAGTTTCTTATTTTGATCCCTAGAATACGATTTTCCTTGAACGTTGAGCGATTTTGAAATCGACCCGCCCTAGTATACAGACTATGAAGTAAAATTTTCAGGAGACGATAAAAACTGGTCCAAACTTGATATTTTTAAATACTTTTTTTAGCATATCAACAGATCTGGAATATATTTTGCAATAAGCTAAATTTTGTAAAAAAAAAATTAAGTAGACGTAGACTCATTCCATATAAAACCATAAAAAATATCGAATTTTCGACCTCTTACCTTCCATACCAATTTCAACCATACTTAGTTTAGAAGGTAAGTATGTCAGCGTACAAGTTTTGGGTTGTTAGGTCTAACGGTTGTGGAAATATCGCGTTTTAAAATATGAAAAAAAAATCGAAAATTTAATCGTCGATATCTTGTTAACGTTTAGAGCTTCGTGATTTATTGTCACTTTTTTAAGGTAAAATTATTTTTTTTTTTAAATCCGCGGTTTAAATCGATGTAAATATTTTTTTTTTTTAACTGGTTTTAAAAAATTTCAAAAAAATATGGGAATAAATGGCAAATGGGCGTGGCAAAATTGATATCTTGAGCTATTACGAGATTTAAAGTTATGAAAAAAAAATCTAAAAATAGATCCTAAATACAGTAGAAAAAAAATATTTACATAAAATAAATAATTTATTAAAACAAATAAAAATAAAAGTTTTGCAAAAATAGTTGCACAAAATTGGCATATATTTCTAATGGTTTAAGCTACAAGAGTAATTGTAATTTGTACATCATGTTAAAGGTACTTAAATTGTGGTTTTACTGGTTACATCATACTAATATAGGGCAGCAAATCCCAGCGGATCTTAAAATATTGCGTGTAAATATGACAAATATTCGAAAATTTTAACAACGTAGACATGCATAATACTCCATATCTTTTTAATGGCTTAAAGCACACGTCAAAATGCATTGTTTTCAAAAAACGAGGTGCAACCACTGTTTTTCAAAAACTGTTTTTTTTTTTATTTAATAAAAAAAAGTGTATGTAAATTATAAATTATTTTTCTAATAATTTTTCATTTTTGGTGATTTTTTTTCAATTTAGGCGATTTTTTTAGTTTCGGTGATTTTAGCAATTCCCAAATTGTAAATCGATTGAGTAAAAAAATCAATTAAATTTTCAATCATTGAATTCCCAATGACATGATCCCCAATTATTGAATTCCCATTGATTGAATTCCCAACGATTGAATTCAAAATTATTGAATTCAATGATTGATAAAATCGAATAAGCTAAATTGATTGAATGCAACACTAGTGAATTCCAAAGAATGGATTCGCTGCGACTTTTTAAGAAAAAAATTATGTGATTTAAAAAAATCTGATTTGATTTTTAAGGAATTCAATCAAAATAGAATTCAATTTTCGAAGCCCCGTATATGTAGCTACCATTTATATAGAAATATTAATTGTTAAATAGAAATATTGATTGTTAAATTAAAAAAAATAATTAAATTTTTTTGTTTTACTTAAAACATTTTTTGGGCTGTTGTTCTTTCTTACCGCAAGGTAAATATACGCATTTTTGTGGGTTTTTACGCATATAAAAATGTATTTTTACGCATTTTATCCGTACTTTACACATTTATTTCTAAATTTTATTACATTTTTAAGTACTTGCGTAGTAAATTTACACACTTTTTGTTCGCCAACTTACACGTAATATGTGTATTTTTTTCATATACACACATATAGTAAATTTACTCAACTTATAGTAGGAGTACAGATTCCAAGTATAAGTTGGGAAAATTTCATCAGAAATTAATTAGATTCTACCAAAAATGGAATTAAACCATTATATAAATGTAAAAGCTCTTCAAGATTGCCTCGATAAAAAGACCTGCACGATTTCCAGGCGTTTATGGGTAAAGTGAAATACTATATGAAATATATTCAAAAATTTTCAGCGTTATGCGAACCGCTCACTGAGTGGCGCAGGCACAACGCAAGGTTCATTTGGGGAAATCGTTAGGAAACCGTATTTCAAAATCTAAAACAACAACTTATTTATTTCAACAATGTTTTCTCATTTTGAAGATAATTTACCACTCGTATTTTCCACTAATGCATCTTCATTTGGATTGGGAGCGGTGATCTCTCATGTATATATCGATTCTTCTGAAAGGCCAATAGCTCATGTATCAAAAACTTTGAATTCATATCAAAAACAGTACAGAGGCACTAGCTTTAATATGTGAAGTTAATAATTTGTATCTTTCATGAATATCTTTTTGGCAGAATAATTATTTTATTAACCGATAATAAACCGCTCGTTTCACTCTTCATTTCTATCGAGATAATATAAAAAAAATCAACTCATATAAAAATCTTGTAACTGTACGTCAAGTTTTTAATACAATTTTTTATTAAAAAAAAATTATAAATTAAAATTGATAAACAATTTTGGATATTTAATATAAAAAAAAATTATTTTTTTGCAACAAACTTCTTTTTTTAAAGTGATTCAATGGCGGTATCGTGACGGTATTAAGGGAAACGGTGTGCGGTATACCGGTATTTTAAGATGCAGTTGGTATTGGTGTTGTATCGATTATGGTTTTAAACGGTATTTAAAAGATATCGCTGTCCAACCTTGATTAAAACTTAAACCACCAAAAATCCCTCGAAGCTTAGTAATTTTTTTACTTTCAAAAAAATCTCAACTTTAAAAATACGTTCAGATTTGTTTTTTATTACGATTTTTTTTATTTTAGCCGTATTCATGTAAAGTCGTAAGCATCGTATTTTTATACCATTAGCGTCATAAATGTTTTGCCAATCCGGGAAAGTTTTGTTTTTTATTTTTGTTTCAATATTTCAAACATTTGAAAAAATGAGAAAAAACTAATTGTTTTGATTGTTTATAATAAAATATTCTATTTTAATAATAAAGGAATATTTTTTGAAAGAAATTAACGCGAAGAAAATGAATTATATTAAAAATGTGGTAACAACTTTTATTTTCTGTACCTGCATATACGCGTTGTGTACATATACACCAAATACGAAGGGTATTGTGAATCCCCCATTATATATCTTAGGGTGTTTTCTTTCTTATATACTAAACATTTTATAGTCTTTTAAATTCGTACACATGCAAATATATAATTTTAATTATAATCTTCAATTATTCGAAATTATGTAGATTTCTATGATGTAAACTGCAACTTTAGGCTGTTGATGTTGTTGTGTTTTGTATGCAAAAAGGCTGTTTATATAATAAAACATGAGCATCTCCTTGATGCAGTTCCTCATCATCATTTTACGTTTGTTTGTTTGTATGTATTTTTATTTCAATTGCACCTTTAGTTTTGAATATGTGGTTAAATCTTATTTGCCATTTAGTGTTTTTTTTTAACTATATTTTCCTAGTAGTCTTTTTGATGTTTTTGTATTTCATTTGTGCCGCTAAAAAAAAACTTTTCGTGACAAATGCACAATTTTCCCCGGGCTATGTAAATTACAAACGAAAGCTAATACAGAGAAACATACCTGACCAAAACTTATCATAGTCAACATCATCGTAATGGACGTAATACAGGCATGTGTTCTAATGACGGACAGTAATTGTAACACATATTCCCAGCAAAACCATATATTACCAAATAAGGTATCGCCATAGGGATTAACACATTACAATACAACTTGCTTCACTGATGAATTTTACAGGTAATGAGCCTAAAAGTAATGTGTGGACTCATTACTTACACTCAGAAAAATAAGTTAGTAGAAAAGTTAGAAAAACGTCTTGTAAATCAGACATACTATTTGTCAGCAAAGTTTTTGCTAAAAATTATGTTTTCAGCCAAAATTTTAGTTATATAAGGTGGCGCAAAAGTAATCCTCCTATCAGAAATAATAAATACATAATAAAAAAAAAAACATCGGAAGGTTATTTTTGCGCCACCTTATATAACTAAAATTTTGGCTGAAAACATAATTTTTAGCAAAAACTTTGCTGACAAATAGTATGTCTGATTTACAAGACGTTTTTCTAACTTTTCTACTAACTTATTTTTCTGAGTGTAAGTAATGAGTCCACACATTACTTTTAGGCTCATTACCTGTAAAATTCATCAGTGAAGCAAGTTGTATTGAGAAGGAAAGTGATAGCAAAAAGTACAACTCTTGTAAGACATATAATAAAATCAATCATGGAAGATTTTTGTATCTGTTTTTCATATATAAAACAAAAGTGTGGATTAAAACAACTAAAATTTGCTTTGTCACCGGCTTGTGAAAGTAATTGTCAATTAATTAAATAAAAGACAAAATAAAATATTTAAATTTAATAAAGATTAAAAATCTTATTTGCAAAAAAGTGTTGTATATGTTACATGTTGTTATTTTTTTCTTTCGTTTATAGAATTATCTACGGCATTTGCATACATTTAAAAGACGCCATCATTTAGACAACCATTGATGTAAGTATTTGAAAGATAATTTTGATTATGTCATATAAAATTATTTATATTTTTTTAGCTAGTACATTAATTTATGTCGTCAATTTGGGAGTATGAACATTTTTATATTTTGTAACATTCCAGGAAAAAATTACACATTCCAAAAAGAAGGAAATGCCCACACTTGCTTACATATCTCATTGTCAAATTTAGTAACTGCAATACCAAACTCATTCCAACGATAAAGTCAAAAAAGCAAGTAGTATTGTAATCAATTCTTTAAATTTAGACTAGAAAGCATGAACTCAACAACAAAGTAATTATTTACTTAAAAGAAAATAACAATGTTATTAACTTATATGTATAACTTTTTGTACTCAAGAAGTAATCAAATACTTTTTTTTAATAAAAGGACGTTATTGGAAGTAGTTCCTAATTTTGAAAAAAGAAGTTATACAATTTTAAAGAATTTATCTCATATATTTTTTCAAACAAAGTTTTATTAGCAGGAAAATAATACTAAAAACAGAACTTGCATGTTGCCTAAATTTTGTTAAACTGTGGTTAGGTATAAATTAGGGAAGCGCACGCGAGCAGAAAATTGTGAGTGGAAGTTGAAATTACTGACGTTAGTGAGTGTAAAAAAAATTTTCGAGGGTGATTGTGCGTGAGTCGTATTTTTGTTTTTCAATTTTGAATTGTTCTTTTTTTGAAAAATTTTTATTTTCGTGGTTTATAGCTCCAAAATTATGACAATCCCATGTTATCATAACAATTCGATGTTTCACTTTTTAGGATTTTATTTCCGTATGAGTCTTGATCGTTATATTTGAGTAAAAGTTGAATTTACTTATGGAACTACTTCTTTTTTTTAAATGTAAGTACTTCTTCAATGGAAGTATTTCTTTATTAAAAAATGTATGTAGTTCTTAAAAATATAAAGTAAATGGTTCTTCGGTAAAAAAAATAATCATTTCTAAAGAATCAATTATTTTAGTCTCACGCCCTGTTAAAAGAATCGAGTAGGTAATCTAGTAAGGAATGCGTTCTGCCCAAAATGCTTGATTGCAAACCCGCTTACCTTTTTGGAAATTTTTTGCTGGGATATTGTAAATTATTTTTAAAAGAATCACAAAAATATCTTTTATGATTTTTAGCAAATAAATTGACTAAGGTATAATTTTCCTAAAAAGTTTTTGAGATTTTTTCAGTCTACTAATATTCATCAAAAATTTTGCTAACTTTTAGCAAGTGTTTTTTAATTTCTAATCCACTAAGTGTTAGCAAAACATTTGTTGAATATACTAAAAAGATTTTGCTGACATTAGCAATTTTTTTTGCAAGCACTCTCCTGACTAAAATTTTGCTGACTTAGCAAAATGTTTTACTGACTTTAATAACTTTCTTTTTGAGTGTAGTTTATTTATTTATTTATTTAAGTCTATGGATACAATATCCTTACAGACCAGCATATAAAAATTAAGACATTTAAAATAAATTATTTAACAAAATTTTAAATTGGGAGTGAGAAACACTTATGTCCAACTTATTACAATAAATATTAAATAATCTCATAGATCTATTTAGTGGTTCGTTTAATGCAGATTCAGTTGAGTGTATATCAATATGAAAAAATTTACTTATATTTCTAAAACTTCTTGGTTTAACATATATTGAAATTAACTCTAATAGCTCAGGAGAATCAACAACACCACAAATAATACCATGTAAAAAAGTTAAATTAGCAATAATACAACGAGCTTCCAGAGTTTTTAAAGAAATAAACTCACATTTATCTGCGTAAGAAGGGCTAGAAAAAGAAGGAATGTTTAAATGATTCGGATAGTTAAGAGATGGTAGGGCAAACTTGACAAACTTTCTTTGAATTCTTTGAATACGACCAATATGAAGAGCAGCATTAGGACTCCAAATAAATGAAGAATATTTCAATCTAGATCTAACAAACGAAGAATAAACAACTTTCTTCGTTATGTGATCAAAACATTTATCCAAATTACGTCATATAAATGCTAAAAGCGAATAAGCTTTTGGTACAATAAAATTTAAATGACTGGTGAATGATAATTTAATATCAAAAACTACACCAAGGTCCAAAATTTCATCAACAGATGACAATACATTACCAAACATTCTGTAATCAGAAATTATAATATTTCGACGTCTATGAAAAGACATACTATAACATTTAGAAATATTAAAGGGTAAACCATTACAATTTGACCAATGAACTAGATTATTCAAGTCCTCCTGAAGGTCGAAAAAGTCCTTTACAGAAAAAATTGGCTTGAAAATTTTGAGATCATCAGCATACATTAAAAATTTTGAATTTTTAAAGCAATCGCTAATGTAATTTTTAAAAAAATTAAATAATAAATTACCAAGGATGCTGCCCTGTGGAATACCTGCCGTTGGTATAAAATAGTCCGAACAAATTCCATCAACAGATACTGTTGCGATTCTACCAATCAAATAATGACGGAACCAACTAAGCATATTTGAATGGATGCCAATCTTGGAAAGCTTTATATAATAAAAGTTCATGTGGGACTCGGTCAAAAGACTTGGCGAAATCGGTGTAAATTGTGTCAATTTGAACACCTTTTTCAAAACATGAGATGCAAAAGTTAAAAAAAACCTATAAATTAGTTGTTGTTGATCTCCCAGCCATAAATCCATGTTGTTAAACAGATATATATCGTTTTAACTGGAAAAAAAGTTTATCAAACACGATGTGCTGAAAAATTTTAGCAATATTGATTAATTTGGAAATAGGACGGTAATTAGTAACTTTTTAAGAATTGGGAAAATAGTCGTAAATTTCCATTTCTGAATGAAATAACGAGTTCTTGAAGATTTATTAAAAATTATTTTGAGGGGTAAAATAAATGAAGAAAAGCATTTCTTAAGAAGAAACGCTGAAAGGCCACCATTATCACATTTAAAAGAATTCGAAAGTTTACCAATGCCCGAAGCAATATCTTCATCCAAAATTTTTAAAGATCTAAAATCAAAAAATGAAACAATATTACTAAAATCCGCTTCATTGATTGAAAGGAATCGTCATTAAAACTTGACTGAAAATACATGGCAAAAAGGTTGGGAGAATCTTTTAAATTTTCAGAAGAAAGGTCATTATATGACATAAGCACTGGTATTGTAGAAGTACTTCTTTTAGAATTAATAAAACTCCAGAAACTTTTCGGATTATATTTAATAGATTCATTAAAACTCAATAAATATTGATTGTATAAATTGTAGTAGGGGGTAAAGTAACAGGTTACTTATCTGTATAGAATTTCATAAAAAAAAATTTATAAAAGAAATTATTACAAATATTTTTTTTTTAATTAAAAAATAATGTGGTCACGATGAGATTCGAACCTGGGGTCTCTGGGCTATCGCCAACTGGGCTATCGTCACATACTTTGTAATGCAAAACTATAATTACACATTAATTTTACAAAAATTCGTAAGTTAAAAAAAAGTAAAAGGGTTTAACCGCCACAACTGCGCAACCAATGGGCAATTAATAACATTTAAAAAAAGAAAATAATTTATTTTTTATTTTACTATTTAAAAAGGCATAACAAAATCAATTTTTGTTTCATAATTATAAATACAATTAACTTAATATATAAAAATTTACAAAAATGTAAGAAAAATATTTTAAAGCAGCAGTTTTAATAATGAGTGATCTTTCTGTTTTTGAAACAACTCAAAAATTCGATCAGACATACTGTCTACCAGATTTATTCAAAGTTTTACCGTTATAGCTCTCCACTGCTTCTAGATTGAAAAACTCTTTCATATTGACGGTATTCTGCGTAAATTCGACGGTTTAATACTCCAAAAATATTCTCAATTGGGTTTTTATCCGGAGACCATGAGGGTCATTCACTCTTATATTTTTTGATGATAGCCATTCCATCGTCTGACGACTTACATGTACTGAAGCATTGTCTTGTTGGAAAATGGATACTTCTTCGTTGCTATTTTCAATAAATGTCATTAATTTCTCTTCTATTACTGTAATGTACTCAGAAGAATTCATTCTGGTGCTTGGAAATGCTAAAGCAGCCATATCGTCGAAGAAATAAGGGCCCCAAAACATTAAGGATCCGCCACCAAAATTAATTTTTGAAGATAATGTAGTTCCTAAGGTAGGTCTCTCCAATAACTGTTAAAATCATCTGTATCTTCAAGATTGAACTTTTTCTCCTCAGAAAAAAATCAAGCGATTGTTGACTTACCTTTCTCCAGTTGGTTTGTAAGTTCTTTTTAGCGAATTCAAGTCGAGCACTTTTGTTGCGGGTTTATAACCCTGGCACAAACATCAGCTTTTGGCGAGTAATTCTCTGGGAATCCTTTTAGAGCCTACTTATGGTTAATTTGGACACATTGGCCTTACAATCATCGCTTATCTTATTGGGACTCTTCATTGATTTGCTGGCTCAGTTGATTTTTTTATGCCGGTTCCGATCAGAATGACTTTTTTCGGGCCGCCTGTTCTAATTTTACCATAAGCACTCGGATTATTTGCAAAATTTGTGATAACCGGTTTATATTTCTAGCAATTTTCCGAAAACTTAAGCCACTTTTTAAATAGGCTGAAATTTACTCTGTTTCAAAATCACTTAGATATGAACCACGCTGCATTATATTGCAAATTGATTAAAATTGGATAAAAAACAAAAATATTTTTTTAATTTTTTTTTATTTGCTATTTTTCTTTGTTTACCGTTATATGTAATTATAGTTATGAACACTAACAGAATATTATTGCACAATTTTTCTCTTAATTCAATCAAGTCATCTCTTACATTTCACGAAAAGGGAACAGTCATCACACTCTTAAAAACCGTTAACGTTTTTAAAAGTTTTTTGTAATATTAGAACAAATAGCAAAAATCATTTGTAATTATAGTTATGCAACGCAGTGTATAATAATGCGTTGCTTATACTGCGTTTTGCGCAATTTTACATGTTTTGATCAAATTATGTGTTTTGGTAAGTATTTTCCCATATATTTTCATGTGACCAAAACATTTCAAATAATTTGTTCAAATTCAAAACTTTTCGAAAATGGTCTGTGCAACACTGAATTTGTGTCTAGAATAAGGAAAAACTATGTGTTATCCATTATAGTGGGCGGCAATTTCTACAAAATGCCACTTGTTTTTTAACTTCGAAATTAAAAAAAAAAACTACTCTTTCCATTGGCTGCACTTAACAGATTAAAAATATTAAAAGTAATGTGACATAATTAAAAAATTGAATTAAAGAAAATTGTTTCTAATAAAAAATACTACAAAATAATAAGAGTAATCAGTGATCAACAAATTAAAAAATTTACAAACGTCAAACGTCAAACTAATTTCGAAAACTCCAATTCATAAAACACTTCATGGCTAGTGGAAACAGTTCGAAGTGTTTTGCTCAAAACATGTTGTTGTCCTCATAATGGAATCATGGTACTAAAATGTAAATGAATTGTTGTGGTTTGAGTTTTCGTTTGTGTTGTTAAAAATATATACCTTACCCTCATGCTTACAAAAAAATCAGAAAGTAATGTGTCTAAATATAGATGTGTAAAAATATATTTTAAATATTACTTAACGTTTATATGTCCTGTATTATGTAATTGGTGAACGGCATTTATTTTTTGTATGTTTTGAGATAATGTAAAAGGTAATGATGAATCATTACAAGGCAATCCATAAGTGTCCAACTAATGGTAACTCATTACTTTATGTTTTAAAATAATGTTACAGGTAAGGAGTATACAATACAATGTAATTCATTATGTCACCAAATACTGTTAACTCAGAACTCTATGTTTCAAAATAATGCTGAAGGTAAAGAGTATGCATTACATTATGTAACCCATTATTGGTAACTCACTACTTTCTCTTGGAAAATATTGATACAGGTAAGGAGTATACATTAAAAGCTAAAACATTACTTTATCACACACCTTAACAAAGTTTTCCTATGTTTACGGTGAATCGAAAAGCTTACCTAAAAGAGCTATAATTAATTTAAATTAAATTAAAAAAATTTAAATAGGTCGAGCAATTTTAACTATTTTAATCCTTTTGCTGTCGTATATTTTAATCGTAATATTTTTTTAAATGGTTTTTTTAAAGAACAAAACTGTTCTTTAATCAGATGTCTCTTATTTAAAAGTTTCACTGTACTTAATTTACTATACTTTTGTATAAATTTAAAGTTACAATTTTTGTTACCTTTGTGTAATCAACTAATTTGTTGAAAAGGTTTAAAGGATGTATTTTAAAAAACATTTTTATTAGAAAGAGCTAATAAGCAATATATGTCTAAAGTGAACTGTTTTTTTTTTTACTAAAAAAAAAATATTTTTAATAAAAATTATATCAAACTTTCAAAAGTTAAAATTTTATTATTTTCTTTTAGTTTCTACTCACAGGACATTAAGTACTATTTTTTTTTTGTTGTCGAATACGAAACAGTGGACGAAATAATTATAAGTTCACCCATTAAAATGTAAAATTTTTCCGAAATATTTGCAAAATTTAAAAGTTTTTCCTGTCATATAAAAGTAACAATAATACCAGTAGATACCAAACCCATTTCGATCCATTTGCTGCAGTTTTTGCTGTATTGTCAAAATAAATTGTTCTCCCACGAAATAAAAAATAAAAGATCAGTGATGTTAAAACTAGTTTTTTTTTTGGCAAAATATATATTTATTTTTTTTAATTTTTCTTCACTGGCGTGTTTTACAACTTCATTGTAAGTACAATTTTGTTGTGCAGTGTAGTTTTTTAAAAAATATAATGGACTTTAATAAAAAAAGTAAATACAAAACACAACTAAATTTTGAAACATTTATCGACCCAGAAAAACTTTGGTAATGGGTCCGATAAAGTTATCCATTACCTTGTAATTTATACTCCTTACTTTTAATCTTATTTTCCAACAAAAGTAATGACTTACCGACAATATGTTACTTTGTAATGAATGATTCTTACCTTCAACATTATTTCGAAACATGGAGTAATGAGTTACCAATAGTTGGTTACATAATGAAGGCGCGGATTCAGAAAAAAAATAAAGGGATATAAGTAAGGGAAAGGGAAAGAAGAAAGGAAAGCAAAAAAAGGTGAAAAAGGAAATGATGTTTCAAAATTTAAAAGATTTTCCTTCTTTAATAAGTTGATATATCCACAGGAAAACGTACACAATTTTATTAAGATTTTAAATATCGAATGCAAGGTTTTGGTCAGGAAAATATATCACAGTTGGTGAGCAGGTTTCATACAAAAAACACTTCATCACTTCTGTTTTTATTCAATACGAAAATTTTCATAATTATGCACACGGAGCAAAATCTAGCTTTTTGCCAAAAGAAATTTGGTTACTTCAATACATATTCGGTTATTACGATAACGTACAAGTGAACATTAGTTTTCACAACAAAGTTCGGTTAATTCAACTGAATTTAAGTTGCAACACCCAACATATATAGAAATCTAATGTAAATATCGTTGTACTAACTGAATTTTTAAGTTGTTAGCATTAATATACACATTTTCAATTCGGTTGGTACTTTATTTCTCTGTGTGTGAGTTTTTTTTTACCACGCTATCTTATCTACGAAGTCTTAAAAAACCGGTAAAACCTAAACCTTGGAATGAATCAAATTATTTTTTTGGGGAAGAACTTTCCAAATAAAAAAAAAAAGAAGAAAATTTGATATCTTTTGTTGGGCAAATTTACATAAAGCAAATTATAGCTTTAATTTTTTTTTTGAAAGAACAGAAAACATCATTTTCATTTATAAGTACCCAGAAAAATTCCAGACTTATTGGACTTTATAGTTTTTTCAGGCATTTCTAGTGAAGTTTTAGACATTTTAGGTACAGATGAGTTGAGTTCGGACCATACTCCTCTAATAGTAAACTACAGCCCAAACTGTTTAACATCCGAAGAAAAATATAAAGTAATTTCTTCTCAAACCGACTTAAATTATTTCAGATATTGGTTAGAGAGTAATACTAATCTTAATATTAGTATAAAAACTGCATTTGAGCTCGATGAAGTTGTTGAAGATTTCACTAACTTGATCCACGAAGCAGCTTCTCTTTCAACACCAACACATGCCAATAAACGTAATAAAGTCTTAGTTTCTGCGGAGATTCGAGAGCTCATAAAAAATAAAAGAAGATTGAGAAAAATTTGGAAACAGACTAGAAATCCTGTAAATAAAACGAATCTTAATCGAGCTACGAATGAGTTAAAGCAGCGTTTAACTGATTTTAGAAATTATCAATTCAGCTATTATTTAAGGAACTTAAAAGCTACTAGAAACGATGAACATAAGCTTTGGAATGCTACGAAGTATTTAAAAAGGCCAACTAAAAGACATGTTCCGGTGAAAAATTTGAACGGTGAATGGTGAAAATCAGATTACAATAAAGCTGATGCTTTTTCTCAATATTTGGAGTCAACTTTTCAACCATTTTCTCTTAATAACACTGATGATGAAATTTCAGTCTCCATGTTCCTCGATAGTCCATGTCAAATGGACTTACCTATCAAACACATATCCCCCAACGAAGTAGAAAAAGAAGTAACAATGCTTAACAACAAAAAATCTCCGGGTTATGATAAAATATGCGCTAAATATTAAAGCTTTGCCTAAAAAGGCTATTATTTTATTAACACTAATATTTAATTCTATTTTGAGGCTTAGTCACTTCCCAGAACAATGGAAATGTGCCGAAATAATGATGGTACCAAAACCCAATAAACCAGAAACAGATATCATGTCTTATCGGCCGATAAGTCTTATCTATTTTTTCGAAGGTTTTTGAAAAACTATTTTTACGACGATTGCAGCCAATTTTGGATAATAAAAACATTGTACCTGAATATCAGTTTGGATTTCGGAATAAACATGGAACACCTGAGCAGTGTCATCGTTTAGTTAATTTAGTTAGAGATTCTCTAGAGAAAAAACAGTTCTGCTCTGCTGTATTTTTAGATGTAAAACAAGCTTTTGATATAGTTTGGCATCAAGGTCTTCTTTTTAAATTAAAGAAGGTTCTTCCTGCTCCCTTTTTTTTAATTTTAAAATCTTATCTACAAAATCGGTCTTTTTAGGTAAAAGTAAATAACGAAGTTTCAAATGTTTGTGAAATTAAAGCAGGCATTCCACATGGTAGCGTTTTGGGGCCTGTTCTTTACACTATTTATACTTCAGATATGCCTTTGGATGATGATGTTATTGTTGCTATATATGCTGATGACACTGTCTTAATAGCAAGTAATGCATTTGTGTAAATGCAGAAAAATCTCAACATATTACATTTGCAATGAGAAAAGGCGATTGTCCTAATATTTTTCTCAATGATGAACAAATTCCAAAAACCGATTGTGTAAAATATCTTGGTATGCACTTAGATAGAAGATTGACGTGGAAAAATCATATAAAGAAAAAAAGAGATCACTTGGACTTAAAAACAAAACGAATGTATTGGTTATTAGGTGGAAAATCAGAATTAAGCCTTGAAAATAAAGTTTTATTATATAAAACTATTTTAAAACCCGTATGGACATATGGCATACAACTCTGGGGTACTGCAAGCAACTCCAACATCGAAATTCTTCAGCGGTATCAATCATATGCGCCTTGGTACATAACTAACAATAACATTCACAAGGACTTACGTATAATAAAAGTTAAAGAAGAAATAAATAATTTTAGCTCCAGATATATGGAAAGGCTTAGTAGTCATCCTAACCCGCTTGCAAAAAGTCTGTTAGGTGACAGTAATGAGGTATCAAGACTAAAAAGACACCATTTTCTAGACCTTCCTTTTAGAAAATAAGCATTGTAAATTTTTGTAAATATGTATAAATGAAATAAATTATATTATATATAGATTATCCATGTATATATACAAATTTTTTAGATGTTTTAGTCTCAGTGGAGATAAAACCTATGTTAATATTTATCTTAAGACAATTTGCTTATTATTGTAAAATAGATTGCAAATAAATATTTGAAAAAAAAAAAATTTTTTAAGTACAAAAATAATGAATGCGATATACCACTTATGTCTGAATTCCCTTTCGTTAAAATCGAAAATAGTTTGGCATTTAGTTTGCATTACAGCTTTCGTCTTTTTCCTTAAATTTGAAGTTCATAGTCGCAGTAAAACGACTGTCGCCTACGCTTTGCCAACACTGTGCCGATTACATTTTTCAGACTAGGAAGTATTGTTTTCTGAACGTTTTTATCATCAATATTACCGAAATTCCTCTGCGAAAGGTGCACAGAGAAAACATATTCGTGCTGACAATCGAATTTGTTATCAATTGAATGGTTTTAATGCGATTACCGTATTTTGTTGTTAACATAATCCCAAAGTCTCAAAAATTCCATGATTTCGGATTCAGGATTTGCAAAAGCCCTAACCCCGGCCTTTTTTAAATATCAATCCCGATTGTCTTCCCTAATAGTCACGTATGCAAAATATAAATGGTGTTAACTAAAACAATTATTTAGCACTCCATTCGCCACAAAAAAAAAAAAAAAAATCTTGTATTTATTCACAAACACTAACATAAAATAAAAACACAAACACATTTCTAATACACGTAAACCTTTAAACATTTTGAAAATGAATATTTTGTTAAATAACAATAACAAAAATAAAAATGTGTGTATGTTAGAGTTTAGAAATAATATAAAAACCATTGTAAATAAATATAATATGGAAATTGGAAAAACTAGCAAAATATTTATTTAATTTAAATACTAGAGAATGCAATTGTTTGATCTCTATGCCATGCTAGTGTTTGTAACCGTTAAACTCAAATACAGTTGCAACCATGTAAAGTACAAAAAGAAAAAAACAACACACATATAAATAACAGACACCTAAAGGTGTTAAAAAAATATAGAAAAAATAAAATAAAATTTAAATTATATAATATCAATACTAGAGTTGGGCAGGTGAGTAGCCAGAGTATCCAGCTTTAGGAACTAATTAATGTAAGTACTTTCACTATTTCAATGAACTAAATTAAAAACTTTTACTTCGCTTGAAATGTTTTTCGATATTTTTTAGGTAATGTTGATTTCATTGTCACGTACCCATCTCCAATCAGTTTTATACACACCCGATGAAAAAAGTTCCGATATAATCATATTTGATTATATATGAGGAGGTCCATAACAAAACGCAATAATTCCTTCATAACAGTTTTTTTTGGATAAACGAAGAAATGTAATTAAAGTAAGTAGCGTATAATTTATTTTTAAAAATATTTATAGTGATATTATAGTTAATAACAAACAATACAAATCACAAATAGATTAAATTATCTGGCGGTTAGTTTTATTTAGTTATTTAGACAACAAATTTGGAATGGTTGCGTTTTGCTCCGGAACAAAGTATTTATTTCGTTTTGATCTGAGCCGTATGGAAATATTGTGTTTTGGTATGAACTAGGTTTGGAATTATGGCTTTTTGCTTTGAATAAATTTGCTTTGAATAAAATAAAATTTATTTAATTCAAATTCCTACATTATATTAAGATAATACAAAAGAAAAATTAATTCAAATTCCTATATTAAATTAAGATAATATAAAAAATCCTTATTGTGCTACACTTTCATTTCAGTCTCATCCTCCAAACAGTCACTTAAAGTTGTGTCGTCTTCAACATTGCCGCTATTTCCTTGCTGATCTGCGAATATATTTGCATAATATTCTAACTCCGAAATGTTTGACCACTGTTGGCCGTAATTCTTTTCCAATAGTTTTAGAACATCTTTTTTCTTTTCCAAACTAATTGCAACACCAAGAGGAATTTCACCAAACCACTTGGGAGGTATTTTGCCTCGTTTAAGATAGCTGATGAACTTTTCGTTTCCTTCAACTTTGTATGTTTGAAAAGTTTTAACTGCACATTGCTTCTGCTTATTTGAGGACAGCTTAAAATAAGATCGTTTCATATTTTGTATGCCGTTTATGGGACGGTAATATTCTGCCAACATTTTTAAATCTTTAAGGTGCCTTTCCTAGTATCTTAACTTGTCCATGTAAAGAATAAATTTGATGGTAGTCTTCTTTAACAAAAATGGTTGTATTTTGTTCGCAAGTCTTTTTCAACGCGTCCAAAAACTCGATCAGCACGCAAAAAACTATGACCTCGGGCAGGAAAATATAATTACACTTGTTTTAGCTGCTTGGGTATGTATGTATGATATGCATATTTTTGTTTTATCCTCCACAACCGTCGCAAAATAATCGTAAGGTATCCGACAGACTGAGTGCATTCAAATGTGCCAGCAATGCAGAACCAACGCAAACAGCACCTCGGTCAGCTTGATCTTCCGTCCAGGTATTAAAAACACTGGAGCATTAGATTTCATGTCGACAACATATAGCGTATAGTAGCTTATCTGCCTTAGATAAAACGCGTCTTGAATTGGGGGGTTGTGTGGTAATGGTTGAACTTGTTGCATATCGAAACAAAGGCTTACAGATTTCGGAGGCTCATTCCTAGCAAATTCATAGAAAGTGTTAGAACTTAACTTGTGAGTCCTTTGTTGAGTAATTAGCTGCTGTTTTAAAATCGAATTTTTTTCCACCTTGATTTTTTGTTTATTTAATACACATTGAGAACACACATCTGTCGCTGGGGAAGAGAATCCTAGGTTTAGAGTATTAAAAATATTCCAAAAATATGTCTTTTTAACTTTCAGTGAACTTTCTACTGAATCGTTATAAATTCCCCATAATTTCTTTATATTGAGTTCTGGTGGAAGATAGCATTTTTGGGATTTATTTCTATTGTAATGGCTCTCTTTCGCTGGTAGGTTTTTAAGGAATTTTAGTACACTATCTTTTTTTGGTTTGAAACTATCTGTATGCCTATCCCCACCTCGGTTCCCTTTAAGAATATTACCGTGGAAAACATTTTTTGCAATACTATTCACTTTTCGTCCTGTAATCGATAATGCTTTCAAAAAGAAGGATTGACATACTCGCATGGATTTCTTTTTGTGTTTCAGAATATTGTTGCAAGAATTTTTTTTTGTTTGTTATAGATGTATGCTTGTGGCGCTTGGGTGCATATGGATCTATCAACCGCGTGAGATACAGATCCTGTTCAATTTTTGCTTTGTTTTTGTAAAATAGCTCACGATTGCTAATAATCAAATGCCTATTAAACAGCCCACAGTTATAACCACTTTTTTCTTTGTGTTTGCAAGGTTTGTGAAAGGACAAAGCCAAGGGATCTTTATCGTCATATCTGGAAAAAAAAAACTTTAGATAAAAAAAGAAAAATCACTTCAAAACAATTACATACTTTTTATGACAGTTTTCTCGTTTTTTATTTGTTCTCTGTATAGGACCACTCTTTCTTTTTCCGACGTTTAAACTCCCTACTGTTGCTTCCGCCATAGATATTTTTAATTATTTGTATTTATAAGTATTTAAGATTATAAAACACGCGATCCACAAAAAATTAATTTAAATTAGTTATTGACAACTGTAATAAAATTCTTAACGTCTTACAGTTATCATAGAGTTACCATAGAAACATAACTAAGTTGTACCATACACATTTCAAAAATCTCTCGTAGTGATTTATTCCATAAATGTGGAATTATTTAATTTTGTTCTGAATCATTATATTTGGTATTGAATTACAGTGTAATTATTGAGCTTTTTCATGTTCCATAATAATAGATACATAGATTTTAATGTGTAGAATATTCAATCAAAAAAACAAAAAACTTAAAAAATGGAATTGTTGCGTTTTGTTATGGACCTCCTCATATGGTATCACATATTGATTATATATGACATCACATCTCATCTGATCCGAAAAATGGCATACATAAGCTGATCTCATGGTATCTCATTTGCTCTAATCTCATATAGTTTGATCCGAAAAATGGATCTATCAAATATGATCAAATTATATATAATTTGATAAAATTTTATCTAATACGTTTTTTACTTAAAAAAAGAAAAATTAAGAGGTTTTAGAGACCAGTAGTTTTTATATTAATAAAATTAAGTACTACTGTAATTCATTTATAAAACATATAAATAATTTAAAAAAATAATCTTAAATCTAAAAATTTATTTTTTTATGAACCTGAAAAAAACGATATGTAACAAAATAAATAAAAGAAAATCAAATCAAATCAAATCAAATTCTTTGTTCGCTAAAATTTTCAAGTGGAAGACTTACAAATTTTTTCAAAAACAGAAATATACAGCAAACTTTAAACTAAATACTAAATAATTAAAAATAATAACTATACGGTCGGTATTATGGATCTTTATGATATTTTGTTTATCAAGGATAATTATCCGCATTTAGTACTTCTGCAATTTCACATTGTGCAAAAAATTTATTTTGTTACCCAAAAAAACAGGATCAGTGGTAGAAATTGAAAGTATATTGCATATAGTGGAACTAAGCAACTTTTTAATTATTAAAACTGAAAATTTAAAGCCATCACGCATGTTATAAGGGTTGGGTGTTTCATTTGTTTAAACAAGAATATAAGAACCTGAACTGGTTTTAAAAGTTTTGAAAAAAATGTGTTAAAAGTGGTACTTTTAATTAATTAATTTTCATACTTTTAGCAATTTTAATGAAATTTTAGAGTTAATTTGTACTGATTAATGAATTATCTGCATACGATTTGTATAATTAACAAAAAATTTTGTTTATATATACACACAGAGAAAAAAAGTGCCAACCGAATTGAAAAGTGTATATTAATGGTAACCATTCAATGTTGGGGTGCTGCAACTAATATTCTGTTGAATTAACCGAATTTTGTTGTGAAAACTAATATAAAGTTGTTGAGTCGTAGTAACTGAAATTCAGTTGCCAAATAGCTAAATTTTTTTCTGTGTGTACTAAAAAAATATGCATTAAAAACCCTCTAAAATACTGTTTCTCTTAAAACCAGTTGGCATATAAAATTTAGCACATGTTAAGTACCTTGAGTCTTTTTTTAGTCTATATGTTCGTTGGTTTAAAACCTAACAATTATGAGGTAGTTTTTAAGTGCTTTAAGAAAAAAAATATTTATAGTCATTACAAAATAAAAAACCGCAGTTTTTATGTTTTTTGCAGAAAATTTTTAAACTCATTTATATTATAATTTTAACGGTGCTAAAAAATTTATAGAATTTTTTTATTATATTTTATTACATATATTTATATATAATAACATGTTTTGCAATATATAATTATATATAAAAGTGATAGAATTATTTTTGATAAATTGTACCTATACACTTACAAATGTTTATATATGGTAGAATTTATGGTCATATATAGATCTATATATAATTCATACACTCATAATAATCTATAGGTAAAATACACGAAAACCGTTGTTCATTTTACGAAAGTTTTGGTTATTTTGACATTACGAAAATATTTGTAGAATATACACATCACATTTCGTAAAGTTTTGTAAAAACTGTTTTTAAATAAAAATGTGGTGCATACCTTACGGGTTTATTTTAAAATTAAAAAAAAATGTAATGGTGCCACACGAGAATCGAACTCACGATTTCAGTGACGTCCTGCTGTGTTGAAGTAGACCCCTCTACCATTTGCACCAAAGTAGCTGATGCAATACAACAAACTAAAAAGGAACTTAGGTCGAAAATATTATGATATTTTTATGAAAACTAGAAAAATATGCTACAAATATTTAATAAAAAAGGTAAAATGGCCATTAAATATTTTTATTATGTTTATTGAACTAAATAAAATAATATAATTTTTTTATAAATATATCAAATAATATATTAAAAAACAAAATAAAAAACTAATAATAATAAAAAACTTAAATAACAATTTCAAACTAATTGCATTTTATTATTAAATATTTTATCTTTTTAAATATTTGTTTTATTGAATTTCATACTAAACCCGGCAAATAAAGTGGAAGTAGTGTTTTCGGGTCCTCTTTAACTTGTTTTAGAATCCTCTTTATTAAACAAAATACAAAATATCCATTTATATCAAAACACAAAAATAGTAATAATGAAATAAAAAATAAAACAGAAATTTAAAAACATTAATAAACAAAAAAAGTATAAAAAATAAAAAAAAAAAAAAAATTGTCCTGGCCAGGAGTTGAACTTGCAACCTTCTGATTGCAAATCCGACCTCTAACAACATCCATATGTAATATTTGTAACATTACAAATTTTTGTACAATGTACTAAAAAAATATTACGAAATCATGTTTGTATTTTTTACGAAATTTGTAAATTTATATAATTTGTTTTATACAAAAGTTTTGTAATATAAACAAAATGTTTGTACATTCTACGAAAAAAAATTTACGAAAAATATATTTGTATTTTAAGCATGGATTATTATGAGTGTATGATCGGATATATAAGTTATGCTAATATATAACATACGACATATTGATATATGATGATATATTACGACATATTAAAAAAAAACAAAATATAAGATATTAACATATATCGTAATATTTTCCACACATATGAGCATATATACTAATATCAAGTTTTTATGAGTATATAGAAACCTTTTCCATCGGGCAGTTACAGTTTTGAAAAATATTTTGTTTATAATTTTTAACAAATTTCATAGAGAAATTTTATATATTCAACATGCAATTGCCATAAATTAAATATGTATTGTATGCGCGCATTAGAAATTCTAGCATAGTTTTAGGCGTTTTAATAATATAAATATTATTTCCGCTTCTGTTTTACTTTTTCCATGTAAATTTAGCAAATTATTTATTTTTTAGAAATTTAAAATTTTTATTTAAAAACATTTTATGTAGGTTTTTTAAATACGTAATTTGGTGTATTTAAATAGTAATAAATTTGTGCATGTTTTAGTCTGACTCACACACATATGCACATATGAGCATTTGTTTTTTAGTAAACGTTTTCGAAACTGGATATATTTCTTTATTATTTTGTACTTAAAAAACAGACAAATAAATTAACTAATATATTTAAATTGCAATTTGAATTTGTAGCGAAAAATTTTCAAATAAAACTTTGGAAATTATTAGTCGGTTTGCAACCGTTTACATAGAATTTCCATTTTTACAAAGAAAACAACGAAGTGTAGAAATGGTAATGTTATGTCATTACTTTTCTCAGTACCTGTATAGACACAAGATCACTCTCCGCATTATTTTAACCATACTTGGGATTTTAGCATTGAAGCAGTAGTTTTTTCATATAAATGCCAATACTTTGACATTAGCATTTATATGGGAAAATCAATGCTTTAATTCTTTACCCCCATGTATTTATTACTTTCACACAAATAATAAGGACTTGCTATAACTAGGTTCAGAAAAAAAAGTTTGTATGAAAAAATTTCAATCGCACTTTACTATTTCTGTTTTAACTTTTATTACAATTTTTTATTTCAGTTACATTTATTTGCGATTCTCAATTTACAAATTTTCTTGCTGATTTTAGCAAACTAGTTTACTAATTTTGAAAACCAGTTGCTAAATTTAGCAAAAATGATGTACTAAAATTTAGGAAATTTTTTGCTGATTTTTGCAAATTAATATTAATTTGCAGTTTACTGAAATTTTACTAAACTTTAGTAGTGGTTACTAATTTGTTCTACTAATTTCATTTTACTACAGTTCAGCAGACATGTGTTGCTATATTTAGCATAACAGTAAAATTTTAAGTTGCCTTACCGATTTTTTGTAGTGTAGTTAATTTTTCAATTATTTTAATACCTAAGTATCCACGAAGTTTCGTCATCAAATCTTAAGCGGTTTAAATTAAGTTGTCAAAATGTTAGAGTGACAGTAGTCGAAATATAAACAAATGAAATGAAAAGTATTTGAAAGACGTACCTAACCAAATTTATGTTTCCCCCACAGTTATCTATTGCTGAAGTTATAAAGGTTCTTAAATTGGAAAATTAAATTTTTTTTCTTTCAAGGTCATCAAAGTTAAAAAAATAATTATGTTTTATAACTTCATTTGTACTATAAAATCTATTTCAGTGATCTCTTTATTCCCCTTCATAAGCATTCATACATATTCCGCCTTAAGAGCTTAAGCAAAAATCACAATATATAGAAATTTATAAACTCCACACAAAGTCTGTAAAAGTTACATAAATGTCTGTAATTTTGCACAAAAATTAACTATTTTTAAGCCAGCAGACCGTTTAGCACATCTTAGCAAAATGTTTCTGTAAATATTAGTAAAGTGAAAGTAGTAGGAAAAGTTAGTAAACACTACCAAAGCTTAGTAAATCTTTAGTAAACCCTTAATGGAAATCAATTCAGTAAAATTAGCCAATTATTTACCAAAAATTTGCATTTTTTTTTAGCAAGGAGGACAAATTTTCACCAAAAATTAGTGAAAAAACTGTAAATTCGGTTTTAAAAAACGTTTTACTACAATAAATGTTTTACTAACTTTTTTATTTCAGTGTACTGACTTAACGGTAAATATTTGAAGTCAAACTCTGATAAAGCAAAAATTTTAGGAAACGAAAGCCCATTTTAGATTATTCTAAACAAATTTAGTAATCAATATAATTTATTAGGAAATTAATCAAGTTTGACTGTCACCTCCGAATTGGAATTACTTAGATATTATTGACAAAGAAATTTTTTCGGTCTCTCAACTATATTTCATTTGGTACGAAATTTATCAATGATACATCTTTATTTCTTTAGATTTATCTAAATTTTATTAAAATTTTTATATTCAAACGCTCACTTTGGTTTAAATTATAAAGTTTTATTAATTTTACTTGAATAGTATAATTGAGTATAATTGAGAATGTAATAAACTTAATCCGACTTAAATCATTTTTGAGTTGTTACAAAATGTTATATTTCTAAAAATTCGCTCCGCTCTAACATGCATATGAGGCTTTTCAAGACAATTGAAAAACTACAGGAAAATTTGATCGTATCAATATCAAACTTATAGCATTTGTTGTCCTATATGAGTCACATAATAACTTGAACAACTTTTACATTTTTTAAAAAGTGGCCGAAGTGGGAGTGGTTAATTATTGAAAAAATTTGTGCGCATTTTAGAACATTATTCTTATTTGCTTAACTGAATTTGATTTTTTTAATAGATGTTTTACTTAGATATTAAAAAATGGCTTTAAAAAATTAAAAAGTAGCTCTGAATTTTTGCATATTAGAAAACTGAGTTTATCAAGGAATTGGCCAATTTTTAATTTATAAAAAGAGGTAGGATGCTCTGTATCGACAGATCCAGAAAGTTTTAATGTCAGTCGTTTTACTGTAACTCGACTTAGATATCGCTAAATATGCTCCATCTCAAATACGCAAAATAATTTTAACTTCGAACTGCAATTTTGATATATGTATTATATGATTCCTCATATGCATTATAGTTCTTTCTAACTAACAAGTTTTTGAGAGTTTGAGATGAAAAGTATTCAAAAATATAGCACCAATGGATATGCAATGCTCTCACCCTCTGTTAACACGCTGTGCCAGCAAAAAAATTTTAACAAATTTTTGCTTAAAACATAACAAATATGTTGAAAACTATCAGTGCTTACTTAAATAGTGCTTACCCAGCAGTAGTTCTGGTAGGCCTTATTTAATTACTGAGCTCTTCCTGAAGGCATTCCATGATAGACATGATTTTTGTTTGGGATGCCCCACTTGATATGTAAATTTTAAGCTGGTGAAAAGCGCTTCTTTCATGTCATCTAAGAACTACTTAATATACTGTACATTTATCATCTTAAACATAATTTATCTAAAGAGTTTAGGAATTTTAATTCCTTTTCTACTTTGTTCTAACTATACATAAGATATTTTTAATATGAACACAAACAAACAAAAAAATTAGCAAAGAAAAAAAACCTTTCTGATTTTTGTTAGTAATGATAAACGGCCTAAAATTACGCTGAGATCAACTCATTAATATGTGAATATTATGATGTGAGACATCGGGTGTTAAAACTTGAAGTCAATCTCTCAATTTTATCTCTAACGAGATCGATATTTGACTAAGAAGCAATTTATGCATGCCTTTCGTAGGAAATGAAAAGCGCTTTTTGAGGTACAAATGTGTAATTAATAAAAGTTAATTAATAAAAGTTAAAACGCTTATTCACTTCTTCAAAGAAGCGGTAATATACATGCTTCAATATTGCGCTGTTAAAAGGTATAGTTTCCATTGACTTCCAAAATTGTTTGTATTAAAAATTGTTGATGTATATGTGTATAAAAAATTCTCTCTGTGAAGTTAAACCCCTTTGATGTTCAGAATTTCTAATAAGAATTCTGAAAAAATAATTAAAGTTATTTGAAATTTGAAATTAAAAAAAAAACTTAATTTTAAATTTAAAAACGTCAATTAAAATTAAAAAAATTGTAATTAAATATGAAACAAGCAACAAAACTCCGAACACGGGCAAGCAGATGATTATACTATATTAAATAATTTTTGGTTTAAAATGAAAATATGTTATTAGTATATTTTTTTTTGCTAATTTTATCAAATCGTGTTTCAAAAATTAGTAAACTAAAAATTCTTTTTTTATATAAATAGAACATTTTTGGCCTTCAAAGTTTAGTAACGTCATGATGCTTGTTAGGAAAAGACCCTAACCACGTGCTTGATTACTAAAAATACAAGAATGGAGCAAAATTGATAGTTAATAGGTTTTTTGTTAAAGTTCTGCCTATTATATAGGCTCTAACTTTTCTAAAACTTCGGGTTCTGATGAGATCTTTAGCCAGATCGAAGTACTAGTATAAACCTAGCTAATACGTTTGTTTGCTTTATTTTTGTAATTATACGGAGGTTGAATACTCGTTGTAAAAACAAAAAACTAATAAAACTGTTAAATTAGTTAAATTAGCAATCCGAACTAGTAAACAATTTTGTTATTTGTAAAATAGCAAAAAATTTTACTAAAAAAATAACTTTATACCAAAAATTAGTATAATAATGGTAAAGTTAGATGCGCGCTTAAAAAAATAAGTGTCTATATATAAGTTTTATATAGTTTCCATGTACGTTTAATATTCCAAATACATCACCTTATAGGCCAACTCCTTGGGCATTTTTCGGCTACACAGAGAGAATTTCTTGGACGAGTTTTAATAAAATTGTTTCACAAAATTAATAAAGTTTTCGGCAAAATGTGAATTTTTAAACTTTAAGAAAAAGCTTCAAAATTTTAATGAAACTTCTGCATTAGTTGTACGAAATATTTAATAAATAAAACCAAATGTTTCATAGAATTTCATGAAAAACTGTATCAATTTAATGAAAACTTTCAATGGACGAGTTCCAGTGACATTTCATAGATCTAATGCAAAAATTCATTATGCCATGCAGATAATTCCCTCAGCGTATAGATCATTTTCTGGTTTCAACTAAATTTAACAATTTTCGAAAAAATTTAACAATTTTCGAAAAACTCAAAGGTTCCAAAGAAGATTTATAGCACATATTCCCAAGTGTGCACTTAAATTAAAAAAAAACTCTCTACTAGCTTAAAAAAATATTAGAAAACAAAGTAAAATCGACCAAAATTTGTAGTTAAATTAAAATTTCTTTAAGTTTTGTTTATAAAACGATGTCATTTAAAGCTGCTTAAGGGGTTGCCATATTTTACAAAAGATATATTTCTTTGTGAAACACATTGAAAAATTGTCCATAATAAACAAAAGCAGTTAAAGCGATGCGTAAACTATTAAAAAAATATTAAAACTTGGAAAAAAATCTAAAAAATACAAACAAATATATCAAAGGTCCACTTAATGGAACATTATAAAAGTTTTTCAACACATTCCTGAAAGCGGTCAATTAATAAATTTGAAAACAAAAACTGTATAGATTATTTGTTAGGACAATATCCTAATAAAGAAATATATAGCGTTTTTCAAAACGACATAATAAAAACAAAAAAAAAAAAAACGACCGCATTCCAGTCGAAATTTTTTTTAAATTGTGATGCCGAAAATTAAACTCGATGACAGTTTCGACATATTCATTCAACAACACGAAAAAAAACGAAATATCCACTTTAGGGAACAGGCCGCAATTGAATACATTCCCTTACTATAAGTTTGACTATAACATGATATACTTTTTTTAGTGGGACATTTAGCTTGGAAAGATACATATATCTTCCTATATAGAATATAATTATAAAAGCCTAAAATTGTAGTACCACAGTTACGTTAATTAAACTTTATTTAAATTTAAATATACACTCATAAATATATTGATGGTATGTTTGAATAGGTAAATTAGCCTACAGCTTTGCAATATTTATTAAACAACGTACACTCCGAAAACAGTAGGGAGTAATAATGTAGCAGCATAAAGATACATTTCCAACCACTTTTTTTTTGAATTTTACATCAAAAGTTGTACTGTTATACTGCGTTTCCACTTACGTGTTTTGAGCAAAACATGTGTTTCGGTAGAAAACATGTACAAAACATATTTTGTTTCAAAACATGTATAAAAAACGTTCAGATGAAACGTAGCATTAGGAACCCAACACGTCGTTGATATTTATTTGAGTTTAAAAGAAAGAGTATATGAAGAGTTTGTTCGCTTACTCAAAGCTATTGCGCCGTAAACTGAAATTGGAAAATTTAAATATTAAACTTTTCAAATCAATTGATCAATAAAAGAGAGAATTTAATCAGATTTTTAAATTTGTAATTACACAGTTAAACACTAAAAATGCATCGCACATGTGACTTATCAATTCTGATATATTTTAGGACGTAGATCACGAATGTGAACACCAAATTTTAATATTAGCAATGTTGATTTATTAATAAATTCATTTAATTTATTTAATTAAAAAACTTGTACACGAACAATGCTTATTAGTTAAAAATGTTTTATTTTTGGTTCGAATTAGTAAAATTCTTCCAATTTTGTTATTTACTTCTCAATGGGTAAGTAAAACAATACGGGTAAAGCGTTGATCTTTTTTCTTCAAAATTTGGATAAATCTTCTACCGCTTCTAAATTGGTCCTCTGAAGATTTTCGGTGACGCGAAATGCAACATGTAAGGACCTGTCAGTAGATAAAGTCTGCTTGAAATTAGTGGTTGAAGACATTTTTTAATTAATAAATAAACACTGCACGGTTTTCTGTTTAACAAAAAACAAATGATCTTGAACTCGAGTAATCATGCTTACATCATAGTGAAAAAGGATATTTTTAGAGTAAACTAAATTAAAAAAAAACTTAAAATTTTTTTAGTTTTTTTAACTTTTTACTAGTTTTATATTCCCTGCTGTGTTTTGTGCCTAATCGCGACTCCGTTGGAAAATTTTTTTCTGACTTTGTTGAACTGTGTTATTTAAAGGAAAAGGTTTTATTTAGAGTAAAACAATATTTTATAAAAACTTAAATACAATTTAATTTTTTTCACTACTTTTATATTCGCTGCTATATTTTGTGACTAAAATTTACTAACAAAAAAATTGTATATGACCTAACTTAAATGTTTTCGGCACCTGCTGAAACCGACATTAGATGCCTCTTATTTCTAACGATTTTATAAATTTAGATGAACAGTGCTAGGTTGACTATACTTACAAGCTGTGAAGTGCAAGGTTTCACGTTGAAAAGTCTTCACCAAACACATCGATGGCCATTTAATAGTCGAAAAATTAAAAAAACTGACTTAAAACTAACAATAGTTTTTTTTATTAATTTATTTTTTTTTTTTTTTTTGCTCATGCTTTTTAAATTTCTGATATCAACCATTACAAAATGGACTCGGTAGGCTTGGGAGAAACATTCGCTGAAAAGAAATTTCCGTATCGTATAATGGTTTACAAGTGAAATCAAAATTTTCCGATATTTAAACTTTCGCTGTTTTTTTCCATAGGGTTTTTGCGCCGTTTAATGGAATTGAGTTTTGAGAACATTATTTAAAAAATGTTGTAATTTTATAAAGCTTGACGTATGCCAAGTTGATGTCAGCGCAGCAAAATTGGAATACGAACACAACAAACTCATAAGAAATTGGCATAAATTTATTTGAAATGTATGTTTTTGGCGTATGACATTCATTCACAATTATATATCAAATTAGCCAATAGGCTCAGTAGGGGCAACTCTCTAACCTTGGGTTGGATTCCTGGTCATACGGGGCATGAGGGCAACGAGAGGGCAGATTGTCTTGCCAACCGCGGGGCGCGAAAGCGCTTTATTGGTCCTGAACCATTCTGTGGAATACCTGCGGGGTATGTTAGGGAAAGGCTCAGGGCATAGAGAGAGTCTGAATTATCTTGTTACTGGGAAAACTCTCCTGGTCAGCGCCAGGCTAAAAGATTGATCTCTTTTTCCAGTAGGGGGTCGAGGCGACTCTTGTCGCTTGAAAGGGGGGTTTGAGGGCCCTGGCGTCGTACTTAACTGGACACTGTAATCTCAGATACCATCTGCACAAGAAGGGTCAATCCGACACGGACATGCGTAGGTTTTGTGAGATGGTGTCTGAGACCTCGGAGCATGTTCTCTGCGAATGTCCCAGGCTTTGTGATAGGAGACTTAGGTTTCTAGGTGATCGCTTCATTTCGCCTTCCGACATCGCGAACATTTTGCCTAATAGGACAATTGGCTTTATAGGTAGCTTGAATCTGTAGGAAACTTTAGGCAGCACAAAAGACCTACATTGGTCGCGGTGCATAGTGCCTTGTGATCTAATCTAGCGAGCGTATTGCGATCTTAATGAAATTTGGATATGTGATAAATAAAAGAAAAATAAGGAAGAGGCATTTTTTAGAGGCCCAATCTCACGCTTAATGGTTAAAAGGTGGGGCAAAAGTTAAAATAATTTTGTATGGAAACATGTCTGAAGCCAATGAAATTCCGATTTTTTTGAACGCAGTTTTTATGTACTCGAAAAAACAAAAATTTGGATAACAATATTG
Source organism: Delia radicum (assembly GCA_021234595.1). Classification (NCBI taxonomy): domain Eukaryota; kingdom Metazoa; phylum Arthropoda; class Insecta; order Diptera; family Anthomyiidae; genus Delia; species Delia radicum. Next base: position 188,467,226 of record CM037855.1, on the reverse strand, counting down.
CATATGTAGTATACTAGGCTTGCCATTTACTTAAAATATTTAAAATATATCGGACATGTTTCGTATACCAGGTAACGCGTCTCCAAAAGCTTTTTCACTTAGTACCAAATTTGACTAAACTTTCTCTAAAACTATTCGAAATAAGCCGAAAATCGAAAAATGGTATAATTGTTGACCCCTAAACATGAGATTGGGGACGCTGGAAAAAAATTCGTATCCTTAATTTTTTTTTCTTTGTCATATATCCAAATTTCATTAAGATCGGAGAACACATCGGGAGACTCTCCTTGTGAGTAACTTTGGAAGCAGCACCGTTTTGTCAAAAATACATATTAAAAATTTTAAACCCAAAAATTTTTTGAAATTTTTAAAAATTTTGCGAAATTTTACTATTTTGTTTCGCATATTTTTTTTAAAAAAAACATGACTTGAGAACATAATTAGGTATCTTAAGTGAATCCTTACAACGGACTAAATTGGTCTAGTGCAAAAAAGGTAATTTTTTTTCTTTTATAGTGGCTACAGCAGCAGTTTTCTTCCAAACACATTTCGCTTTTTGACAACTAATGCGCTGTAGCAATTCTGCCAAAACGTACAATAAATCAAATATTTTAATGAGCTTAATAAATTTAAATAATTTGCAATGACATCAGAAAATTCTAAGGACTTTCAATTTTATGAAGCAAAAAAAATTCATATTCTCAAAAAATATTAAATTTTTAATATTGCGAAATTAAAAGTATTAAATATGATTTTTCGCAAATAAGTAACGCTACCCCAACTAAATATCATTAAACCGCCAAAAGATTCGTGGTTTTCCTCTAAAATATTCACAGTTTTCTTTTTAAGTCCTACACTCAGGGAACTTCAGCTTTAAAAATTTATAGTTGTTTGGATTGCTATACAGTTTCTTTATTTTAACTGTAAATGTCAGTCATTTCTAGAGCAAATTTAATTATTTACTAACCTTGTAGTTCATTTAATAAAACAAACCACATCAAATGACTGTTTTATGATTTTACATTCATTTTTTGCAGTCGTTTTTTGTTATTTAAAAAATAAAAAAAAAATAAATGTTTGTTTATTTTTTACTAATATATGTGGTTCATTGTTACTGCAATTGTTATTAATTTTTTAAACATTAAAACCAAATAACAAATATTAGTTAAATTTAATGAAATGTTAGTCGTTCTTTCTTCAAGTGAAGTTTCATTAGTTTTTGACTACAATTGCTGTCGTCTTTACCTACATTATAATAATGTATGAAAAAAAAAGTTTTGAGTGTATTTTGGTATTTTGTGGTGGTGTAATATATATTTGAAAATGTGATAAATGCAATGAGATCTATAAAATTATGAAGCGTTTATTAAATCTAAGCAAAAATTGCAATTTTAGTATTTTTAATTTTCTTAAAACTTAAAACCGAAATAAGTTTTGCGCCGTTAAAGATAAATGATTAACGCGAATGGACACAAAGGGTGATTCATGTCATGCGAGCAGATTTTTTTAAAATAGTTTACCTTACAGTGTCGCAAATTTTTGAAGTTCCCCATATATTTCCCATCAAAAGTCAAATATTGTTTAGAATATCCGTTATTATCCTATATGTATGTATATGTGCATATACAAACTATTTGCATTTTAATACTAGGCTTATATAAATAGAGCAATTTTAGACTAATTGCATTTTTTTTTCGCTATGACAAATAATTTAACAAAAAATAAATATGTTTAGTTTCCCGCAGCACTAAAATATTCACATTTTACATATAATTATGCATAAGCACACATACTTATGCAAAAAATTGTGCTATATGAAAGTTTATGTTGACAGTTTTTATAAATAAAATATTAATTTTGAAATTTTCTCCTCTACCACATTCTAATCGAATGTGCAATCAGGTTGAAATAGAAAACAGACAAATACCCAAGTAAGAAAGTTTTTATATATTCGGATACAACTTTATACAATTAAATGTTTCAATATAAATAAATATATAAATAATCATATAAATATTTATGTTATAGCGTAAATATTTCTACCTAATACAAGTTTGATATAGTTTTTATTAAAAATAAAAATTATGTTTTTTTCGACCTTTAATTGTGCAAAGAAAATGAAAATTATTCAAGTTCGAGGCCATACTCTATATTTCTTTATTAGGATATTGTCCTAACAAATAATCTATAGAGTTTTTGTTGTCAAATTTATTAATTGACCATTTTCAGGAATGTTGATAGATCTATTTTGGGAATTTTTTAGGTTCCCTTCATCATAACACGTTTTGAAAGATGTAACAATCCCCTGCAAAACATCAAGCATTCATATAAACTAGTTGTCTCACTAAATGAGAACTAATATGTGAGCTCGAAGTTAATGATTATCACCATTGATCAAATAATAAAGTGAAAACTTGATTTTTGTAGGTAAGGTCTACCTTTGGTAGATATTCAATACACGTTTTTTGTTTTTTTTTTATCCTTTTTATTTGTACACTTGTTTTGTTTTAAAAAAAATGTACAGAGGGAGTAGTAAACAAGACCGTAAAAAAATGAATTGTAAATTCTATAAAAATATGAACATTAAACAAAATAATTTTTTAATTAAAACTAATTAAATTTTTATTGTCATATAATGAACTCTAACCCTAAGGAAAAGGGACTCGACTATTTATAATGTGTAAAATAATTTTTTGAAAAAAGTATACTTACAATAAGTAATTAAAAAATTTAACGAAACAAAAATTACACTCAAAGAACTTTTTCCTTAAAAATATGTAGTTGTTTGGGTAGTAAAACAGTTTATATTTTAATGTAAATGTGAGTCATTTGTAGAACAAATTAAATTTTTTACTTACCTTGTAGTTTATTTAAAAAAACAAACCACATAAAATTACTGTTTTATGATTTTACGATCCTTTTTTTATAGTCGTTTTTTGTTATTTAAAAAAATAAAACAAATAAATGTTTGTTTATTTTTTACTAACATAACATATGTACTGAATTTTTACTACCATTGTTAGTAATTTTTTGAACAGTAAAACCAAATAACAAATATTAGTTAAATTTAATGAAATGTTAGTCGTCCTTTCTTCAAATGAAATTTAATTTGTTTTTGACTGCATTTGCTGTCGTCTTTACCTCATAACTCCCTTAAGCTCAAAATAAGTCCTTGTAATCATACTGGAATATATATAAAAAAAAACTTCGATTTCTTTTACATCGGGCTATACTTTATTATATATAAATGAATTGTTTCTTTTACATGGGGCTATACTGAATTATATATAAATGAACTTATAAGTTTTTTTCTACCTGGAGTTATACTTAATTATATATAAATGAACTTTAAAAATCTTTTTAGCATGATGCTATATACCATTTCATATGATTTCCGATAAAAACATTTTGAATTATATATGATGCTGTGCTAAAAGCTTCCGAGCATATCTAACTACATATGGTACATATAAATATGTATGGGAACATACTTATTCATATTTCTTTATATATGACGACATATTTTAAATTATTAAAAAACTGAAAGTTATACATCATTATATAAACACAAATATAGCACCACACACCGCTATATATGCCGGAGAGCAATCAACCACTGCCCGAGCTTGGGCGGGTATCCTGTACTATGCCCAAGATATTCTTTCGAGCTCGTGCCGTTAAAAGGGTTCTTGCGGATCTCAACGTAAACAAGTCACCGGGACCGGATGGCATACCAGCACTGGTACTGAAACAGTGCTCTTCGACGCTAGCTCGTCCATTGGCTAACCTGTTCAGCTCTTCATACCGTGCAGGTGTCTTCCCTTCGTGCTGGAACGTTGCCAATGTTCAACCAATCCCCAAAAAGGGTGCGGCTAATAATCCTGAAAATTACCGCCCAATTGCAATATGTTCTGCGCTCTCGAAGGTGATGGAGAGCATGGGCAACCACCATCTTGTAAATTATCTGGAGGCCAACTCACTTATTAGTGATCGACAGTATGGCTTTCGTAGAACTTGTTCTACGGGAGATCTGTTGGCGTTCCTTTCTGAATGTTGGAGTCGGTCTATTCACATGTTTGGTGAGAACAAGGTAGTTGCTCTAGATATTTCCAAGGCGTTCGATCGTGTGTGTCACGGCGCACTGTTATCAAAACTAATTGCCTTTGGTGTAGGTAATGATTTCTCTCGATTTATCTCGAGTTTTCTCAGAGATCGTACTATACGTGTTGTTATAGATGGGGTCTCATCCGACGAGTTTCAGTTATGTTCAGGGGTACCACAGGGCTCTGTTCTTTCTCCATCTCTTTTTCTCATCTTTCTTAATGACCTTCTTGGTCGAACTATCAATCCTATTTACTCCTTTGGAGATGACAGCAACATTTGTCATTCTTTTTCCTTCGATCGTAGCCCAAGCCTTGTGGAGGTCGTGGGCAAAAGACAGATTATGAATGACACACTCAATCATGACCTTTCGACAATCTCAGAGTGGGGTCGTGCGAACAGGGTCGATTTTAATGCTCGTAAAACTCAATGTTGAATGTTGATCCATAGGTCTGTGGACTCAACCACCTCATCTGTGTATATGGATGGGATCGTTATTGAGGATTCAGATACTCTTGATGTTCTGGGCATGAGAATACAGTGTGATGTCCGTTGGACAGATCACATTATTCAAGTATCGAAAGAAGCTTTCAAGTGTCTTGGTTTTCTAAACCGGTGTAAGAAATACTTCACCCCATCTGATCTCCTTACTATTTATACCACCTACATCCGGCCGAAGATGGAATGCTTCAAAGTCTATTTTGGGGCTTCTGGATCGTGTGCAACGGAGAGCGTTGATGCTTATCAACGACAGTAGGGTCTCGAACTCTATTGGCTCGTTGGAGCATCGTCGGAATGTGGGTTGTGTGACTTTGTTCTATAGATATTACCATGGGAAGTGTTCTGCTGAGATAAGCCGACTCATCCCGAGGGACCGGGTCTCTGTTCGTACTACCCGCTTGTCAAGTAGATCTCATCCGTTTGTTGTCTATAGCCTGGCAAATCGCACAACGCATTACAGAGAAAACTCGTTTTTCAGTCGCACTAGCCGTATGTGGAATTGTGTCCCTGCGGAAGTCTTCCCTGCAAATTACAATTTAGAAAAATTCAAGTCAAATGTCCACAAACACTACTCCCTCTTTCCTCCTCCCCATAACCTATTTTCCTGATATCAACACAATGCAATGCATTAGTAGGGTATCCCCTGAGTGTTGGTTCAACATAAAAAAAAAAATATATATATAACCATATATGTCTATATAATATTATATAATTTTCTATATAGCTTTTTATACTCGGGTTGGGTAGAAAAATAATGTATGTGGGAAAATAGGTGGAAAAAAGCTATTAATTTTTAGCTTATTTTAATGGAATATCTTGTAGAATAATGTTGAGATAGATTGCTATTAAAATTGATATTCTATTAAGAACCTACGACAATGAGATTACTTTTAAAGGAAATGTTACACTTCTTAATATAATGGAATATAAAATGTAGAATAAAGCAATAAATTAAGATGGAAGATCTTCAGCATTCACAAAGTTTGGTTGTTCCATAAATGCATAGCGTTTTGCAATCCTGACACCCTCTAAACATTTGTTACAATAAAATCATAAGTTGTCCAAATGCATTGGTTATTGGATAGTTGAGTAAAAATCTGTATTTTTTACCAAAAAAATCGAGAAAAATAATTTTGCATTGAAGTTCTGAAAAAAACAAAATTATTTTTTTTTGCAATCATAAACATTTGTGGCTTTTTTCTTAAAGTGAATAGTAAAATTTTCGAAAGAAAGTGCTTAAAAAGTGATTCATACTTTTGGTGGTTTTATGAAAAATACATAAAATATGAGATAAAATAATAGTTGAGTTTTAAATTTAATTTTTTCGAAAAAAATTAAACATAGAGTTAAATATTTCGTAATAAACATTGTTCAAAATGTTCGAGAACAGAAACAACATGGCTCTAATTTTAGAGTTTCACTGTAAAACTCATTAAATTATATTAGTTTTTTGAAAAATTGGGTGGTTTTTCTAATAAAATGGTTTTGCCATTTTTTTAGCCTTTTTTCAACAATTTTTTGCCATTTTTGGGAAACATGTTGGTTGTATAGTGATCAGCCCAGTCATCAATTTAACATGGTATTTAGTTGATATCACAGCTATTTTTGGTTCAGTGCACACATAATCCCGAAGAGCGTTTATAACACTTATTTTAAATATTTTAAATAAGTGGCAGCCCTGGGCCCTCAGCATAGTCAGCCTGAATATCAAAATTTTTGTTTTCTCGAGTACTTTAATACTGCGTACCAAAAGAGTTTTTTTCGTACAAAAATATTGTAATTTTTGACCAGCTCACCCTTTATTTGCACATAAACGTGCTATTGCGCACCTAAAAAAATACGTTTCTAATAATAGTCGTGAACAATATATCCAAGTTTCATTGAAATCTTCAGAATCACCACTGTATGGTTTCCTTGTCAGTTGCTGATATCTACACTACACGCCATGAATATGGAAAAAAAAACTCGAAAAAATATATTAGCTCCATCTAAAATTTACAGTTTTTTTAACACTCACAAAACCCAACAAAACTAATTGTGCATAGTGGGACGGAGAGAGTGGTAAATGAGTGTTGTAATAAAACCTCTTCTTGTTAACAATATTTATTACGACCTATTTGTTTTAAATAAATTATATCCAAAAAGCTGATTCTTTTAAATAAATAATATATTTTCACCCATTCTAAAATAATGCTGACGAATTTCAGCTCCAACGCACAAACTGGGTAATGTACATAAACTGGGTGTGAGTCGTATATGAAAATACTCTTTTTTTTTTTTGATGTTATTTTATTTTGTACATTTCATTTCATTTTATTTTGGATTTTGTTTTGTATTTATAATTAGCCCAAAGACATTTTTTGCAAAAGTAACTCCGGGCCATTTATAGAACAGACCCTAGTTTCTTTGTGTCTATGGTTTGAGTGTAGGAATGGATGTACAATGGGGCATTTGTATGTGTGTGTGTGTGTGTATTTCGTATATTATTTTCAAAAGTTGAAATCCATCACTGGTGCAGTGCCTCAGGCGGTGTTTTGTATGAAATATTATAATTATGAGCGATGAGACCCTAAGGTCATTTATAGCATGGACCAACCAACCAAGCGATAGTTATATATTGTTGAAGAGTTTTTTGTTTCATTTCATTTTGCTTAGTTTTTTTTTTTGTTTCCAACACAACAAAAAAAAAAAAACAAAAAAAACTAAGTAAGTTTAACTCTAAGCTAAATAAAGTTGGGTTATGAATTGTTGTTGATGGTGGTATCGGCGGTGGTGGGAAGCTGATACAACTAAACCAGAAAAATCGCCAGTACAAAAAATATATATTGCATAAACAGCTAACTAGTACACCTTACTATGTGTACACTCAAAAAAAAAAAGTTAGTACAAAAAAATTAGTATAACGTCTTGTAAATCAAATATACTATATCTCAGCTAACTTTTTGCTGAAATTGTGTTTTCAGCTAAAATTTTAGTTTATGCAACACTTAACAGTTTTAAACTAATATTTTACTAATCTTATACTATTTTATTTTGCTAAAAAAAATTGTGCTAATAATGGCAATAGGTACAAGAGACGAGGGGCAGTACAACTGTTGTAAGACATATAAAACAAACATGAAATATTTTTGTATCTGTTTTTCATATATACAACAAAATTGTGGATTGAAACAAATTAAATTGTTGTTGTCACCGGCTAGACAAAGTAATTGTCTATTAATTAAGTTAAAGACAAAATAAAATATTTAAATTCAATAATTATTAAAATAATGTTAGTAAACTATATGTTTATAGCGATATTAACGTAGAGTTGGTCAAATTGCAAACAAATATACGTTCAGGTAGACAGAGCAAAGCAAAAGAAAAGCAAGTACTCTGATGACTAAAACTAAAAAGACCTATTGGTACACTCAGGGAAAAGTTTCATCATATTGTTTAAATTATTTCATAAATCGTTTGTATATGAAGTTTTCATAAATATGATGAAGAGTTTAATAAAAAATTATGACAAATATTCATATAATCATTCCATAAAAAGGTTTCAAAAACTTTGTGAAGATAAATTTTTCCATTTTAGTGAAAAATAGTGAAATTTAGAAACCATAAATTAAAATTTTTATTTTTCATTTTAAATATAGAAAACATCATTTGCAGTTACAATTTTTAAAATCTCAAATACTGCAACAAATTATTTTAAATTCTAAGACATGAATTGAATATTATTTGAGGTGTTCTTAATTTTAAATATCCGGATAAAAATTTGAATATATAGTCTAATATACTAATCTCATTTCATAAGTACCAATAGCCCATGCCATATAAGCAAATTAACAAAATTCAAATATAAATTACTGCTAAGTAGACAGGTTTTTTTTTTAAATGCATGTCAATAAAATTATTGTAAATATTCAAAAGTAAAAAATTCAAAATGAAAGTGGTCGAACAGAACAGTTTAAGAAAAAAATGTCAAGACATGCTTTGACGGTATCTTAAAAATAAAGTGGAACATCATTCCCTTAAGAAAGAAATACCACGTAGCACAATATACTCCATATTCAAAAGGTTTTGAAAATGGAGTGGCATCAAGCTTGATAAAACAGAAAGGACGTAGAAAAAAATAGAACACGGCTGAGCTTGCTAAATGAAAAAAAATTGGCGGTTATTCAAATCGGGGCATCCAATCTTAAGTTGGCCAAAATATAACGCGTTTCGCAATACCAACAAAATGCAGATAACTGAGAAAAACTTCATGAAAAAAATTATTAAATAATTTTGGGTGATGAAAAATACTGTTCTTTTGCTTGGAACACCGGAAGTATTAGCTCTGAATTTTATTCTGATGACTGGAAAAAACTCCCGATAAGGCACGGTAATCGGCCAAAGCGAAGTTTAAACCAAAAGTAATAGTGTGGAGATTTATTCAGAAGGTATATCACAACTTTACATCCATGATTTGAAAGCTATGGCTGTAAAAGCGGATGTTTACATTAATAAATGTTTAGTAAAAATGGAAAAATTTATCAGAGATAGACACTCTAAAGGCGATATATTATTTTGCCCAGATTTAGCACGCTGTCATTTAGCCAAAAACAAAACGTTAGAATGGCCTAATGCAAAAAAAGGCGCTACGAAATAACCACCAATGAAATAACACCCAAACGACAAAATGAAATAACCCCCAATAAAATAAATCCCAAAAAAAATTAAATAAGTCCCAACAAAAAAAAATGAAATAATACCCAAAAGAAATGAAATATTCCCCAAAGGTGAAAATGAAATAACACCCAAAATTTGGGGGTTGTTTCGTAATGAAATAACTCCCAAAGGAAGAAATGAAATAACCCCCAATGAAATAAGCTCCAAAGAAATGAAATATGTCCCAAATTTTTTTTTATTTTTTGTTTTCATATTTTTGATTCTTTTGTTACACTGTTCAGTTTCTCTGCGTGGCGGCCTGCGGCCGATCTTACTGGTTTTCTCCTCCATAGGACGCGGCAGGTGGCTTCGCTGAATACAGTTTTCCTGCGCTCATTATCTTCCCTAGTGTGACGCGCGCAGGGAAACTTTATTCAGCGAAGCCACCTGCCGCGTCCCATGGAGGAGATAACCCCTAAGAGCGCAGAAAAACTAACAAATATTAAAAAAATTTCACTTTTAGCAAAATGAAATATCCCCCAAAAAATATGAAATAACCCCCAAAATAATTGAATATGAAATAATCTCCAAAGAATTTAAATTTTGGGCTTTATTTCATTGGGGGTTGCTTCATAATGAAATAATCTCCAAACCGTAAGATGAAATAATCCCCAAAAAAAAAATTAAAAAACCCCCAAACAATTTTACACAATTTTTTGGGGGGTTATTTCATTTTTGGCCGTTGGGGGTTATTTCATTGGGGGTTAATTCGTAGCGCCGCAAAAAAAACATATTTTATGTACCGAAATACGCAAATCCTCCAAACGTCCAAAGGCACGTCCATTTAAGGTCTTTTATGCCAAACGGTGTAAGAAAATGGTTGCACATATCCGGTACATTAAATTATATATAATTGGATAAAAATATATCTGATTGTAAGTACTTTTAGGCGCTAGTATATCAGACTTAAATAAAGTTATGCTTAAAAGTGTTTAAGTTAAATATTAAAATTTCTAAAAACCAAAATTTTTTAAATGAAACAACGAAATGCTTAAAAATTATCAAGAAAAAATGTTGTGTTTTAAAAATATATAATCAAGTGGGTTTGTCTTATAAAATTAAATCATTTCTTGATTTGAAATTTTACTTGTTAACTTGAAAATGATTTCGTAATATAATTAGTATTGTTATATGTGAAGCCATATATAATAAAGTCTTAACTTAACTTGCAGATAACTTAATTTGATATTGAACTTTACCAAAATATATATAAAATTTTAAACATTTAGCATAACACAGCTTCATCCTATTCATGAAATGTATCATAATATTTATGAATCATTTCATAAATATGAAGAAGCTTGTCATCAATTGGATTTTTTATGACAAAATTTCATCATATTTATGAAGTGATAAATTGGACGTAAATCCATGAATTCACAATTTTGTCTGACGGAAATACACAGTAAACGAAATGTTTTCCGTCATGCAAAACTTTAAAAAAGAGGTATTTTTTCTCCACCTTTGCGACGAGTAACGTTGTAGTTTTTTAAAATGTACATATAAATGTAAAATGGAATAAAAACTTTTTTGGACTTACTTAATTTTTTGGAAATTATTTCACTGGGAGCTCTTTCATTTCTTCCTTTGGGAAGAATTGTGTGTTATTCATTATACATTTTGGAGAATATTTATTTTCTTTCGGGTATTGTTTAATTTTTTCTCAATGGACTTATTAAATTTTTTGGGTTTCATTTCATTGGGAGTTATTTCATTTATTCGTTTTAGTGTTATTTAGTAGCGCCACAAGTTTTGTGCTTCAAAAATATATAACTAAGTGATTTTAACTTATAAAATGTACACATTTTTTTATTTGAAGCCATGGTGTACCTATGTCCCCACCATGGTTACGAATCGACGCAAAACCTCGGGTTTATTATGGTGAAACATCGCCACAACTCTTGTGAGACAAACTCATCGTGACAATTTTTCACGACGCTATTTTTCTTCTATTGTGAGCTTTCTTATCTAAAAATTTTCGGTCAATATGCGACGTATAGCACTTTTTGAAATCAGTAGAAATTTATTTTAGCCAGCTTACGCAACTTCAGCCGATGATCATCCAATACCATTGTGGAGTTTCTTACCTCAACTGGTCGACCAAATCGGCGTTCGCCTTGGCAGCTCATACACATCGTTTAAACTTTGCCATCCAACATGTTATAGTCGTAAGCAAAGGAGCAGACAAAGGAGCAGAAGCTAGATGCATCTAGCTCGGCTTTAGTATTGGTTGGTCTGAGAACTTTCAAATGAAATATTTAATAATCAGGAGACTGCTTGCAAAATAATAAGTTGATTCAGCAAAAGTTTAACTAACACTTAAGTTATTCAAAATTAAAAAATCCTTGCTAAAAGTTAATAAAATTATTGTCTAATAGACTTAAAAAAAAACTTAAAAAATTTGTAGAAAAGTTATACTTTAGTTAATTTATTTGCTGAAATTCTTAAATTTTTTTTTGTTATTCTTTTAAAAATAATTTACAATGCGTTACAAAAATATAATACCACATTGACGACACGAATTAATTTAATATCCGAAAATATATTGAACTAATTTTATATAACAAAAACAAATTTTCTTTCGACTACTTACACCAATGGTTGTCTATTGATGGCATCTTTCTATAAACGAAACAAAGAAGAATAACAAAATATGAAATATACAACCATTTTTTGCAATAAGAAAAAGGAAACATGCTAAATTCAGTAAGATGTGTCTTTCGCTTTAGTCTGTCTACCTGAACGGATATTTGTTTACAATTTGACCACATTACATTAATAATCCCTTTAAAGACTTAGTTTACCAATACACATTCGATCTTTATTAAATTTAAATATTTTATCTTTAATTTAATTAATAGACAATTTACTATGACAAAACAGTTTTATTAATACGCAATTTATATGTATACGATACACATTGCTGGCGTCCTTTTTTATGTATGAAAATCAGATATAAAAATCTTTCATGGTTGATTTTTTTATGTGTCTTACAAGAGTTGTACTTTTTAGTATCATTTTCCTTGTCTCTACTACATCTTGACATCCAGCGACATCTACTTCTTTCTGCGAAGATCTTTAAATCAGACTGCCGCCCACACTTTTAATGTCCTAATCAGCACTAGTTTTTTAGTAGAATAAATTATTAAAAAATTAGTAAAATATTAGTAAAACATTTGTTCAGAACAGTTAAGTGCTGAATAAATATAACTAATATATTAGTTAAAAACACAGTTTCAGCAAAAATTTTTTTTTAAAAATAGTATACTTGATTTACAAGACGTTTTACTAACTTTTCTACTAACTTATTTTGTTGAGTGTATATTTTAAAAGGTAGACATTTTTCCCCATAGTATTTTTTTTTAACTGCTGCTCCCATCTATACGTACGGTCGGCTTATTTTGGGACCGCCCTCTAATTTTAAACAAAAGTTTGATTTTATAATTATTCTCAAACTATCGAAATTCCATTAAAATCAGAAAGTTTGTCTTAGAATACTTTTCAAGTATGTCCGTTTTGTGTCTTGCAAATTAAATTCCTCCCTAACTTACACTTCTACTCAAAAAAGTCATTCACAATCCACAAATCTATTATGGTTTGTGTAAAGATATTCTACAAGAAGAAGGAGCTGTTTGGTCGTTTATATGGTTTTGGTTCCAATTGTTTTACCTGAAAGAGTCTATGGTAAATTTCTGATGTTTTGTTTTATTGTAATTTTTTTGTTATTGTTCTTTTACTCTACGTTACTCTTCATTTGGGTATGACTTTTATTTCAGTGATTTTGTTTTTTTTTTTTTTGTTTTGTTCCTTTTTTTCTATATACAATTTTCATCTTTTGTTTATATTGTACCCTCTCAACAAATTCCAATAGCTTGCGGCTATTGGCGGTTGTATCGGTATTGTTGTTGGTGGTGATGTTAGAGTTGGTGATAATTTAGATGTTGGCTTCTTGATACGAATTTGTACACGCAAACCCCAGTTAACAGCAGGAGCAATATTGCAACAATACTTGTAGTACCCAAATAACAACACACATTAAAAGCCACTTCAGTTTACGTTGTTGTTTGGGAAAACAACATTCTCTTTTTTGTGTTTCCTAGTGATGAACCCGAATCTCAGTGAGACTATATTTGCGGTTGTTCGCTATCAAACCAGTTTGTTTCAATCATGTTGCAGAGCCAACCCGTCTAATGTGGGGTTGTTTTCTGTGCTGTTATTATGTTGCCAGTTAGTTTGTGATAAACTTCCTTGAGTTAAAGGAGTGTGAATGGATTGGCTGTGTGTGTGTGAAGAGTATATCAGTGATAAATGTAAAAAATAAACAATAACAATGGTCAGCAACTGATAAGAGGTATGCATGATAATTAAATATTAATTTGTTACACGAAATATTTATAAAATGTTGTATGCTAACAAGCTTCAGCTGAAATTTACACTTTTTCTTGGATTTATAATCTGAAATTTTTTACAATTGAAATCAGTCATATTAAATTAAATAATTGAGTGAAAACATGTAAACTCAATCACCATTCAGAACGACCATCTCCGATTTTAATGAAATTCACCATAATTATCATAGATGACAAGAAATCGACAAAACATAAATTTTAGATTGTGGACCCTTTTGATTTCCGCAATATGACGTCATGAAAACTGCAAAAACGTTAAAATTTGACTAAACTACACTTAGAATACTAAGTAGGTAAAGACCACTCCAAATGTAGTTAAAAACAAATGAAATTTCACTTAAAGAAAGGACGACTTACATATCAGTAAATTCAACTAACATTGTCATTAGTTTTTTAATGTTCAAAAAATTATTAACAATTGTAATAAAATGAACTAAATGTTAGTAAAAACCAAACAAACATTTAATTTTTTTTATTTTTTTAAATAACAAAAACAACTGTAAAAAATTACTGTAAAATCATAAAACAGTCTTTTGATGTGGTTTGTTTTTTTAAATGAACTACAAGGTAAGTAAAAAATTTTATTTGTTCTACAAATGACTGATATTTACATTAAAAATAAAGAAACTGTATTACAACCCAAACAACTACATATTCTGAAAGCAGAAGTTCCCTGAGTGTATCGTTACAAATGTTACTATAACTTTTAACTCATTTTTGACACAGTTTTTCTTTTTCGACTTAGTACTTTTAAACGGGTATATTTTTCTTGGAAAAAGATAGTTAAGTGATTTAAAAACCTTTAAATTATTCAACATCTACACTACAACCGACAATAAAAAAATTTAAAAAAATTGTTATCCATATTTGCCAATAACTATTTGAAAAAATAAATGTTTGCCTTTTTTGACGGAACTTCTTTCAAAAATTATTTTAAAATGTAAAAAGGTCTAATCTTTTATATTGTTGATTAAATAATATAAAAATGTATTTCTCTGCTATATTAAGAATGGAGATAAAAATTTCCTTGCACACATTTTCACTTATAATCTTTTTACATTCAAAAGTGAACTTTTCGCTTAGCAATTTATCTTTAAGGAGGTTGTCAGATTGTTTGTGCAAAATATTTAAATGTTCGGCTTTTTTTTCGCTTGTACTCATCAAAAAGGCCGTACAAATAGTTGAACATTCAGCTACGACAACAGAAACTAATACATGAATTTGTGCCAGCCTAATCTTTAATGAAGCAGCGAATCACAGTCTTCTAAATTTAAGTGATCTAAATTTTAGAAGAACTAAATTGGAGTTTACAGTTGTAGTCAAATAAAATAACAATTTAGCTAAATTAATAGAATTATCCTTCTGAATCAACAAAAGACTTGTGGTAAAAGCGGTTTTAACGATCTGACCAGAGGCAGGTCCATATTTATTACCCGGAATGTAAGTAGTTAATAGAGAATGTTTTAGTTAAAGAGTACCGATTTTTGGACAATTTTTCTAGATATAGCCTTAGCTTCTGGGATATAGCCTATTTTATGATTATAAAATAGAAAATATGAGAAAATAGCGGAGACATAAAAAAAATGTTTTACTTTTAAATTTTAAAAAATTAAAAACAAAAGTTTAATTTTTTAAAAATTTATCAGTAGATAAAGTCTGCTTTTAAATTAGCGGAATAAGACATTTCTTAATTAATAAATAAACATTGCACGGTTTTTTGTTAAAAAAAAAACAAATGATCTTGAACTTGAATAATCTTGCTCACATCATAAAAATAATGTTTTCAAAACAATTGTGCTTTAAATTAACTGGCAAAATTTGAGAATCACGTAATACAGGGTGTCTTGTGGCAAATTTATATTTTTAAATACGATAAACGGTGCGGAGGGAGGGTGGCGCTGTTGGAATTATCGATTGTGCGGATTTGTCAGTCACGATGTCGCAGTGGTCGAGTGAG
The DNA here is from genome assembly GCA_021234595.1 of Delia radicum. Classification (NCBI taxonomy): domain Eukaryota; kingdom Metazoa; phylum Arthropoda; class Insecta; order Diptera; family Anthomyiidae; genus Delia; species Delia radicum. The sequence goes on along the minus strand of CM037855.1, from coordinate 188,451,563 downwards.
AATCGCGCGTTCGCTGTGTAGACATTTTTTAAGAGTAATGATTCTTACGTAATTGCTCGTCGACAATTTTGTTCAAAGTTCGGTATTCGGCGAATACGTGATGGACCGAGTGGATCCCATAGATTGTTTTTTTATGGGGTTATCTCAAAGAGAGGGTTTATAATGACAATCCCCAATCTCTTGTGGCTTTGAAAGAAAATATTCGTCGAGAAATCAGCTCAGCTGAACCAAGTTTACTGCAGCGTGTGGCGCAGAACACACGGCTTCGTTTTGAACAGTGTGTTCAACTCAACGTAAGACATCTGGATGGCAAACTCTTTAAAAAATAAAATCCGCATTTCCATTCTATCGTCCAATGCTCTTAATAAAACTTTGTGTCAATTATTACGTTTTTTATTTAAGTTTGAAAATATAAATCTTCTACCAGACACCCTGTACTAAATTTAAGGTAGAAAATTTAGTTCAAATACACATGAAATTTGTTCTCGTTGTAAAATGAGATAACTAATAATTTTAGCTAAATAACTGATTTAAACGATCACAACAGAAAATTACATGTATCATTATTTTCCAACAAAAAGTAACGAGTTACTGATAATGGGTTACAAAATACATTACTTTGTAATGAATACTCCTTACCTGCAGCATTGTTTCGAAACATAAAGAAATGAGTTACCGACAATTCAACACTCATGGATTACCTTGTAATGATACCTCATTGCGTTTAACATTAATTCAAAACATAAAACAATGACTTACCGATCATCAATCTTCTATTTGGAAATCTATTTCTAGACACACAAAGGATATTGTTATTTTACCATAAACCGTTTTTATTGTCAAAATTGTGTGTAATTTGTTGTTGTTTCGGGTAAATTAGGTTCCCGCGGAAACGACATCGAACAGACCTAATATAATCGTTATTTTTGCACATTTCTTCTGTTGCTTTGCTGTCCACCATTCCTCAAAAATCTTTAACATGCAGTAACGACTGTTTTTATTTTATGAAAGAAACAAAATTGAAGGGTTTTGGCGTTTTATCTACATTTTGACGATTTTTTGTCAAAAATTTGCAAAATTTGCAAAAGAGCCCACATTATATTTCTTCATAAATTTGAAAGCAACTCATTTTTGAAAAATGCATTTGAAAACTGCAATCCAATTAAAATAGAACCAATCCACTGGCTAATTGAGAAATTGTAAATAAATTACTGGCAAAACGCATGTCTGAGACACTTTACCATCGTTGATAAAAAAACGTTTTGCCAGTGTTATGCCGGTAATTTCAAGAAATAGATACCGACCGGTGCTTAGATACCTACGGGATTTTGTTCGTGTACACGGTAGGTATCTAAGCACCGGTAGGTATCTATTCCTTAAAATTACGGGGCTTAGTATTACAATAATTTCAGTGGTCTACAAAAAAAAAAACATTGGCAAAGAATCGGCTGAGACCACTATGCCAACATTGGCAAAAAGTGTTTTCCTAGTGCTACCTAATCAGAAATTGTCAAAGACTCGAAGGTCTAACCACTGGTAGAGCATTTATTTTATAATTTTTTTTTAGAAAAAGGTTTTATTTAAAAAATGTTGCAGTCAGAAGGTTTCGGGTTCGATCCCGGCTTCAGCCACAGCTTGTTAATATTTTTATAATCTTTAATATTTTTTTTGATAGCTCTTTTAAGACCAACTTTGTTTTTTCAGACATTGGCAAGTTGTTTCTACCAAATCGTATGCCAGTGCTAGCATATTTGATCAGCCAATGAATATCCAGCAGATATAATTTATTTATTTTTAAAAACTAATAATTGCACACCAAATTTTTCTCAATCACAAAATTTTCCCATACGTCCTTAAGCAAATCAACATATAACTTTTATAACACCGGTCTTGTTTCTATAAATTAATAATTTTTCAAAACAGTGCATTAAAAAAATGTCAAAAATTGTGTTTTCAATTAATTAAATGGCAACCCTGGAACAATCGTTGTAATTTTTTTTCAAATTATTTGTATAGGAAAGACCTCAAATAATCATTCTTTTTTTACTGCGTTATTGTATCTACCTTCCATCAAGATGTGTCTGACCTTAATCGTACGTGTTGATTTAAAGCAATGGCAGTAAAAAATGGGTAACAATTATCTGGTAACTTTTCTGCAGTTTGAAAGACAAACTTTGTCATTAAACGTCTATAGATTTCTGCCTCCTTTTTAGTGCAACGCACTCTGTGTATATTTATTTAGAGGAAGAAGAGACACTTGTTGCGGCCACTATAGAAAAAACCTATAGAAGCAGACAATTTGCCAACACATATTTTCATGTACGAGTATATGTATCGTATAATGTGAAGGACTACCACAACCCAAATTTAATTACTAAACAACTAGCACAACTATTGTAGTTTACTCCCACCAAATGGTGGTTAAAGTTTTAATATTGTTCTTTAGACCGACTCACGAAAAAATGTTTTTGTTTTGTCTTATGATGATTCCCAAAAAATTTCGTGTCTAGCATTGAGATCCCGTAAACTATACCGTTTTCAAAAAAGATATTTGTTATTTATTAGTTTTTCAACGAATATTCTACTTTAACTAAAGACAACGTAAATAAGGTTTTTTAAGGCGCATTCAACGGTATAGACATATAGACATATCAACACATGGATATAGACATATCCTTTGTTTCAAGGATATTCAATAAAAAAATTATTTTTAAGTTTTTTGTGCCGAGATTTCTGTTATTTAAATGCCAAATTTACATGTTTTAATCATTAGTCGATTTAAGTACATATGTGTTTCAGCTTTTTTGTTTGAAATTCGCTGAGAGAATTATGTGCATGATATCAACGAATTTTTGCATTAAATCTCTGAATTGTCACTGGAACTTGTCCATTGCAACTTGTTATTAAGTTAATGCAGTTTTTCTTAAAATTTAATAAAAAATGTCATATGACCTAGTAAAAACCGCTGCTTACATGCAATCAGGTTTGTAAGGGAGTAAACCCAAAAGAATCCCTTACAAATCTGCTTACATATGCCATGCTTTTTATACCCTCCATCCCATAGTGCAGGAGGGTATATTCACTTTGTCAAATGTTTGTAATTCTTTTAAAAAAATTCTGGGACCCCATAAACTATATATATTCTTGATCAGCATGGATAGAGAAGTCGATATAGCCATGTCCGTCTGTCCGTCTGTCCGTCTGTCCGTCTGTCCGTCCGTCTGTCTGTGGAAACACAAAATACTCCTCCAATACAGAAGAGGTACTGCTAATTTTCAGTCAAATTGTTTGTTGATATCATGAGCAGTTTTCTAGTGAAAATGATCAAAATCGGTTAACGCGTTCAAAAGTTATGAGTGAAAATGTGGGAAGACCTCTAAAATTTTTTTTTTTTTATTTCATCATACATACATACATACGTACATTCAATGCTTATACACAAGAATATACGCAAGCAGGGATGGCTGTCAATATCGCTGAATTACCGTCCCCGATTCTAACACCTTTCAACTGACTATCGTTATCGCTTAAATACCGTTACCGATATTCTTGAAATACCGTTATCCGTAAAATACCGTTACCTTAAAATACCGTTACCGAAATAATCTAACAAGATCTGAAAAAAAAACTTCTGTAAATAGATATATTTTCCCAAAGTGTGATCATAAACTAGACAGTCATTTAAACTCGGGCATAATGCGGTTAAAAATTGTGGTGTGCATTAACATTACCTGAATAATTAAAATAACGTTATCCTTAAAATGCCGTTAGCAAAATAATTGAAAAATCTTTTTCCCTAAAATAAAGTTACCGAAATATCTAAAATATCGTTACCGCTAAAATACCGTTAGCGAAATAAATAAAATACCGTTAACGCTAAAATACCGTTAACGCTAAAATCCCGTTACCGAAATAACTGAAGTATAGTTTCCCCTAAAATACCGTTACCGAAATAAAAGAAAATAGCGTTACTACGACCAATAACCACATAGAATCGGTTACCATCCATGGTCATGATCAACACTTAAAAACAAAAAAAAACCCACAAAATATTGTTGTTGTTTTTTTGTTTTGTTTTGTAATACAGTGTAGCGGATATGACAGTCGCATATACCGTCATATTCATAAATGGCATAATCTCATATAACATTGTTTTGAATGAATGTACAAACCATCAAGCGGTGATCATGTTTCCTTGTTCTAACTGATATACAGACATTGAACTTAACTAATAGTGAAGCATTCTATTGTATTGTATGGTATTTTATGTTACGTTATTATATTGACCTAATTATTATATTATGCTAAGTAGACAATAATTTTACTTTAATTTTACTATATAAACCTGTAACTTTCACTTGAATAAAATATATTGAAATCTATAACCAAATTGAACTCGCCTATTTCCTTAAATGTTAAATGGCGAATATCTATCGCTTATAACTAATTTATTAGCTACATGGCGACCGTGACAGTGTTCACATCAGAACAGTCACGTAATAATAACCAGGGTCCGAAACCGTTATCTATCGAGGAGTACCGGAGACGGACTCAAGGAAGACCAAAAGAGGACACCCCAAAAATTCCAGCCACCAATAAGCCAAAGAGAAGAGGAGGATATCTTGTGGGGAAAAGAAGAAAAATAGCCCAGCTGAAGAGACTAATCAGAAGCAACCCACCACCTTCATGGGACGTATCCACCAGGTTATGGAACAAAATAGAAGAACTGGAGAAGGAGATAAAAATATATAAATTTTCCAAAAACTTAATGAAAACCTTATAATAGAGGTAAAATATAAAGTAATTTTAACAGAGTGCTAACCTGGTTATGCACCGGTAGGGACGGAGGCGATTTCGCCCGTGTCCGACACAATTTTTTTTTCTTTTCTTCTTGTGTAATGGCAACGGTCATGATGATAATTATACTAAATAAATGAATAGTAAATACAAGTAACAATTATGTTAAGTTAATAAAAATTACTACAAATAAAAATTAAAAATAAAAACTAGGTATTTAAAATTTAAAAATTTTCAAAAAAATAAAAAATATTTTATATTAAATAAATGAAAATTAATAAAAATTATTTAAGAGTTAAAAAAATACTCAAAATTTTCTTTAATTGGTGCACCTGTCTTGAATTAAAAACATAAATTCAAATCAGCTTTTTTTATACATTTTCGCTCTTAAAAATCATTTTGCATTAAAACTCATAAATTAAAATTGAAATGGGTAATCAAGAGGCAAAGCTAACAAACCCTAAGGCTAATGTTGTAAATGAAGTAATTGTTGAACAAAAAGATAATGGTTGGGAACAAATAAAAATTTACTTGCTTATTATCACTGTTATATTAGGGATAGAATTAGTTTTGAAATTATATAAAATGCATAATAAGAGAATAAAAAAGAGATATATTGGTCAAATTAACGAAGTAGAGAGAATATAATGGACACTTGGTCCGAAGTTTTGAATAAATTAAAGTCATATGAAGGGCAGATTAGAAGATCATATAAGTGTTTGAATAAGAATAGAGGAATTAGAAATGAAACTATAGAGAAACATAAGAAAGTCTTATTAGATAATTTTGAATCATTACGAAAATTTTTAATTGGGTATGAGAATAAATTAAAATCAGATCACAATAAAGAAGCAATTGCTATCTACAATAATTGTAGGGATAGAATTCTGAAAGTTTCCGCAAACATAGCTTGCATGTGAAAATTTCACCACTCACTCACAGAGGGCGCAAAATACGAATGCAGTTCAGAGAGCGAAGATTTGTCCGAAGACGATACTGAAATTAATAAGGAATTGGAATCTGTTGAAAACGAGAACAGCGCAGATATGCCGCAAACTAGTATAGAGTTTTTGCAAACCGTCACCAGGATCTTACCTGATTTCGACGGAAACACGAAAACTTACAAAGTTTTATAGATGCCTTGAGCATTTTAGAAACTATAAAGGAAACCCATGAAACATTGGCGGTAAATGTAATAAAAACCAAACTAAAAGGTACAGCCAGGAATTTAATTTCTTCAGAAACAACTATACAACAAATTATAAGTAAGTTAAGAAGCACTGTGAAGGGAGAAACAGTCGGTGTTCTCTCGGCAAAACTGATGAATATAAAACAACAAATAAAAACACAACGGCTTACGTCAAGGAAATAGAAGAGCTTACAAAAGCATTGGAAAGTGCATACATATCAGACGGTTTAACACTTGAAACAGCTGGCAAATATGCAACCCAAGTTGCTGTAAAATCTATGGCGAAAAACACTCAAATGAGCAAGTCAAAATTATCATGCGTGCGGGACAGTTCCAGACAATGGACGAGCTTATTATGAAATATGTAGATACTTGCACGGAAACAAAAGATTCTTCGGTAATGCACTTCAGAAATCGGTGAGGACGTTCTTTTAGAGGACGTGGTCATAACAATAACCGTTGGCGTAATAATAATCAAAATAGTAACGGCAATAACACTAGTAATCGGAACTACAATGCTAATCGGGGCAGAGGCCACCGAAATTTTAATAATAACAACCGTGGTTATAATAATAATAATCACTACCGTACGAGTAATGTACGAGCTATAACTCAACAAGAACATGAAACGGAAACGGAAAACTAATTCACACCCTTGAGAATACAAAGTATGACAAAAACGATTTCAACCGTATTTTACATTTAAATTTGAATTTAAGCATTTTTGTAAAAGTCTATGATGTGTGAGAACAACCAATTAACTTTGCTGGTTGATACTGGAGCAGATATATCGTTACTAAAACAGAATGGCATTTAAATATGAGGGGGGTAAATGAATATAATACAACAACAATTAGTGGAATAGGTGAAGGAACAATACAGTCACTGGGTACCACACATTTGAAACTTCGTATTAAAATTACTTTGTTCCCCATGAGTTCCACATAGTACCCGAAAATTTTCCTATTCCATGCGACGGAATACTCGGTATAGACTTCATCAAACACTACAACTGTATCTTGGATTTCGGTGTGAAACGCAAGATTGGTTTATATTAAGACCCCGGAAATGTTCGGGACGGAATTCACATCCCAATCTTACACTACAGTTCGGATGATACTATCTTGTTACCAGCTCGTTCTGAAGTTATTAGACAAATAAAGATAAACACACCTTATGAAGAAGTACTTGTTGTTAATCAAGAAACCACAACCAGGAGTAATAATAGGTAATACAATAGTAAACAGTAAAAGAGCTTTCATCAGGGTTAGTAACACTAATACAGTAACAGTATCACTTAAATGTATTGATATCGTATCGGAAAATCTCGACAATTATACAATATCAGCTACACAGAAGTGTAGTGGATCCAGAAAAGTTGAAATTATGCACAAATTGTCAAAAAGCTTTCCTGAACCATTTAAGGAACAAATGGAAAAATTATGTACAGACTACATTGATATTTTCGGATTAGATACGGAACCCATCACTGCGAACAATTTCTATACACAAAAACTTAAACTCAAAGACAAGGAACCCGTTTATATTAAAAACTACAGGATACCCCATACACACAAGATCGAAGTAGATGCACAGGTTAAAAATTTAGTAGAAGACGGCATCGTTGAACCTTCCACATCAGAGTACAATAGTCCACTACTCCTAGTACCAAAGAAATCACTACCTAATTCAGATAAGAAGAGATGGCGTTTGGTAGTAGACTATCGTCAAATAAACAAAAAACTAGTCGCTGATAAAATTTCCACTACCAAGAATAGAAGATATTTTAGATCAATTAGGAAGAGCAAAATACTTTTCGTGCCTAGATTTAATGTCGGGTTTCCACCAAATTGAACTCGACGAAAAGTCAAGAGACATTACATCCTTTTCTACAAGCAACGGCTCATATCGGTTTAAAAGGCTCCCCTACGGATTAAAAATAGCTCCAAACTCTTTTCAGCGGATGATGACTATAGCATTTTCAGGGTTAAACCCCTCACAAGCATTTTTGTATATGGATGATCTAGTGGTAATAGGTCGATCGGAGAGACAAATGATAAATAACTTGAAAAGCGTTTTTGATCTATGCAGAAAATATAATCTAAAGTTGCATCCTGAAAAATGTTCATTCTTTAGACATGAAGTAACTTTTCTTGGGCATAAATGTACAGATAAGGGCATTCTGCCGGATGATGGAAAATACGAAGCAATTAGGAAATATCCAGTTCCAACTGACGCAAATAGTGCAAGACGATTTATTGCGTTTTGTAATTACTACCGAAGGTTTATTAAGAACTTCTCGCTTCATTCACGCCACATTACGCGTCTGGCAAGAAAAACGTACCATTCGAGTGGACAGAAGAATGTAATAACGCATTTCTTTACTTAAAGAAAGCATAATGCTACCAACCCTTCTACAATATCCAAACTTTGATAAGGAATTTTGTATAACAACTGACGCCAGTAAGCACGCTTGCGGAGCGGTATTAAGTCAGGAGTACAATGCAAACATCTACCTATAGCATATGCCTCGAAACATTCACACAAGGAGAGAGCAACAAACCAACAATCGAGCAAGAGCTCATAGCTATCCATTGGGCCATACTACATTTCAGACCCATATATCTACGGAACACGTTTTCTGTAAAGACCGATCATAGACCTTGTCATACCTATTCTCGATGAAAAATCCAAGTTCAAAATTAACAAGAATGCGTTTGGACTTGGAAGAGTATGATTTTACAGTTGAGTATCTCAAGGGTAAAGAAAATTACGTTGCTGATGCTTTATCAAGAATAAGCATTGAAGAATTTAAAGAATTACACAAAAATGTATTAGTAATAAATAAAGTGACCACAAGGTCCGACACCAGAAAGAACGGAAAAGTAACTAACCAAAAGCATCATGAAAAATATAAAATATAAAATATGAGTATATTGTCACATTAATATGTGACTAACTAAATATTTAGTGGCCATACCAATATCGAACAAGAGTGCAAGCACAGTTGCAAGGCTATATTTGAGTATTTTATACTATGCTACGGTCCAATGAAGACGTTCATATCGGATATGGGAACAGAGTATAAGAACTCAATAATAACGGATTTGTGTAAATATATGAAATCAAGAATATTACCTCTACTGCATATCACCATCAGGACTCTAGGTTACTGTGGAACGCAGTCACCGAACTTTCAACGAATATATACGTTCATATATATCGATTAAACGAGACGATTGGGACGAATGGCTTAGATACTTTACATATTGTTTTTTAACACCACCCATCGGCAGTTCACGGTTTACTGTCCATACGAGCTAATTTTTGGACGGATACCTCATGGTTTTTTCATTATTTTAATAGTATAGATAGAATAGATCCTATTTATAATATAGATGATTATAGTAAAGAAGTGAAGTATAGGTTAGTAAATTGCATACAGAGAGCAAGATTACTACTAGATAAGGCTACGGTTAAGCAGAAACAATTTTATGATATAAATTCAGAACAGTTAGATTAAATTTAGGAGATTTGGTTTTATTAAGAAATGAGGTAGGACATAAGTTAGACAATAGATATGAGGGCCCGTATTAAGATTATAGAATAAGGTGATAACGATAACATATTATTAGAAACTAAGGGAAATAAGAAGCAGAAGGTTCACAGGAATAGAATTAAACCTTTTAATTGAAACAAGTAATTTTTTTATCTTTTCACAAAATCATTATTTCTCAACATAATACACAAAAAAAAAAGATGAGTTAAAAACATATATCATTAAACAACGATAAGTTGGTGCACACAATATATAAAAAGTAAAATAATAAAATAACCAATATATAAAAAGTAAAATAATAAAAAATAACCAATATATTAAAAAAAAAAAAATAATAATAATAAAAAAAAAAATATTGAAAAAAAAAATAATATTTTCAAGATGATATGTAATCTGTCATTGAATTTAGACCAAGGTAACAATGAGTAAAGAATATCATATGCTTAATAGCGTATGAACATTCTTCCAGAAAATGGAGGTTGTAGCGGATATGACAATATATATATGTATGTACGGCCCTATGCTCCTTATAGGAACGACGGGAATATATATATATATATGTATGTACGTATGAATTAGTAGCAATCGCATGCAGAGTTGCCAGGTTTGACGATTTGTCGTCATTTTGATGATATTTAATACCCAAAATAACTAAATGACTATTTGACGACTTTTGCTTCCCAAAATGACGATTTTTGACAATAATTTAATATGTCAGCAAGATCTACTTATTTATCATTCTCATAAAATCGCCGGCTCGATTATTAATTTATATTATTTCGTTAAAAATTGAAAGCAAAAACATGTTTTTTGATCGATAGCTAGCTTTTATATGCTAATATGATGTGAAATACAATTTGCAAAAATGCAAATCCTAGAATTGAATAAACCTTAATCCAAACCGCATTTATTTTTTTTATAAATTCATTACGGGTTTAGCTTAATTTAGTTTCTGTGTTTATATGTTTAGAACATTTCTTTAAATTTTTATAAATTTAATTGGAGTTAGATTTAAATAAAAATAAAAAAATTGTCATGTTAAAACACAAGGCATGGACTTTTTTTGCGAAACAAACAGATCTCTAGCCCGAATATATTTTCATGTTGAAAGATGATATATATACAACTTTAAATGAAACAAAATAAATCCAAAAATAAATCCGGTGCTTAAAAACAGGCCTAATAATATAAATAAAGTGCCAAAATTTAATAATTAAAAATATAACATTAAGTTTGTTCGATAACACAAAAATTTGTACAAGTTTTTACTGGAAGGTGTTCGTTTAGACAAATACGCAGTAAAAACTGGTAAAAAGAGAGAGTAAAGTGACAGTTTGATGCCAAAGAACTTACAAGTTTTTACTGGATACATTTTTGCCAGAAAGAATTTGTAAGATGAAAAAAACATATGACTAAAAAATAAAAAAATATGCTTGTATTTTTAGTAAACAAAAATTAAATTAAATTTTAATTGTTTATGGATTGAAAGTGAAAATGATTTAAATAATTAACTATGGAAGAAGTTAAAAAACATTTAAATTATTTTTGGTCGATAATTTCAATTAACTTTTTCCTTTTCCATAATGACCAGTTGATTTTTTTTTAATATTTAAAACAAGCTATTTTATCTAATTTAATAATTCCTACAAATTTTCTGTTCGTTTACTTTTTTGTAAATTTGTCTTACTATTTGTAATTTTTGTTACTGAGTAGTTTTTACTGAACTTTACAGGAAAAGTAATCGAACAGACTTATTGTTAAGAATTCCAAATTTTGTAAAAGAATTTAATATTTAAAAAGTTGTGCCACTGAAATGTTGTTCACAGAATTATGCAGATATAAGTGTTTAAAAGTTCAAGTGGTAAAATTAGTTTGATTTAAAGTTGTATTTATTTGATCTTTCAACATTATATTTTTGTTATTTTATTAATTAATTAATCATATAATTACAAGTTATATACTATTACCCTAACCGAGCACTAGCCTACTATGGCCTTCGGCGCGTTGTAGCGAAAACAGATCAGTGCCTCTGGTGGGAATCGAACCCACGACCCCCGCACTGATAAGCCAGCACGCCTACCAATCTAGCCTACTGGGGCACACTGTTTCAACATTTTATAAATATGAATATCGTTGTAAACTATAATGATTTTCGAAGTTTTAAACCAAAGAGAAGTGTCAAAAATCGTGTTATATTACAACGATAACACGTTAACATTTGAAATGTGAATAACATTTATTGTATTTTATTTTTTATTAAAACTTTATCCCTCTTCTAACAAATATATTTTATTTTGACGATTTTTCAAAATATGTTGACGATTTTGACGATTTTTTCTAGAAAGTTTGTCGTTTTTTATGCTTTGCAAACCTGGCAACACTGGTTATAAGTGCAAATGCGAGAAGCCCTCGAAAAATTGTTAAGCTAATTTATAAAGTATGCTTTTGTTTTCCATATACCAGGCTTGCCATATACCTTTTTTTGTTAACCCCAACAAATCAAAAATCACCAATAAGGAAAAAGGTAGAACAAAATAGTTTAGTTAAAATTCTTTATTTATTTGACTGCATTAACCGGGAGTTGCCAGACCATATTAATCGTTATCAGATCAAAAAAATATCAGGAACAAAATCCCCGAATCCAACAATGTAAATTCATAACTTTTTTTCGTACACTATTTTACTTATTTCATTCTCAACCTTTAATAATTTGCAAGGAAACTCTTACATTCTATTACATTTATTAAAACCCCATTCAATTTAAAGGACATTCACTTTCAGAACTTTTTTATTAAGGACATATAAGGTGCATACTTCATCTTAAAATCTTTTGATTATATGCATTTGTTTTCCTTAAAAGCCCTAATTTTTATTTGATACATACAAAAATAATCTAAATTAAAGTATTGATGTGTAAAAACCAATCGAATTTTGGGAAAATTTCTTAGGGTTCTTATTCTAGGAGTCCGGTAAACGAGAATTGTACAAGCAACTGAGCTGAAAACAATAATTTGAAATACCAGTTTCTTTAATTTTTTTGTATCTCGAAAACACTCGAAAGATTTTTCTTTTATAATTTTTTGACAAACTTAGTTTCATCACACTTTCCGTTTTACTTATGTGATGTATAGTATAAAACATGTGTTGTAATGTAAACTGGCATTTCATAATTATTTCATTATGTATGTCTCCGCAAGTGTTATTTTGTTCCCTTAAATTTATCTAAAATTCTGATTATTCGAAACTGTTTTTATGCGTTTGTATTCATTGCATCTCTTCTAACGATCCAAAATATATTTAGTAACTTTCTTTCATTATTATATAGGCAAAGAGACAAACAACAGGCGAATTTTACAACAGTTTTTTTAACATCATAAGGAAACTATACAAATATATATATTTTTCACTACACGTTCTTTCTTTAGGTAATCAGAATAACCTTTTTGAATACCCACTGCAGAATTTCAGATTCATTTTAGTAAACTTTAATTAAACATTTTTTTCTTCTGGAAACATCCCAAAGACATTAATCATCAGTCATATTTTGTTTTACTTTTAAAAACAACATTATTTTGTTATTTTTACAAAGAATATAGATATTAATATTGTTTGCACTTTCCCTGGTTAATGCAAACACCGAGATGGAGGGTATCCAAAAATTCGTCACAGCCGAATTTAATCTTTTTTAATACCAAATTCGGCACATCGGACTTTAATGCTTCCACTTGTTATATGTCGTATTCCCACTAGGAAGCATTAGTTTTGGACATAACAAGCGCGGATTTTAGCGCTTAAAAAAAGCTGCGATTTCATGGCTGTCAGTAAAATCATATTTCATGTCTCATTATTACGTTTAAAAGTAATAATAAGAATATACATAATATATTTTACATAAAATTCTACAGATAATAATTTTTTTTTTGTTAAAATTTTTGACATATAATATAATCATTTTATTTTTTTTTTACCGCTCCACATGCTAGCTCTTCAGAAGCAGTTAAATGACTAATTATATTTTATTACATACTCGAAAATACCAAACACAATCGGAAATCACTTGGGAAAATTGGTACAGATCGTTTATAATCCACGATATGAAACTTTCTGCATTACAACCTGCATCCTTATAAGTGATTAGGGTAAGCTGCTTACAACATGCATCCTCGTTAGGGAAAACCGTAAGCTCAAAATTTTTGTTTGTTTTTTATACGAAAATTATACGTTTCTTTTGCTGCTTCACAGTATTATGTAATAGTAAGCACTTACATCAGCGCATTGGTTATATCCTGCTTCTAAAAACAGGAAAAAAATTTAAAGGGATGTGTTGAAATTTTTCGGAATTTTGGAAATGTCCAAATGTATACGGTATCTATTTGATGTAAAGATGATAATTTAGCTTAGGAGAAAAAAAATGCGATTCGCATTTTCGCTGCAAAACTTTTTTTGCGAACTAAAAATATGTATGTAGTTTTTATACATATCGAGCTAAAATTGTACCATTTTTCAAACAAAAATTCTTATAAATTTTTGAATTCGGAAATTAGTCGATAAAAAGCGCGAGGTGATTGGATTAATTTAACATTTTTGTCAAAGTTTGCTTTAAATAGCCCGGGCAAATGCGTTAAAATACGAAATTTCAAATTATTTTAAACATCGATGTTGCAGTTGACTAAAAAAAATTAAATACCGATATTGAACTGATTAGAACATATTTTGAATTTTTCTCAAAAACGTGAACCAGAGCTAATTTCGAGAAAACCTGAAACACTGAAATGACTGAAATCGACTAAAGGTTATTGTTGGCAGAGGAAACCGCCTCGCTAGTGACTTCCACGAGGATTTTGAATAAAGAAACACTCGATTCCGAACAAAAATACAATTTATTTAAAATTCAAGTTTCTTATATTAAAATCCTATAAATACAATTTAATTAGATAAATTCAAACTATTTATAGAAATTAAACTTACTTTTTGGTATGGAAACCACTAGAGTAAATATCTATACAAATTAAAATTAATATAATCTTCAAGATTAACAACAAGTCAACACGCCATGCCAAGCTAAAATACAATTTTATAATAAAATGGCGCAGTTTAACTAACGCAAGTAGCGTCTACTCCGAAAAATATAATTTGACATTTAGAAATAAAATAATAAACACATCTCATTAGAAAATTAGCAAACAGGACTATTTTCTAGCGATTTGCCAGTGTCGGCAACAGTTATAATATGCCAATTTAGAATTTTTTTTTTTATAAATAGAAGCAACATTCAGGAAATATTTTCCGTTTGTTAATGTGTTCTTTGGAAACGTGATAGTGGAGAGATAAAAGGTGTGGAAAGATGAAGAATTTCAAGCATGGCAACACTGTAATTGCTCGAGATGATAAGTCTCAGAACAGTTGCTGCTCGCCACCTGATGTAGAGTTGACGAACATTATTGCAGCTTTTTAGTTAATAGCCCTGCTTTATTATTTTACTCTGTGGGGTTAAGTGCTATTTGAATACCGAAGGTGGACTCTACGATACGTAGAATGATAGAAAACTCATACATATTAGTTTTCTAAATTTATGTTGTCGTCGCCGGGGATCGAACCCAGGACCATCTGTGTAACAGTCTAATGCGCTAGCAATTACACAACAACGCCCACAAAAAAGGGTGTGTCTGAACAGGCTTTGACATATTTATATATAATAGCAATATTGTATACTTTTTCTTTAGTTAAAGCACAAAATTCATTGAAAAACTATAAAAAAATACCTTTTTCAAACCGGTCTAGCTCACGGGACCTCAATGCTAAATATATTGGAAAATATTTGGGGAATTATTATTAACAAACCAAGGTGCATTTTGACGGGTGGATAAAAAACACTTTTTTCCATATAAGTTGAGTCGGTCTATTGTTTATAATTTAAGTATTTATGAAGAAATAACTTTTATTTGTTTATAGAGATCATATTAAGATCTGAAATCAAATAAACTTGGTCTTATCGTTTGCAAGAAATCTTAAAATGTTTAAATACTGTTTTTTAACTATTTTGACATTTATGAAGTATGATAAAAGTTTAGAAGAAAATTTTTCTTATGGAAATTGACTTAACTTATGGAAATTGACTTAACTTATTTTATGTTTTTTTGTTTTGTTAGTTATACTTGTAAATACATTGTAAATTAAAAGAAATGTGGAACTATTGGATACAGATAAGATAGTTTTAGTTCATTTATAACAGTAAGTTATTTCAAACATTAAATTAAGAAGAAAAAGGTGGATGATGTGCGCCCCGGTAGGCTAGTTGGTAGTGTGCTGGCTTATCAGTCGGTGGCCGTGGGTTCGATTCCCACATGAGGCACTGGTCTGTTTCGCTGCGCAAAGCGATGAAGGCCATAGTAGCTAGTGCTCGGTTAGGTAATAGTATATAATTGTAATTATATGATTATTAATTAATAAAAAAAAAAAAAAAAAAGGTGTATGACACACAAGTCCAAATTGGTTATTATGATGCCATATTCATCGGTCATCGGTCACCGGCAACCATAACCCTCTAACGGGTAAGTCTGCCTCAGGTCAGCTTTAATAAAATTTACCACAAATGCGTTGATTGAGTGTTTAATACTTAGAAGTTAATATATTCCGATAGAAAACTAAATTACAAAAGGTTTGCCAAGAAATTGTTCACCTGCCATGCACGGTTTGGAAGTGGGAAGCTACAAATTTCGTATAATTTCAAAAAATATTTATTTTGAAAAATAGTTATAAAAAATTTAGAGAACTAAATTAATTGACTAAAAAGTCTTGATACACTCGTAATAATCCATGCTAAAAATAAGAAACAAAATATCAAAACAACAAAATCCTTCGTAAAATAAAAAAAAC
>CM037855.1:188239345-188435042 GCA_021234595.1 Delia radicum | reverse complement strand
GCAAACAACAGGTCTTACATTTGTTGAGCAGTATGAGTTAGTAACAGAAACAATCAAAAAATATTGGAAAGGTACCAGAATGCTATACCAAAAAGATATTAAGGACAAATTTGAACAGATTGTAACAAAGAACCATGGTCTGCAAGTCATAAAAGAATTAGCAAACAGCTGACTGGATCTTCAATAAAATCAGTTTGGCATATGATGGCAAAGAAGTACTAGCTTTAAATTCGCCCCCATTATATCAGTTGATGTTGAAAGAACTTTTTAAATGTACAAAAATATGCTTAGATGTAACACAACGGCTTTTTATTCGAAAATTTAAGTCAAAATTTTGTAGTTTATTGCAACACTAACTACTCTATTTTTTTTATAAAAAAAACCGTCCAAAAATTTAAAAGCTGGTATGGATGTCATTTTTCAAACACTTTCCTGTTCTTTTATTCTACTTATTGTTTAAAAAAAAAAAAAAGAAAACCGTTTAAAAAAAGGATTTTTTAAAAAAAATAAAAACGCTAAATCAGACACGAAAGAGTTCGGAAGAGACAGCTTATCAAAAAAAATTATTTTATTTTTTTCTTAACTAAATGTAGAATTGACTGAAATATAGAAAAATTTACAGTTTTTTGTAATACCTTTTAAAAACCTAAGTTCATTAATTAATTGTTTTTGTTATGTTTATTTTATTTTTTTTAATACGCAATTTTTTTGTGTATATTAGATTGAATTGTTTTGATTTTTTAATAAAATATGATTTTTTTTGTTTAAAAAATATATAAACTTTTTTTGTTTTTAGAGCATTTTTGTTAAATTTTAAGGGCATATTTCTATGTTTTTAGTGCATATTTTATGCGCATAAAACACTTTTTTTAGAGCATATTTGCGGTTTCCCTGCTTATCATTAATAACACTGTAAGTATATTTCAACTTTTAAAATTACACATCAAAACCACGGGACATGTAAACTTAATTTTGGTTCGTAGAATCCAGTAATATATTCCGTTTTAATACGGAATTCAATTTAAAGTTTGCATTGACTCAAGCGATTTTGTGAGTGTATTTTAAGTAAAATATATCGAAATCTTTTTGAAATTACTTTATTTGTTGTTAATAAGTCGAAACTCAAATCTAACAAGATGTCCGTCTCTTTTAAAGAAATTTAAAGATTCGACCATATGACACTGAACTAACAGATTTCAGTATAAGTCAAACGTAATGACCCCTGACGTTTCGGATTGTATATAAACGAATTGTATCCTTCTAAAAAATTACGGTCACTATTGTTAGACTTAGTTTTAGACAAATAAACATAAATAAAATGATTTAAAAAACTATTTGTATGTCTTTTACTTAAAATACCCTCAAAAAATAGCTGGAGTCAATGCAAACTTTAGATTGAAATAATTTTTTGTTTTGAGCTAACCTATTAAAACGGAGTATACACTGGATTCTACGACCCTCAATTAAGTTTACGGTGTCCCGGGGGTTTGGTGTGTCATTTTCACATACTTAAATAAGTATGTGTAATTAGTCCAAGGCGCACAGGACTTTATTAGGATATCTCTAAAGGACATCGTCTTAACTTATAAACTAATAAATGAATTGTTTTTTAAATTTGACAGAAAGAAGAGCATTCAGTATTAGTGGCAAAGCGTTAAAGTTTAAACAATATGTATTGAAGTAAAGATACTTTTGTTGTGTGCCAAATTTCACTTTTTTCAAAAGGCTAAATCGCCATATCGTCTTAAATAGAAGACAAAAAAATTTTTGGATTGTGGTTATATTTTGGTAAGAGCAGTAATGTATGGCCAAAACTTCTCTTTTATAAGCGTAAGTTTATTGTGGCTCATATCGCCTAAAGGAGGCAACGATAAACATTTTGTAGAAGCACTTATTACTTAGTTTTTGAAGCCTAGCCATGGTAAAGAATTCCATTGCAAACACATCGTTTGCCCGTTGGAGGGTTAATAATAATTGATATATAATGTAACCAAAATTCGTATCGACTATGGATCAACTATCTTGTAGGATTTTAACTAAAAATATATTTTAATTCCCACTAACAAAAATTCATTACATTCAAGAGTTAAAACTATGTGGAGGAAGGAACTGGAAGGATTCTAAGTTAAGAAATAAATTTACATAAATCTTTTTTTTTTTTTTTTGCTTATTTTACTATTTGTTATAATCTAAAATTGTTTTAATTTTTGTTTTGTAAAACGTCTGTTGGTTTGTATGTTTTTTTATGTATGTTGTTGGGACTGTTGTTTTTACAATGCTAATGTTGTTGTTGTTTGATTTTTTTTTTTTTTGTATGTTGTTTTTGTTGTGTTATTTATTTTATTTAAAGATTTAAATTATACCCTTTGGCCCTTTTTATGAAAAGTATAGATATGTGTGTATGTAAAAAGAAACAAAAATATAAAAAAAAAAGTATATTTATTTTGGAAGAGTTTTATTGAGTATAAGGAAATATGCATACTCAAACAAACAAACGCACACATACTAACAAGTGTGTGATATATCTATGTGCGTGTGTATGATTAAATGTTATAAAAGAAAACTTTTAGTTCCTTACATCAACACAGAAACAACAACAAGATGAAGGCAACAGCTAGCTAGCTACACACACACAAATAACAGCAACATTGTGTAAATGTAGTAGACTATAACAACCGGAGATGATAAATGCAATTTTCTATGGGGTACTATTAAAAAACCCGTTTTAAAATCGGGGAATAAGTTAAAACCCTGAATTTTCTTAAAGCCCCATTTTTACGCCACTTTTGTCTAATTTAGAACAACAAAAATAAAAAATAAAAAGTTTCTGATTAGTTTAGTTTTTGAGTATTTAATAAACAACATTCTAGCTAATATGGAAACAAACTTGAAAAGTCGGGAAAGTTTCTACTTCTTAAAAAAATCACTTATGTTGTGTGTAATATCCCTATGGGTAATGGGACCGGTTCTGCGTGTGCCATATGATCGGTTCCTTCGTGCCAGAGACCGGTCCTCTGCTAAATCCTACCCTATGTAAACAACTGGCAACTTTAACATTGGCTTGTCATAGGAGGGGGTCGTTTGTCCTGCTTTAAACCACATAGTGGCATGCCACAGGACTAACCAAAGATGGGGCATACCACAAGACTGTCACAAAAGGCTCATGTCATGTAAAATAAACGAAAACTAAACAGCTTCCAATGGATAAAATTCTGGCCCAACTGGCTTTTTCTTGTTAATAAGCATTCTGGTTAAGTGGTATGTCCTTCGTTTACCAGTCACAGGATTGGTAATTTAGGAGAATTGACACTGCTTAACCCACTACAGTATTAAATTATACAAGTCCTGTGATAAGTCCTTCATTAACCAGTCACTTTTAGGTAAATTGACTCCTCATTCCTCATTAGGGATATTACAAGATGCACATCAATTTCAAAATCGTATATTTTCCCCAACAATTCAGATAGACTCAATATTTTTTTGTATTGATATTACAGTTTTTGCATAGAATTTCCGGGAGGGGATTTCAAGTTACTTATTCCGGACATTTTACAATCCCGATAAATAATTCGAGAATTTGTTTTTCTAAATAGTATAAACTCAAAATTGTACACAGAAAATTTTCTTTTACGAGTTTTAAAGAAATTTTTCACTAATCTAATAAAGTGTTCTACACAAAGTGAATTAAAAATTTATATAATTTTTTGAAAAAGCTACGCAATTTTTATGAAACAATTGTAAAGGAAACTTTTTCATTAGGCATATGAAGTTTTTAATAAATAAAATGAAATTTTTCCCAAAAATGTAATTTAATGACCCAAAAACTATACGATAGCAATTAAAATGCAATCTCAAATTCAAAGTCACTCCATATTATTGGATTAGATAACCTTCTGCTGAAATTGTTCGACATTTTTTTTCTCAGCTTCTGAGAATTTGCAATTTCTCTCTTTTTTACTAATCAATATGGAAGAGCCTACACTAAGAGAAATATCTTCACTTCAGTAATGAATTTCTTCATAGCTTTAATGAAGATTGCCACTGAAACTCATGGTTCTGTTCGAAATACGTATCGCGCACTACGTCCAAGTTACGGTTAACATAATCGCCCTCACTATTGGTTTAAATTGGATACTTCAATAAAAGAAACCTGCCGTATTTGGAGTATGATATCCTCAAGTATATATTGAGACACCGTTACATCTAGAAAAACTGCCTGTTTGGTGTGCTTTATGGGCTGGTGGAATCATTGGTCCATACTTCTTTAAAAACGATGCTGGTCAGAACGTTACAGTCAATGGTAACTGCTACAGGGTCATGATTACTGACTTTTTCGTTCATAAAATTGAACTATGATATGTAGAAGCTGTGGTTTTCACAAGATGGCGCAACATGTCACACATCTCGTGCCACTATTGATTTATTGAAGGAAACGTTTGGTTACCGCATAGTTGCACGTTTCGAACCCGTGAATTGGCCTCCAAGATCGTGCGATTAAATGCCGCTGGACTATTTTCTGTGGGGATATGTGAAGTCGCTAGTCTACGCCGATAGACTAGATAGACTACGTGGGCGTTGTGGTGTAATGGTTAGCGCGGTGGACTGTTATACAGATAGTCCCGGGTTCGATGCCCGGTGACGACAACATCAATTTTAGGGATATGAAACAAAAAGCTTCAATAAATTCGCCAACTCTACATCAGGTGGCGACCAACAACTGTTCTAAGACTTATCATCTCGCCACCTTTCATCTCTCCACTATCCCCCTTTCCAAAGAAAGCAACACATTAATTAATAGGAAGAATTTCCTGATTGTTGCTTCTCTTTGAAAAAAAAAAAAAAAAAAAAAACATTCGCCGCGTTATACAGCCACAAATGTTAGAAAAAAGTCATCGAAAATTGGACCTCCAGATTAGACTGCGTCCGAGCCAGCCATGGCGGTAATATGCCAGAAGTAATATTTAAATTATAATGCCACAAGATTATCTTCCGAAAAAAGTAAATTTCATGTTAATTTAAAAACTTCTTCTATGTTTTATTCCATTTCACATGTAATATTTGAGGTTTTTCCCAAAATCTACCATGTTGTATGAAAACCTTAACTTTAACTACAATAATTCAAAAACTACGAGAAACTTTTGATCATATTTCACATATGAACTAATAGAAGTGTTTTCCAAAAAAAAAAAAAATTGAAAAAAAATAAAATTCCTACATCGACTTTAACCATTTTTAGCGAAGCTAGTGACAGTGTTTGGACGTGTTCAAATACTGTAATGCAAACATCGCATTACAACGACCTCTGCTGATTTTAATTATTAAAATAATATTCTAAGACTTTTGTAAATTCCGCAAATCAATTCAGTTAAAAATCTAATATTTTATCAGGTCAAAATAGCAAAATTGGATTACTATCGGCTTTACTAATTTGTATACTAACTTTTTTCTATGAATGTAGCTTTTCAAGTTTGCTTTTGCTGTTTTAAGTCAATATGTTATTTAATTTTAAAAAGTGTATGTTATTTGTAATGGAAATCGATTTCGTAAAATTAAATTTTTAATTATTTTCGCAAAGTAATTTGCAATTCTTTAATTTTACAGTGGGGATCTCTTCTGAATACATGTAAGAAGATTAAGGCCGAAAAATATTAATTCATATTTTCCTAAATGTTTAAGGTACGCTTAATTCACTTCTGGTATCAGAACCATACTCCGACATCAGTCGTTCGAGTTATATTAACAGGAAAAGCCTCGATTTTGATTAAAATCCACCAATTTTTCACCTTCGGGAAAATATGTTTTTCATAATATTTTTAACTGCACGCTACTCGATTTTGAGGTTTTTTTAAACTTAATCGAGTAAGCTTTAAAAAGAACTCAAGTACCTCGAATAATTTCAATAGTTTTATTTAAATAAATTTTAAAAATTGTTAGTTTTCTTTGATCTTCTTTTATTTAATTCTTCTTAGTTTAAACGAGCTTAAGATCCTTTATTTCCAATATTTCGTCTAAACATTCTGTGACTTCCTCAGGGAATAATAATTACAATTTGGAAAACTTGTTTTAATAATTAAAAAATTGTATACATATATATATTGATATATATATATATATATATATATAGATATGTATATAAGTTTTTAATTATTAAAACTAGTTTTTCAAATTGTAATAAATGTTCCCTGAAGAAGTCACCCAATGTAGGGATGAAATATTTGATATAAATAATTAATAATTGAATGATCTTAAGCGCGCTGAAACTAAGAAGAATTAAATAAATTTTACTTAAAAATAAATAAAAACACTCAATCTTTTAAAATAATATACAATTGAAGTGTCTTACTATTTTTCTTTCGTTTTTAGAAACTCGGACTTTTAAAAAATATTATTATTATTTTTGCAAATATCAAAAATTATATGGCATATTAGTTCACGCCTAGAAAAAATATAAAGAAAATTATACTACTTTTTCGCCGTCGCTAAAAAATTGAAGAGTTGAAGTTTGAAAGACAAATTTTTTGAATAGTTGGGATTGTAGTAAAATGTAGCGAAAAATATATATATTGCTTTTAGAGATTTTGAGTAAACAAGACGTTATAAAAATAATTAACCTTTTTTGCATATGGGGTAAAAATTATCTAAAACTTTAAACACTTTAGCGTTTGTCTGGCATTGTTTGTCAGGCAGAGAAACAAGCCGACCGCTTTAGCTACGGCGGCGGCGGCGGCGACGGCAGCGTTTAGGTTAAAAACCCGGCGGCGGCTGAATTGTCGGCTTAAAATGCTGTTTTTTAACTGTTGTTATCTTGACGATTTTTAGATAAAATCTATTGATATATCGCTATATTTTTCAAGAGATTTGTTTTCTTGTTAGTAATCAACAAAAAGAAAACATTTCCAAGCATATGCACAAGTTATTAATTATAAAGATTTAATTAAATTGGGTTGGCTAATTGTTAATAAAAGAAATAAAAAGTTCTTATATATAAAAGCTCATTAAATTTATTTAAAGAAAAAAAAAACAGAACATAATTAATTTTTTTTAAATTGATATTATTAGTGTCTGACCGAACAGTTCGGCCAAAAAACTATATTTTGTCGGTTTTTTGATATCTAGAGGCAATGATAACAAATTTTGGTATTGGAAACATGTTTGTTGAGCCGATTTAATTCGATTTTGTGTATAAAATTTTAGAGAAAAGCCGAAGTTTAGCTATAAAGTTAAAAGTTCGGCCGCCGAACTATTTTCGAACTGGCCGAAAAGTGAATTCATTGCTTAATTACAGACTTTTCTTCAAATTTGACACTCAAAATAGCATCTAATCAGTCCAATAAACATTTTTCCATCCGCCAAATATGCCATAATGCTTTAAAATACCGAATGCAGACCAAATGGATTTTCTGGCCGAACTGTTAGGTCGGACACTAGATATTATACATTAAATGCATGTCAAAGCAACCAATGGGTTTTCAGCACTTTTCCCAAATATAACGACAATTGGTATGAATGTTATCTTTTACAAAACAAATAATCTAACAAAGCTTAAGGGTTTTGTGCCTTCTAATTCCCTAAATGTAATGTCTTAAAAAATCAAAGCTTTTCAGAAAAATCAAAGATTTTCAGAAACATCTGCTAGTTTTCCCTTACATTATGCATGCATATTTAGAAGTATTTGATGTATATGCATAACTTGTTTTGGTGTCAAAGCAAATTTTGCAAATTTTTGCTTTTCTAATACTTTTTTATTTGATATTTCCAAATGCCCAAAATGGTTAAAGCATTCTGATCCGCTGCTATAACTAACACTAATTTTGGCGTAATCTTTTACATTTTTTTGTTTTAATATTATCTTCTGATAATAATTTTGGTTCTTTGAAACACCGAAAACTTCTTGAGAATCCGATTCTGAAGATTCAAGATTTCCAAACTTTTATTAAAGTAAAAATCTAAATTTTTGGATTTTGCCTTTATTTTTAATTTTTTCTTCTTTCTGTGAATTTTTGTTGTTTTTTTTGCACGTTTTACAACCAAACACGGCTGATTAAAATTGTAACAAAATTGGCGGCGCAAATAAAAATTCGGCGGCTGCCACTTTATCCGGCTCACATTTTAAGCCGATTCGATCCGATTAAAACGGCGGCGGCTGAAAATTGAAATAAAATCGTCGGCGGCGGAGCGCAGCTGATTTTGCGTCGATCGGCTTGTTTCTCTGTTGTCAGGCATGCAAATGTTAATTTTGATAATTATTTAAAAAAAAAAATAACTAATTTGGATGATATTTCCTGGAAGTCGGAAGTGACATGAAATCCTTTAAAGGATTTTTTTTTCTTTCCGCCTTTGCGCTGGCAAAAAAGTGGTACTTTTGTATTATATTGTATCATCTCTGTATAGAAGAAGTAAAGAATCAGCCTGCATTCATATGCAGAAATATATACAATACAAAAAAAAAAAAAAACAACAAAAACGAGAGAAAAAAAACAGAAAATATAGCCTCAGGAAAAATTGATAATCATATTTTGTTTAAGTCACGAAGGTTTACATTTTGTTGCTTTGACGTTTTTCTTCATACATACAAACCATAATACATTTAAATGAAAAAATACTCTTAATGCTGTTGTAGTTGTTAACGTAGTTCTTGATGTCGTTTAATGTTGTTGTTGTTGCTATAGTGTTTGGGGTCAAACATATTTTTAAATACATTCCAGAAACCTGTCAATGCATGACATTTTACATTTACTTCATAATTTCATATGCAAGTTTTCTGTCGTTTTTTTTTTCTTTTTGCATTTTTGTGAGAATTAATTTTTAATGGGGTTTTTTGTCGAATGCCCCCGGGTTAGATTTTTTTAAAATATTATTTTGAAAAACTGACAGTTGATTTTTTTTTTTATTTAAGCAAATTTTGCCTTAAGGGAGACCAGTTTTTTTTGCTTTTTGTTTATAGATATTATATATACAACAATATATGCATAATATATTTATTATTAATATTGTATTTCTTATTTAAACAGACATGTACAGATAAGGAAACAAATATATGGTACAAAGTAAAAAAAAAAAAGTTACGTTATTATTAAGTTAACAGCTTTTCTTAAACATTATTTATGTTTTAATAATATTATAATATTGGTAAAGTACTCAAGTTACAGTTTGTTAGAGTTCTTTGCCCTTTATTTAATATGACCAATATTCAATTTAAATGATTTTTTCTCCAAAACAAGATATTGAAAATCGGGTGCCACTGTGCTGCCTTAACGGGTGGTCCGAGTTTCAATCGGTTTGTTATACTTTTAGTATTGTAGAGGACTAAAAAAGTAAGCTCTTAAATGTTTGCCTAGTTTTTTTTTTTTGAAAAATGAAAAACATCGTTTTTTGGGTGTTTATTTAATTTTTGAATTTACCCCCCGTACCATTTTAATGCAAACCAAAAATTTTAAAACCCGGCTACGTTAGGGACTAAAGAATTTATTTGTGTGTGAAACAAAATTAAATTTTTTCTTAGATGTGTACCCAAGGCTCCACAATCAGTGTGACCATTTTAGCATTTTTGCAGCTAGATTTAGCTTTATTTTTTTTGATTTAGCCGCAAATTTTCAATTTAGCATTTAGCATTTTTTTTAGCATTTTTTTATTAATCATTTAGCATTTTTAGCTTTTTTATTTAATAAATTTCAAATATATTTATTTTATTTTAAATCTAAAAATTCTATAATTTTACATTACATAGTGCACTGCCATCATTAAATCAGTATTAGCTCCGCATTTTCAACCAATATTGGTTGAAGATATCAGTGATAGTAGTTTCAGTCTGATTATAGACGAGTCTACAGATATAACTATTGAGAAATATTTGCGTATAGTAATTCGATACTATAGTAAGTCTTGCAAAAATTTGTAAGTACATTTTTACACCTAAGTGCATTAGAAGATGCATCCGCAAATGGAATTTCCAAAGCCATTTTTAAAGTCTTAATGATTTTAATTTAAAAATTGCAAACATGGTGGGTTTAAGCACAGATAACGCCAGAGTAATGACGGGAGTTAACGGTGGAGTAATAGCGAAATTGCGTGAAAAAATAAAAACATAATTCTTATTCCGTGTGACTGTCACTCAATTCAGTTATCAGTGTCTTCAGCATCAAAAACACTACCTGACGAAATTAACTATTTGGTGTCAGAAACTTACAATTGGTTTTCTAAATCTACCTTACGACAAAAAAATTATAAAAATATTTATGCTGCGATTAGTGATGACATTCAACCATTAAAATTGGTTAGAGCTTGTGACAGCAGATGTTTGTGAATTGAACCAGCCGTAAAGCGTATAGAAAATCAATGGCTTGAGTTAAAAATTCATTTTGAAATTGCCGCAACGGTAGAATCATGCCATCAAGCTAAAATTTTAAAAAATGTATACAATGACAAGAACTTGTTATATTTAAAGTTTTTAAAACCTTTGTTGTCAGATGTACAAAAAGTAAATAATATGTTTGAAAGCAATGATGCTGACCCTACTCTGTTGCTATCAGAACTATACATTCTTTTAAAAGACCCAACAAATAGTTTTAAAAATCTGACCATTTTGATCCCTTAAATTCATGTTTAGAAGGCTTTTTTGTTCCAACGCCGTATTTCAATTACAATTTTGAAGAATTTTTAAAATCGAAAAAAGATATAATCAATCCTGAACTAGAAAAGGAAATAAGACTTACATGTCGAAATTTTATAGCACAATTAATACATCAACATCGACAACGATTAACAAAGAATATTCTAAATTTAAAGAATACCAGTTTTTTTTTCTGTAGAAAACAGTTTTAAACCTAATAAATGTAAATTACGTGAACATTTTAAAGAAGAAATGCTAGATTTCTCTGTAGAAGAAATTACGGTTTTTGGAACAACAATTGCAAAATCTAAGTTTATATGAATGGATAAACAAGAACTCAACTATTGAGTTATGGATAAATGTATACGAGTATAAAACGCATTAAATAAAAATCCTTTCAATGAATTAGCTTCCTCTATAATGAAGTTTTTGGTTTTACCATATAGTAACGCGGAAGTTGAACGGGTTTTTAGTGGAATGAACCTTATAAAAACGAAAATAAGAAAAAGAATGATATTGAACACTATGAATTCGCTTCTTTATATTAGATGCGGTTTAAAAAGGTTACATACACGTTGCCAAAATTTTAAAGTAACGAATAATCTCATAAAAAAATGTAATAAAAACATATATTACAATGATATTTCGACCGATTCTTTGGAAGTTGAGGAAGAATACTCATTTGATGATGTGTTTAATTTATAATTAAATCTAATACTTTTTAAAATTTTTTTTTTTTATAAACGTAAATACTATTGAATAGTCATTTATGATTGAATTTATTTTAATTTTTGTTGATTTTTTGTAATATAATAATACATAAAAATATACATACATATATGTATGTACATAAGTGATATATTGAATTTAACGGTTATTTTATTTTATTTTAAATCGTTTTATGTATGTATGGATATATATATATATATAAGACTGAATTTAATTTCTAGTTTTCTAGTAAATAAAATATTTTTTGTTGTTTTTTAATCAATTGTTAACGAAAGTTGAAAAGTTGTGTTAACGAAAGTTGAAAATTTTTAAAAATTAACACATTATTAAAACATATTAAGTAAACAAACATGTTTAAAATTTTAGCATTATTTTTTAGCATTTTAATTTTTTTTTAGCATTTTCTAGCATTTTTTTGACTTTGATTTAGCTGCAAAATTTTTCTAGATCTGGTCACACTGTCCACAATAGCACCCGATTATCGCCCATGTCCTAGGTTTCCTTACTTTTTGAATGCGAATAAATTTTAAAAAGCACATGAAATTGAAATTTGGTGTTTTCTAATTCCCATAAAGAAATAAAATTCGAAAAATGTCGAAAAATTATCAAAAACATATGTATTCGGCCAAAATGCAAAATTTTAACTTATAAAGCAGTCTTAAGGTACGTTCACATTAATCAAATATTTGAACAAAATATTTGTTTACATATTTGCTTCCAATTGTGTCAAATAAAAAATTATTTTATTTATGTTCAAACTATGATCAAATATTTGATGGTTTTTGTTTGTTCAAACAGCTCACAAATAGTGTCAAATAAAATAAACGAAAAAATATTTGTCGAGCGTTCAGATTGAAACAAATATTTGTATTAAATATTTATTTAATCAAAGTGTAAAAAAACATAAATTTATTTAATCGAAAAACTAGCTGTTTTATAAAAAATTGATCACTCGGGATCTCTCTTGGACCTAGCCTATTTATGTTATAAGGGTATATTAATACTTCGACAACACAAATGTGTACAGTGTTCCGTTTCCAATCATTCCCCGTTTCATTCCATATCGTTCCATTTTGGACCAATGTGCCATTCTGTTATCGGAGTGATTAAATTTTTATTTTCACGTACGACAACACAATTGTGTACAGTGCTCCGATTCCAATCGTTACCCGTTTCATTCCATATCGTTCCATTTTGGACCAATGTTTCAATCCATTATCTGAGTGATTAAATTTTTATTTTCACGTACTTTTTTGGGTAAAAAAATAATTGTTTTTTTCATAAAAAATCAATCTTTCGGAATATTTCCCAAACCTAGGATATTTGCATTCAGTCAATTGTAATTTTCTTCCTTTAATTAATTCATTATTAATGGTAATGAAATCTGAAATCATTACCATTAGTCAATGAAATCAAATCATTGAAATTCATTATCATTAATTAAACAAATTGTAATGAAAAGAATTTCATTACAATTGATATCAATGAAATTGTAATGAAATCATCAATTAATTAGTCCATTCAATTAATTAATCTCATGTATGGTTTGAAAATTGTAGCTTAACAAATCTTATAGCAATTGACCTGAACATTTTTAATTGTGAATTTGTTTTGTTTTTAAATTTTAATTTAATTTGATTTAAATCTGCATATTTTTCCATTTAACAATATTTTATTTAACAAAATTTCTCAAAATATTGTATCATCAAATTTCGCTTTTTAATATCTATTTACATTTCAGTTTTTTTATAAAGCCTTTTATTAATAAATTTATTAAAAAAATTTATAATTGACGATTTTACCACCTGTTATTTGCCATTGTTTGTTCTTACATTTTTTTTGTAAGAGCAAATAAATATTTGCTCAAATCAGAAGAAATATTTGATACTTAGTGTTCACACTATGGTTAAGTTTGTCAAATATTTATTTGAATGCAAATAATTTTGTTGGGGATTTTTTTGAATTTTATTCATCGTCTTCGTGTGCAATTAATACTATAATTAATATGCACATATTTTTCAATTGTTTGAGATAGGCGTGGTAAAGAAGATTAAGCATACTTTTCTAAAATCATAACTACATTGTAAATTTTTATTGAATTAGACTGCGCAGTTTCTGGTAACACAACCTTCATCAGTAATCCTTTTGACAATACTGTAATTATTTGATATGGTTTTTATTGTTTGATTGCATCTATATGAAATGTTTATTTATTAAATGCAATCCTGACCGTGGCTTGAACCTGCTTTCTTTGCCACATGCACTTCGCACTACACTTTAGACAGGCGCTTTAACCACTTGATCTAAAGTCAGGTCGATTTTTGACCAAAATCAGCTGATTTGCTGTTTGACACACAAAAATATTTTGTGTCAGATTACGGCAAATAAATATTTCATGTTTTTTGTCAATATTCGACTAATTTGAACGTACCTTTATGATTTTTAAAAACTTCTGTAAGGAAAAAGAGATTTCGTTTTACTTTCTACAGGAAAGTAAATCGAAAATAAAAATGGGGTAAGTGAAAGACAAAACACCTAAAAGTCGTATTGATTTCACTTTCATGGCAATGTGAAACACACGACAGAGGTGTATGCATATAAAAAAGGGTCTGTAATGAAATTGTTAACACGGTTGTCATAGTAGTCCGAATTGTAAATTATAATATTGAAATAATATATATTATTATGTCTTTCTATCGCAAACTGAATTTTTTGAATAAACGATTTGTTTATTTTTTTTTTTAAATTGCTTAAATATTGTTGATTTTATTGATTTCTTAAGCTAGTAAACCCCTTAACTGAACTGGCCTTATAAATGAGAATTTGAACAGCAGGTTGAAATAGAAAACACACAAATTCTGTGCAAAAATAGTTTAATGTAATCATATTTTCAACGTTGATTGTAATAACAATAATTTAAGGACATATTCCAAAAAAAAGAGAAGCAACACTCAGGAAATTCTTCATATTAATTAATGTGCTGCTTTCTTTGGAAAGGGGATAGTGGAGAGATGAAAGGTGGTGAATGATGAAGGGCTTCAAACATGGCAACACTGTAATTGCGTGAGTAGATAAGTATTACAACAGTTGTTGCTCGCCACCTGATGTAGAGTTGGCGAATTTATTGAAGCTTTTTTGTTTTATAGCCCTGATTCATTATTTTACTTCGGTGGGATTAAGTGCTATGGGAACACCGAAGGTGGGCGCAGCGGTACATATAAGTGATAGAAAACTCATACATATTATTTTCCTAAATTGATGTTGTCGTCACCGGGAATCGACCCCGGGACCATCTGTGTAACAGTCCAACGCGCTACCCATTACACCACAACGCCCAAATAGAACAATTAATCTTTTTTCATGATCCTGACCCTTTAAGTTTATTTATACTTACTATTTTGGTAGAATATTTAATATTTATTTTATTTTCCAATCGATATTTATTACATGGACAAACTATTGAAATTATTTGAACAAATTTACCCGCAATTATTTTATTATTTATTGCTTCCCTTTAGTCAGGGGGTGAATTCAAAAAAATTGCAAATGTCAGCAGATTCTATTTTAGCGAGCTGATTTTTAGCAACAAAATAAGTAGATTTAGCAAAAGTTTTTGCTAACACTAAGTTGATTCAAAATTTAAAACCGTTGCTAAAAGTTAATAATAATATTACTGAATATTAGGAGACTAAAAACTCAAAAAAATTGTAGGAAAATTATACTTTAATTTATTTGCTGAAATCTTAAACATTTTTTTGTTATTCTTTTTAAAATAATTTGCAATACGTTACAATATATAAAAATGTTTCTACTCCCATGTTAACGGCATGAATTGATTTAATATCTGAAAATATATAGAAATAGTTATATATAACTTAAACAAAATTATCTTTCAACTACTTACATCAATGGTTGTCTAATGATGGCATCCTTTAAAGGAATACAAATGCCGTAGATAATTTTAGATACGAAACGAAAACATATTAAATATGATATACAAGTACACATCCCTCTTTTTGTGATAACAAAAAGGAAACCTAAAAAATTACCTAAGATGTGTCTCTTTGTCTTTCGCTTCAACCTGTCTATCTGTAGGTATATTTGTTTGCAATTTAACATTGTTACTATGGCAACAACACAAAATTTAAGTTGCTATTAACCACAATTTTGTTTTATGTATGAAAAACTGATACAAAAATCTTCCATGATTGAGTGTTTTATATGTCTTACAAGAGTTGTACTTTTTAATATCATTTTCCTTGTCTCTTCTACACATTGACATGCCGGGATACTATCTTCATTCTGCGTATAAATTTCAATCTGGTTGTCGTCTACACTATTAATGTGCTTATCGTCAAAATAAATTAGTAAAACATTAGTAAAATATTAGTAAAACATTAGTTCAAAACAGTTAAGTGCTGAATAAGTTTAAATAAATTTTAGTGGAAAACATAATTTTAGCAAACAGTTTGCTGAGAAATAGTATACTACCTTTGAAAGAGGTTTCACTAATTTTTCTACTTGCTTATTTTTAAAGTGTATAAAAGTAACCAGTTTCCTATAATTGGATAAAAATATTGGAAATAAACACTTGTACCATATATTTATTTCCATGCCTGTAGAGATGTATTCTTGTGTTTAATGCATAAAGTAAGAAATTTTATATGAAACTTATAGGAAAAATGGTCATGCTGAGTAGTACCTACACCCAAATTTTGAAATATGTATAAATTCGTGGAAAGAAAGTTTGACGTTTGTTTAAAATTTCAAGGCCTAAAGGAATTATATCGTAATATATGTGATATTAATATGTATATGATTTACATTGCAAAAGAAATTAAAAAAAAAGCTAAAAGTAAACCCTACATTAATATATTTTTAAAAGAAGCATTTGATTAACATTAAACAATAAATAAATTAACTAATATTTGTATTTATATTACAAAATTTGAGTTGTTAATGTTTTAATTTTTGAAAAACTTATGCTTATTTCTATATTTATATCAAAAAGTTTAGAAAAGAAGGGGTTCAATTTCATTGATCAAAGGCAATAGCTTAGATTCTGCTATAATTGACTATTTTGGACCAATTGCCAGGGTATTGCGTCCCAGAATGGGACTGCGACAGGATTTCAAAGAGGTCTGTCACGACGCTCTGTGACACGTTAATCCCCGACAGGGAACCATGGTTAAATGGGACCTTCTTGGGGAACCATCCGGGGATCCACTTTTACACGGATGGATCAAAACTGGATGGGTTTAAGAAAATGTTATGGCAACGAGTCGCTATAGTACTGAAATAGCAATTGACATCTTAAAATTAGACATTTTAAAATATCTATAAAAAAAAGTGGGTTAAGTTATCGATGGAGTCTGAATTCTATATTTGAATAATTTTGGATGTATGAAATGAATAATTGGAATACAAAGTAAATTTTTTTGATACTTCGAATTATGGGAATTTTTAATAAAATGTTCCATTTCCAGCCAACTTTCGGTACGGGCTAACGTTTTCAAAAAAAAAACGATTTCTTCCATTTGGAACCATTTCAAATATGAAATTTCCAGAAAATGTCCTGGAAATGTCCTGGAAAGAATTCGCTATAGTATAGAAACATCAATCGCCATCTTTAAATTAGACATTTTAAAAAGCTTTAAAATTAATTTTGAAAAAAAATACGTTTTATATTTTTATTAAATTTGTGGGTCATTTCGGATTCCCTGCTAAAGTGGTTTAGTGTTATCCAATGGAGTTTGAATTCTGTATTTGAATAATTTTGGGTAAATTAAATGAATAAATGGAATAAAAGAAAATTGTGTTGATACTTCGAGTTTTAGGGATTTTAGTAATAAAAGACCTTTTTTTAAATGAGTAATTTTCAGCCAACTTTCTTGCGCGGGTTAACATTTTTCAAAATAAAATCGATTTTCTTCATTTGAAACCATTTGTTACAAAACT
Organism: Delia radicum; assembly: GCA_021234595.1. Classification (NCBI taxonomy): domain Eukaryota; kingdom Metazoa; phylum Arthropoda; class Insecta; order Diptera; family Anthomyiidae; genus Delia; species Delia radicum. Next base: position 188,417,746 of record CM037855.1, on the reverse strand, counting down.
GGGGGGTGTAATGAACGAAACCGATAAATTATGTTTTTAAGAGACAACCTATTATACACATTTGGTGTCTAAAACTACACAGAGAGAATTTCTTGGAAGTTTTAATGAATTTTTTTCACTTTCACTTTCAACTAATGAAGTTTTCTACACTATATAAATGAAAAATTTCTTTCATAGTTGTAATAAAACCATTTTAACGAAACTTTTTCATTATTCATATGAAGATTTTAATAAATAAAATTAAATCTTTCATTAAATTATATGAAAAACTGCATTAATTTCATGAAAAGTTTCAATGGACGAGTTCCAGTTACATTTCATAGATCTAATGCAAAAATGCATTGATATCATGCATTATCATGATATTACACATTTTGCTTGATATTACGGGAGGTCAAAGCTGGAGCCGAAATATTTTAAATGTCATCTTAAAAAAGTCCAAGGTTCATTTTTAGGAGGGTACATCGAGCACTTTTTTTGGTGAGTCGCTCTAATGTACACCAGTGGCGAAGCCTTCCCCTTTTACCCTACACTCAAAGAGCTATGCCCCTAAAAAACACACCAATGACAATTGTAGTTTACACTATATCATCTTTGTATGTAAATAATTTAGATTTTTGCATATTAGATGCACCGTGTACTCTGGAATATATATAAATGTAATTTTGTGCTAACTCTAATATGATAGCGGATTTAGTTTCTAGATCATGTATGGATGAAAATAGGACTAAAGAAAGAAAAAAAAAAGATCCACGACTTTTTTTTCTTTCTTTAGTCCTATTTTCATCCATACATGATCTAGAAAAGAAACTAAATCTGATATCATATTAGAGTTACCACAAAATTGCATTTATATATATTCCAGAGCACGGTGTAAAATGCATCTAATTGCAAAAATCTAAATTATGTACATACAAAGATTATGTACTTGACAAAAGAAAAAATTTGATACCCATATTGCCCTATTTAAAAACGAAGAATTACCACCCATTGCATTTTTGTCAAAACGCGAACTAACACGAATTTCAAAAAAAAGCTGAGACCCGTATTTAATTAAATCGACTAAAGATTAAAATATGTTAATTTGGCATTTTTATTACAAACAACCCCGAACAAAAATTCAAAAACCGTTTTTTTTTTACATGTCCTTAAAAAAAGGACATGGATGATCGTCCTTGGACAAATTGTATATACAGTTGGACGCGCCTTAAAAAACCTTTCTTATGATACCCATATTGTATATGTTGGTAAGGAAAACAGATTCTTAAATTAACAAAACAAACTGGACCCTTTTTTCAAAATGGTCCAGCTCACGAGAGGTCAAAGCTAGAGTAGGGTGTCCCATTCAAAAAAAAATTTTGGGGATCTTTCTTAATTTGAATACTCATAAGGCTAAGAATTTTGAGAATTTTTTCAGATTTTCGGAGGTGGTTTAGAGGTCGCGCAAATCGATTTTTTACCAAAAATCGAGCTTTTTGGGCTTTTTTTAAATTTTGCTTGAAAATGGGTAAAAAATCGGTATTTCTTCAGCTTCTGAGTCAATATTCTTAAAGAAAATTTTCCGATCTTTAATTTTATTGTGCATAAGTAATAAGTTTCGGCAATGATTTTGCACATTTTGACAATTTAATAACGGTTTTTTCGTAAATTTTCAACAAATATGGAAAATAATGCTTTATAACTTTTAAAATTCGTATAAAGACTAAAAAAACTAATGATGCAGTTTAATAGATTATTCAGTTTTTAAATTAATTAGCAGAAAAAAAAAAATGAATTTTCTCTCACCCTTCTCGAGTTATACCCTTTTAAAGCTTTGTACACATTGTATGAAATGTATAATACTATAAGGTGTGAACTAGGTTTGCATTGGTTTTAAGCTTTAAATAATTGGATTAGAAAATGTTTTTACAAATAAAATAATAGTTACTTACCACTCATACATTACAATTATATTAAAAACAAAGAAAAATAGATTTGTTATAAATAATTTATTAGTGTTCTTGCGATGATGCTCTACCCCCTGCAGTAAACTCTGAAAGTCTGTTTCAGAAGTTGTGATATTGATATAACTATTAGCCAAGGCCACACCACGTTCTGCGACATCATTTACAACTTGCAATTGTTGAACTTTGTGTTTTGCTTCCTGAAATGATTTGTTGTTTTCCCAATTTTCTGGATCCGTTTTTTTAAAATCAGTAAATGTTGCAGGCTTCAAAAAAAGTTAGGCTGGCTTTTGTAATAAAACACTGAATTTGTTTATTTTCAATCATGTCTTCTGTTAAATTTCCTTTCACTAATTCGTTGTTATTACTTGGTTCATGTAGGTTTCTAAGCATTAAACGCAAAGTTTTGGTATCTATACGTTCATCAAAAAACGATAAGGCAGCCAACTTCTCGGAAAGGTACCACAGATAACCCAGAAAGGCTTTCAGAGTCTCGCATGCAACTTTTTCATTAAAGCGTTTGTAATCATAAAATTATTTCAAAAGTCTAAGGTCATTGAGAGGAGCGTATCGGGGACACTGGCATAGGTACCAATTTTTAATATATACTCTTAAAATAAATGAGGTAAACTCCAGCAAGGCATCAATTTTTGAATTTTGAATGAAAGGTTGTAGCTGGTTTCGAAAAATACATATTTTTAGAGAGTATATAATTTTCATCATCCAGTGAGCTCGGTTAATGGCTCCAGGAGATTTTATTGTTGGATGGGGCTCAGGTCTATCACCCAAAAAAATAAGGCTCAGTTGCAGCATTTCTTTATAATCTTCCCTTGGTTGCATATTCTCCAGCTGCTAATTACCTGAAGAGGGCTCTAGCATAAAAGCTTTTATCTCAAGCCATAAAATTTATCTCAATCTCAAGCAAGCACCTTCCACTTATTAGTTTACAAAAATTTTAATTGTATTGTGACTTGTTATCTCTAAACCTATAGACTATCTGCCAAAAATAGGGTTGTAGTTCCCCCAAATCCAATAAATCATGAATTTTAGTTCGAGCCATATCAGTGCCACCTAGTGATAACGGCTTTTTGGCTACTTTTTTTGCTGTACACAACTTGACAACACTTAAAACTAAGCTTCGACATACAATAAATAAATTTTCAAATCTCATAATCTAAAGTTTACAACAAATCGGATGCCCAAATCTTATAGTACTAAAAATTTCATACAATGGGTGCAAAGCTTTAAAAGGGTATAACTCGAGAACGGTAAAAGAAAATTATATTGTTTTTTCTGCTAATTTATTTAAAACTTCATAATCTTTTAAACTGCATCATTAGTTTTTTTAGTCTTAATACAAATTTTAAAAGTTCTAAAGCATTCTTTTCAAATTTGTTGAAAATTTACAAAAACTGTTACATAATGTATTAAAATGTGCAAAATCCCTGACGAAACTTATTACTTATGCACATAAAATTAAAGATCGGAAAATTTTCTTTAAGAATATTTACTCAGAAGCCGAAAAATTACCGATTTTTTAGCAATTTTCAAGAATAATTCAATATAAAGCCCAAAAAGCTCGATTTTTGGTACAAAATCGGTTTGCGCGACCTCTAAACCACTTCCGAAAAATCTGATAAAATTCTCAAAAATACTTTACCTTATGAGTATCCAAATTAGGAAAGATCTTCCGAGAAAATCCAAATTTTTATTTTTTTTGGGACAACCTAGGGTACACCTTGCAAGAATTTCGCTTCCATACAACTTGAGTCGCTCTAGTGTACATTTCATTTTTTTTTTAAATTACAGCCAAAAACATCGGAAGGTTATTTTTGCGCCACCTTGTATAGATAGTATATTTGAAATAACTTTTGATTTTGTATATTAAAACAGAATGTGTTAAGATGCCGAAGTGTTCACATTAATTTGCAATATTAACAAGAATTTTTCAAAATTTATTTCTTAAAAAGTGTAAAAAATATTAAATCATGTGAACTTCTGATCATGTGGACAATACGCCTGACCACCAGGCGGGATAGTTTTTTCAGTAACAATTGGTAGCACTTTAAAAGACGTCCAAGTATTATTAATTCGTTATATGGTTATATGTCAGATCCAGTTTGCATTCAACAAATTCTCAGAAAACAAACTTTTGAAATTTTTTTGCTTAAATTCCAGCTTTTGATATAGATTTTTATGATTATTGAATATAAAATATAAGTTTTACAGCAGAGCCGTTACATTTATAGCTGACAAATGTACAACATCAACTTGGCGAATTTGCCCCATAGGTGGGGCAGTTTAGCCGATTTGAGTTACTTTGGAAATTTTAAAAATGAAATATAAGGAATAAAAAGAATTTCTTTAGTTAGTCTCTTTACAGGAAGAAGAAGAAGAAAACATTTTTATTGAAAAATTTTACGGACACAAGGGATACCCCAGACTGCCGCAGTTTCGTCCCGCTCCTGGGACTCGTCAGTGGTTAATTTATGTGTCAATTGAACAAAGTATTTTATATTGTTAATTTGCTCTATATGAAAAACTTTTTTACTTTTTTTTTTTTGGTGTCGTACTGGTATTTGAACTCACTGCCTTAGCATCAAGCTTATGCATCGTAATCTCACCTCTTAACGAGTTGAGCCACGGTCGACACAGCGATGACTGTGGCTAAGTGGAGTTTTGTCACACTACGTACACACAAGTATTGCTTCAATCAGAAGAGACAGAATTAACTAATACCAATGCACAATTAATTCCTCAACTAGAATGCTTCTTCTTCTTAATCCTATCTCTCTTTCACAGAATTTCTGGTTAAAATATACAAATTAAAGTTAAGATATGTACAATTTTATATAAAAAAGATTTCTTCACAAAGAAATTGTTGGCTGACTCACGACAGCGCCTGAAAAAAAGTGGCGAAAACTCCCCCTTCTCCGATATATTAGTGGGCTTTGTGGTGCAATGGTTAGAGCGTAGGACTGTTACACAGATGGTCCCGGGTTCGATTCCCGGTGACGACAACAACTATTTAGAAAAAATAATATATATCACTCATCGCCTTCGGTGCTCCCATAGCACTGAACCCAACCGAAAGTAAAATAATGAATCAGGGCTTTGAACCAAAAAGCTTCAATAAGTTCGCCAACTCTCCATCAGGTGGCGACCAACAACTTTTCTAAGACTTATCATCTCGCGCAATTATAGTGTTGACATATTTGAAGTCCTTCATCTTTTAACACCTTTCACCTCTCTACTATCCGCTTTCCAAAGAAAGTAATACATCAATTAATAGGAAGAATTTCCTGCGTATTGCTTCTCTTTAAAAAAAAAAAAATACTAGTTTATCATGCACACAGAGAAATAAAGTGCCAAAAGAAGTTAAAACTGTATATTAATAGTAACGACTTAAAAATTCAGTTACTGCAATGATATTTACATTAGATTTCTGAATATTTTAGGTGTTGTAACTAAAATTTGGTTGAATTAACCGAATTCTATTGTGAAAACTAATGTTAAGTTGTGCCAACCAACTGGAATTCGTTATAACTGAATTTGAGTCGTAGTAACCGAATTTCAGTTGGCAAATAGCTAAATATTTCGTTGTGTGTGAGGTTCTAAAGAGAGATATATTTAAATAAAAAAAGCGGTTCAGCAAAGGTATCGTGTGGTCTCGGTGTTAATATTCAAGCCATATAAAAATTCTATAAGAAATAAAACCTCAACAAACAAAACGCCTGCGGTATCAAATTATTACTCTTAAAAACATTCAGGTGTTACTGTTCTTTTTTTTTTTGTATAAATAATAAACAACATCCGTTCTAAAAAAGAATATGGCAAAAGAAACGAAGGAAAAAAAACAAGAAATCTACATTTAATTATTAACGTTAATATTAGTAATTGTAAGTAATTTATATAAAACAATTTAAATGCTACATCACATGTTTAAAACTGATGATATACAGCAGTAGCAAGTAGCAACAACGGCAACAACAACAACAACATGAGATACTTATTTAGCACACAGCATAAGAAATGCTGTTATATGGCTAGAAGCAATAATATTACTGATGTTGTTGCTGCTGCTGCTACTGCTGCTGCTGTTTCTTGTTGTTGGTGACGACAACGACAATGTTGTTTGCTGCTTCTGTAATACTGTATTACAGTTGGTAACCACTAGCAATTTATTTTTATTCAGTTTGTTTGAAATGTGTTGTAGTAGTATTTGTCGTTGTAAATGATGATGATGACGATGTTCGTTATAATGGTTCGACGATGATTGTTGTTGCTGTTGTCGTCTTCGTAGTTGTTGTTGTTGCTGTTGTTGTTCTGTTAATGCCAGTCTACTGGCAATCATTCTATAGCCATCCATCCAGCTACTGTTGTTTATAATGACAATGATTATGAAGAAAATAATTAAAAGCCTTCAGCTAAACACAAAATAAAAGTAAACTTGGAAAAATGTATATGAGGAATTTCAAAAATTTTCAACTGACTTTCGTTGCCTTTTTTTCTCAAGGTTTTTTGAATTATGAGAAACGACTAACAGGGTTATGTAGACTATACTTAAAAACTAGGACATGCAAAGTTTCACGTTGTAAAGTTTTCACCTAAGGAATTGAAGGACATTTCAAAGGCGACAAATTAAAAAAATTACTTGAAACTTATAGAGTCATTCCAAAAATTGTCGATACAGTCTTTGGATATGTGACTATGGATATAGTTTAACATAAACACATCGATAGTCAACCAGAGAATAAAGCGGGGCTGCTAGTAGTCTGCGAACAGCCGCCCGCCGACCTTTTTGAGGGTACTTTAGCCGCCACCGATATATGCGGCTAAGGTCGCCTACAAAATGTTAGCCAATTAAAGGCTTCATTACTCGAGGGGATACGTTTCGTAAACATACTGTAACTCCATACAATGTGTGCAAATAGTACCTACATACAATATATTGTCTCTGTTTTACATACTAAACAAATGGTGACGGATTTGCGGAAAGTAAATGGTTCTGCAAATCCGTCACCATTTGTTTCGCATGCACGTATCCGCTCGAGTAATTAAGCCTTACATCAATGACACCGGGTTTCTCCATCTACAATGTGTATTGTTTGAAGTTGTTATGAAATTGGTTATTAATTTCCATTACGTTTTCTTTCTATTTATTAAAAATAAATTAATAGATGAGTTAAAAAGAAGGACATAAAGGCTAAAGAAAACTTTGGAGAAAGATTGGAAAAATCCAAAAACAGAATTTTTACGCTAATATTTCAAAAACCACATCTTTGATTATTCTTAAACAATTATAGCATAGGATCGTATTTTCTTATACAACATATCTAAAATTCAGAGTATGTTTTCCATTTTATATTCTTAAAAAAGTAAATTTCTCAGTTTTGTTCAATATAAACGAATTTTATATTTTGCATAACTCACGATGCATATCTTTTAAATTATCCTTGGTGGGCTTGGAAGGTACAAAATCATAAATTATGCTCGATATTATATCACTTATGCTTGCTCCAAATTTCGTTGCAAGCGCACCACTAAGTAAGACTTGGTCGAATTATTTCCAAAAAAATTTTTGATATATCCCACAGTGCGCGCATTTTTTATGTATATCCAGTCAAACACTTATAGTGGTACAAAAAATCAATCACTGGTATACCACTGGCTAACCGAGGAATTGTATATAAACTTCGGACAGAACACTTGTTAAAGATGCTTTGTAGCGTTACCAAAAAGCGCTTTCTCAGTATTTGTTTAACAATCATTTTAGTGGTCTACAGAAGATATCATTGGCAAAGAATTGGCTGGGACCACTAGGCCAACGTTGGGAAAAATTATTTTCCCAGTGCTATCCAGTCAGTAATTACAAACGGCTCAAAAGTCTAATCACTGGTAAAGCATTTAATTTATTAAAATGATAATGCTTTGTTTAAAAAAGTTTTGGTCGAAAGGTTCCGAGTTCGAGCCCGGTATTAGGCCAACTTTTTTTTTTGTGATTTTTATATACATATTAGGGTTGGGCGATTTGAACATCTTAATGGGCGCTTCGCGTTTCTGATTCTTGGGATTGTACTGAGCAAAACGTCCACTAGACCATACGTCTACGGTGAAAATCGAGCTCCCAGATTTTGACTTTTAGCCGTAATTTGTGCAAGTAACAATGTGTGGGATGGACATATCTCTGGAAGTAGGAGGAGCTTATCTAAGATTATGGTTTCAATCTCTTCTTTGAAAGACTCTCTAGCAGATTAATGCATCAATCATATTTGTGGGTGGGGTTAAGGGGCTAATTTTTAATTTCAAAATAGGGCTTTTTTGCCGTATTTTGTGAAAGTAACAATGTGGTGGATGGACATATCTCAGGAAGTAGGAGGAGCTTATCAAAGATTATGGTAGCAATCTTTTCTTTGGAAGATTCTCTAGCAGATTAATGCATCAATCATATTTGTAGGTGGGGCTTAGGGGGTTAATTAAATAATTAAATAGGGTTTTTTTGCCGTAAAGTCAAATATGGAAGCTCGATTTTCACCGTAGACGTATGGTCTAATGGACTTTTTTGCTCAGTACAATCCCAATAATCAGAAACGCGAAGCGCCATTAAGATTTTTTCCTTTCCATGCTAATCGCCCCACCCTAATACAATATTTATATATATATTTATATTTATTTATTTCATATAAATTTACTTTTTTTTTGTTTTCTCAACGTTGGCAAGTTGTTTCCAGTAAACCTTTTTTCAGTGCTGATACATTTAAGCAGTCAACTGTTACCCAGCAGTTATCATTTACTTACGTTTTAAGCTATCAAGAAATATATGTCTTGTTAGCTCAGTTATTAGAGCGACCAGTGTTCGAATCCCGGAGGAACTAAAAAATGTATACCTAAACTTTTTTTATATTTTATGTTAGAAAACAAATTTTTTGACCACCTATTTCATCGTTTTAACAACATTTTGCTAACGTCTTAAATTTTATTTCCCCAGTGCTTGTCCCACATTTTTTGAACAGACTGGTCGAAATAATGTTATCATTTTTTGATTTGAAAAGCGCCTTGCCAGCGGTGGTCCGTTTAAAACAAAAAGATTCTTCATGTCACAAAATTTTTTTTCAAAAATATATTTTGACTCAAAGTTTTGAAAATATATAAAGCTCCTCATATATAAATTTTTTAATATTTAGTTAGTACAACATCATCATTGGAAAAGAAGAATGAGTAGAATATGGAAGAGTTTCAAGAAAGAGAGTATAACAACTAGAATACTATACAAATACCATTATGTTTTTGTCATTCTATAGTTACGGCAGCAACATCAATAGCGGCAAATTTTCGAAGTAAAAGTAATCATTTATTAAACAACAACAACCAACACTAGATAAGAATCTCACCATCCTCATCATACTTGATTATTACAAATAACTTTTCTTTTGTTTCTTGCTGGCTTAAGAAATATTTATGTTCAGCTGCCATGAATCCAGCCAGCAATATTAATATCACAATATCGTCATCACCATCATTCACAACAACATTCTCATTGTCTACAACTAATATAGAGGTATACCAAACACATACATACACACACTTGCTTGCTTGCTTGTTTTCTCTCATTCTCTGGAAATAGCAACATATTTAGCCTTAGGCTAAACAAAAAAGAACTTGTGATAACTTATCCTCGGGCTAAATTTCAAACAAATGTGCCCCGGGGCAAACAGATGTAATTATATAACATAGAATGAATTGTATATTCAACATACATACATACGTACCTACATATAAATAGTATATATCTAAATGATGGAATCTATATAAACCAAACCCAAACCAAACTGCGAAGTTACCTTCATATACCCGTCCATACTACACTCGATATACTAGAAACTACAATATAATATTGTTTGGCAAGCAGGGGAGGATAATTTGTGTTTGTGTTTTTTTTTTTTTTTTGTATATACAATATGTATTGTAGAAGAAGTATATATATAGTAGTTTATAAAATCAACAACGTTGATGCTGTTATTGCTGCTGCCTCTGCCAACGAAAATGTTGATGATGAACAAAACAAAAATATCGCCTAAAGTTATAATTTCATTCACATTTAAAACTATCTCTGTAGCTTATTTTAAATAAATTGTTAGCAGGCAATACTGTTACATACATATATAGTTATATATTAGGGTGTCCCGTATAAAAAATTAATTAGGAATACCATTCAATCGATAGGTATTAGAGAGCTAAATATGGGCAACATAAGTAAAAAAATTTTTGCAGTGAATCATCAGTTCCCTACCATCGATTGAAGTTACCGGTTGTAGAGCATTTTGACCAAAAAAAAGTTTTGAATTTTTTTTCGAAATAGTTCTCAAAGTATCGTAGTTTTTGGTTTATTACTGGAAAACACTTTGAAATTTCTGTAGAGTAATTTGGTCCACCAGATAAGTTTTAATTTTTAGCAAGTACAATATCTATACTTTATATTTTTAAATTTGTACATAGAAATTGTACTTGGTTTAAACTAACAAACTCTCTGGTGGATCAAAATTACTCTATAAAAAAATGTGAAAATAATTTTCCAGAAGCGAAAAGTTACGAAACTTTTGAGCACTATTTGGAAAAAAAATTCAAAACTTTTTTCTTCAAAACTTTTATTTTGTCAAATGTACTAAAAGAAATTTAATCGCTAGTAAGGAAATGAAGATCCACTTCAAAATCATTTTAATTATTTTTTCCACATTCAGCACTTTAATATGCATCGATGGAGTGATATTCCATCAACAAATTCGAAAAAAATGCCATATTCGGGACACCCTATTATATATGTATGTAGTTAGTAGTATATGGTATAATATTCTCAAACTGACAGTTTGCAAAGGATTCAATGGATGACTAAATGAATGGCTGCATGATTGATAGATGTGTGACGTATGACGAATGTGATGTAACTCCCTTAGTAGGAGAGTAACTAATATTTAATAGCAGTAAAATTGTTGTTTTATCAATGCTTTCGTAGTGGATTAGGAACTCATAAAATGCAATGATATTTTTAAAATATTAGGTGTTATAATAAATTATGGGCCTTATAGTTGCTTGATTTTATATTCGATTTAAGCTCGATGTGGTCCGATATTTTTAGAATCAGCAGGAAACATTAATTGTTTGAGCTAGCAGCTCACATTTGGTGAGCCCACACGAAGCAATGTTCAGTATCCTCACCATATTATAAGGGGTTAACAAGTGCCTTTGCTGGTGATACCATCTTCATAGTGGCGCATGTATCTCAACAGCCAGAGCTCTAATAGTAGACACATATCAATGCAAAGCTTTGTTCTTATAAATGTTAAAAATAAATCCCTTCCACCCAATTCGATCGCTATCTCATTTCAATCATGACCACTGTCACGCGGTGCCCAATGGAGAGTGAGCCTCCACTAACGTGCTTCAAAATCGTATCAACAAACTAGACGAAGTGTGGTTTGTATGTATGGACAACACTAACGTCCCAGCAAAACTTTGGTAATGGGTAGGACTTATTTCAGACCTTCCAAAGTAATGACTATCCATTCTAGTTTTTGTTATTTTGAAGGTCCGAAATAATACCTTACTAATATGAATATATGTAACTGCTTATTTGTAAGATAAAAAACAACGCCTTACTAATATTGTGTTAAATATCTGCTTATTTGGAATAGCAAAAATAATAAGTTACTTATTATCACTTATTTCAGACCTTTCGTAGTAATGACTATCCATTACATTTGTTGTTATTTTGAAGGTCTGAAATAATACCTTACTGATATGAACTTACATCACTACTTATTTTGGAAGCTAAACAATTATGTCTTACTAATATTGTGTTATATACCTGCTTATTAGGAAGGGCCAAAGAAATAAGGTACTTGTAAGGTAATAAGTAACTACTTTTTTGTAAGGTATATTTATAAAGATTCATAATATATCATAATTAATAATTTAAATGCAATTTATTTAAGCAAAGAAATATATAGTTATACATAAACGACTCTCACAAAACAAAAGCTATTAATAACTAGTTATAATTGTCCTTATTAATAACTAGTTATTTTATTGCCTATTAATACCTTCTTATTTAGGTATTAACGTACTTATTTTTGCACCTATAAATAACTACTTATTAACATCCTTACAAGTAATACGTCATATAATGGATTTAAGCATTACTTTTGATGCTACAAATAAGAAATGAAATAAGTACTTATGTGTAACTGGTGATTTCACTACATATTTTGTAACGTCTTATTTTTGTCCCTATATGTAAGCACAAGGCCTTGCCTCCTATGACACCCCCATGTTAAAATCAGGTGTTCTTGGCCTCAACTATAAGTACTTCTGATTCTTGTTTTTCTTTTTCCATTTCCCATTCTATGGTAATAGCAGTTTTCCTGGGGTGTTCCAAATTTCAGCGGAAGAGAATGTTTTATGGTCGCTAAAAATTTAAATTTTTTCTAATATTTTGTAAGGAAATTTATATACAAATTAAAAAAAAAAAAGTTTACATACAATTTATAATGACATAACTACACTGATAATAATCCATGCGTAAAATACAAATAAACGACAAAATACCAAAAATTTTGTAAAATAAACGAAAATTTGTTCATTTTACAAAAGATTTTGTTGTTTTGACATTTTTTTCGTATTGTTAGCATGGATTATTATTAGTGTACCCAGTCAGAAAAAGACAAGCGGACCACCGCTGGTAAGGCACTGTATCTAATGGTAGAAGTGCTGGCAACAAGTGCTTTCCCAATCCCAAAATGATTACATCTGTTCAAATGTGTCGGACAAGCACTGGGGCAACAAAACTTTCAACGTTGTCAAAATGTTGGTAAACTATGAAATAAAATTAAAGAAAAGGTAATTTATAAGTTCTTTAGTCCCGCCAGGATTTGAACCCTGGCCGCCAGACCACTGAGCTAACGAGACATACAATACGTGATAGCTTAAAACGGAACTGAATGATAACTGCTAGGTAACAGTAGGCAGCTCAAATATGTTAGCACTGGCATAACGTTTGCTGGAAACGACTTGCCAACAACTTGAACAACAAAAAAAGTTGGTCTTTAAAGAGCTTTGTCAGAAAAAAAAATAAATGTTATATAAAAAAAAAATATTAAAAAGTAAAAATAAAAATCTCCAAAAAAATTTTGGCTGAAACCGGGATCAAACTAGGCACCTTCTGACTACAAACTTTTTTTATACATATCATCATAACTTTTATAAAATAAATGATCTACCAGTGGTAAGACCATTCAATCGTTGATCATTTCTGACTGGATAGCACTGAGAAAAAACTGTCAGCCAATTATTTGCCAAAGTTTTTTTTGTACACCACTGAAATTATTGTGAAACAAATACTGGCAAAGCGCTTTTTCGAAATGCTTGTAAAGCATTCCAAACAAGTGTTCTGCCAGTAATTAAATTACAATTCCACGGTTAGCCAGTAGTTTGCCAGTGCTTAATTTTTGTTGTACTGACAGTTTCTAACTGGGTACGCCCTTCATTCTTCATCATGAACTCTAAACCAAAATTTTATTACGGTTATGATTGTGGAAAAAACCTTTAATAAATTTTATACGGTTTTCAAGATATTCGCGATTTTTCTGATTTTGAGGAAAAAATTTTTGTAATTTTTTTTAAGAGACAGTTTTTTAAGAGCCCTTCAATACATTAATTTAATCCTCTTCCTTAAAGCCTAAAATAAAAATTGATGACTTACAAATTGCCGGAAGGATAATGTTATCCTTGTGGTTTTTATAAAATATGAAATATTTTTCCTTTTTCCTTAACAACTTTTAGATAATGGGCCAATTTTTTAATTTAAATATATTTTAGAAAATAGACTTCATATAAATAAAGTTTTTTGGCAGAGTGGAAATTATGCGGGGTAAAATTTTTATAATATAAGATGCATTATCGCGAAAACCAATATTTTATTTAAAAGTTTCACATCATAAATGTAATTATCTATTTGATATATCGTGTTTATCGCTATTTAGCGACCAATTTTGGTTGTTTACACTTTAATGTGTAAGTAATATTGATTGGTCCCTAAAGAGGGGGAAAATTCCAACGTCTAAAAATTTTAAATCTCCCTTCCCTCCACATCAAGTAATAAAGTTTCATCAGATTTATTAAACAGTTTCAATGGACGAAACTATATGAAACATTGTCATATTTATAAAGTTTCCATAAATATGATAAAACTTTTCATAAATATTTGTGAAACATTCTTCATAACTACTTCATCATTTCATAGAATTTAATTTAATATTTATTGAGAAATGAAAGAAATTGAAACAATAAAACAAGAAGATAACTTAAGACTAGAACAGCACCAAGCTTTATCTTTAATTAGGTAAAAACCTAAAAGATTCCAAAAACGTTCTGTATGTCCTTGCTCCCGGGACTTACATAATTGGAGAGATAATCTCTTAAAATAAACTTAATTCTAACTTAAGACTAAAATTGCAGACTAAATTAGACTAACATAAATTAAAAACTACACACAAATATCACAAAAATAGTACTATCCTCTATGAGTACCAGGAGTGCTTTTGGTATAAAAGCTGGAACATATATTGACATTTAAGTCGAAATTTGGAGGTTCTTCATTAATATACCCAATCGGTGATAGGTAGTTTGTATTAGTCCAGTTAAAGCTTCTTTGTTCATAAAAAATATTTTAATAAGATTATTATTATGATTTCTAATTCTTGCTATAAACCTTTTTAAAATGTCACAAACATATTGGAGTTACTTTAGCTTGACTATAAATATAGTGATGAGAAAATCGTGTATTGATTGATTCGTAGTACAATCCTATACAACATCTGAACATTTTTCGTTCCAGAATTTCCATTTCCTTATTATGATTGGGGAAATGTTAAACCATATGGGGAAACCATATAAGAAAACTGGTCTTATACTCGTTTTATATAATAGAAGTTTAGTCCTCCTTGGCAAACTTTTATTGTATAAAATTTTAGAAAATGCTCCCAATATTTTATAGGACTTCATTTCATAGAAAAAATGTGATCAATAATTTGTTTTTGATAATAAACCATATCCCGAAAACCGAAAGAGATAAATCTAAACGAAAATTTGTTTTAGTTTGGTGGAGCACTAACACATTTCACCTTAACAATATTTTTATGAAACAGTTTCATTGGACGAAAACCAATAAAGCTTTCATCATATTTATTTAGGTTTTTATAAATTTGATGAAGCTTTTCGTTTGAATGATCTTCGGGCAGATAAAGGTTGCAAAATATCGAAGCACTAAATAATGATCGCAGAACCATGTAGTTTGCCGAGGTGAAGAAGATGGCAATATGCCCACTAGAGTGTCCCGACTAGGGCACTTTTTCGAATTGGTTGAAGGTATACAACTAAATCGATGCATATTATGATAAAAATTAGTAAAACATTTTGAATGGATTTTCAGTGTTTTTATTTTCTTTGACATTTTCTTTGAAATAGGGCTCAAAAGTATCTTCTTACCAGAAAAATATTTTTTAATTTTCTGTAAATTAATTTTGGTTCCCCAGAGGATTTTTTTTTACAGAAAATAATTGAACTTGCTAAAAACTAAAACACTCCTTTGGTGGACCAAAATTACTCTACAGAAAACTTAGAAATATTTTTTCAGTAATAAGCCAAAAATTACGAAACTTTGGAGCCCTATTTCGAAAAAAAAAATCGTAACTTTTTTTTTGCTCAAAATGCACTTCAACCGCTCTTTAATACACATCGATTGAGTGGTATTGCTGATGTTTTTTGTATCCGGAATCCCCTCATGCCCAGTGGGTGGGGTGTATCACCCTTATCCCCCGCACCAGGGAAACGTGCCTACCCATAAGACAATATTGGATTAACACACACAGAGAAATAAAATGACAGCCGATTTGAAAAGTGTATTTTGTTGTTAACAACCAATAAATTTGGTAAGTACAATTATATTTTAATTTGATTTCCGAATATTTTGGTTGTTGCAACTAAAACTCAGTTGTATTAACCGAATTTTGTTGTGAAACCCACTACTCAATTGCATATACTGGACGACCTCTCGGTAATATCACGTGTGGGATTCGGTGATCTCATACGTTATCTTAACCGAACGGGGTGGGTCTAGTACTCCGGATACTAGTTCCTTACGGGTAGTGTGGTCTCTTCAAAACGGAGTCGCTTTTTTGACTCTACTTGATGCTCACGAGTAGCGTGAGCTGCCACTTAAACCAACCAACCAACTCAATTGCAGCAACCGACTTTAGTTGTAGAAACCGAACTTGAGTAGTAGTACCCGAATTTTAGTTGGCAAATGGAAACATTTTTCTCTGTGTGCAGCTTTTTAAATTAAAGATAAAATGAATCCTCGCCGTCATTAGTAGGGGAAATCGTTTTTCTGATACATTTACTACAAAATATTTTTTTAAAAATCAATGTCCATAATTTTTTCATTCACCTAATACACTGATTTATAAAAATAGCTTTAGGAATTAGTGAAATTTTTTGAAATAAAAACAAAATAAATTACATGAATGATTAGCTTAAGGGCTTAGTTTAAATAAATTTCGAAGATATTAATAATCTATAAACATTATTTTATTTACTTTAATTTCAGTTAAAAAACGACTAAATACCAACAATAAAAAAAGCTATTGTTTCCAAAGCCTAAACATAAAAATCATAAAGAAAAACACTAAAAAAAAGTAATATACTACCACAAATAAACAAGGGATAATCAAACGCCCAGACACTTAACACTTACAAATTTACACACACATCCACAAACACAAATAATACAAACAAGCCATACTAGAACAAACATACAACGTAGTCGAACAACAAGTCAATTGGTTGGCTACTTTATTGTGGCTCAATTAGTGGCAACACTTAAACCGGATATAGATTATTACAATAACAACAGCAGCAGCACAAATAAATAAACACAACAAAACGACCACAACCAAAAATAGAAAGAGACTCTACAATAAGAAGAAAAAATAAACAAATTCTCCCCCAAAAAAAAAAAAAAAAGTCTAGAAGTAAATACGCGCGCCAAAAATTACAATAACAACAAAAGCAGCAACAAATATCAGCTATATCACAAAAAAAACGACTACCAAACAACAAATAAAGATGTGGGTGGATATAATGTGCCAAGGTCGTTGTGGTAAGAGTAAAGAGAAGATGAACGACTAGCAACAACACAACAAAACAGCAGCAACATTAAGCAACAGCAACTTTGAAATCAAAACAACCAACCAATAATTATAACAACACCACAAAAAAACAAGTTGTAAAACAACTTGAACAAATCTCAAAGCGCACACTCTCTGAAACAACAACTTTGCTCTTTCACAAAACGACCACCACAAAAAACAAGTTTGAAAGCAATTTTGTATTGTTACTTTGTTACCACCAACTCGGAATCGTTTTTAATTCATCATATTCAGTTCGTAACGGACATTCAACGCGAATGCAAGTCAGGTAATTTTGCTTAACGGTATTTTAAAAATCTTCCCTTCTCTATAAATTGGCTTAAAAATCAAACAACAAATCTGCCAACACTACTCTTTATAAAAAAAAATATCGGAAACGGAAGTGAACAATTCGTTGTATTTGAAAGTGTTGCAATTATAGAGTGTTTCATACTTTGTAACAGTTTTTATTCTATTTGAAAAAATCGTAAAATTCCTTTATATAAAATCAGTGTTTATGGAATTGAACCTGTTAGTTGTTAATTACAACTCGAACTGAGATCATAAATTTATTAAATATTAAAAAGAATAAAATAAAAATAAAGAAAAATAAAAATTTCTTGGCAGTTATTAATAAAAATCATCTAAAGTGCATTTATTAAATATTTTGTGAGTTTTTTTAGGAAATAAAAAACAATACTTTATTATTAAAATAAAATTAAATTAAATAACAAAAAAAAAAAACACTATTAAAACAAACAAAAACTGAATTTGCAATAATCAGGCAAATGATTAAATGTTTACAAAAATTATATACATAATTATTTAAACGAATGAGATTTAAAAAAATTCTGTAGAAATTCGGAATAATTTATATTTTTAATTAAAAAGAAAACCTTAATATATCCTGCAGTCATACTTTAGGAAAAAAAAATTTGTATACCACCTGTAGGCATTCTAAATTAAAATTGTTGTATACTACCGGGGGTCACAAAAATGTTGAATGCCCAGGTGCAAATGATAATATATAGTAATATATGAACATGTATGATTCCATGTATGAGCATATATTGTTTCAAATATAAGCATGTATGAAGATGTATGCCTTGTATTTAAACAAATATGGGTTCATACATGCAACCAAAAAGTTCATATATAGTAATGTGAGTGATATCATGTATGGAAATATATCCCGATCAAGAAAAAGTTACATCTGTAATACAAAATCAGATCTCATTTGATATAGATCAATATTTATTCTTATCCAAGTTTATCTCAAAATTGGGGTATCCAGTAATATCCGATTAGATCCCTCAAATATATTACCGGATTAAGTTAGATTACAATTAATCTCAAAATTAGGAGATTTATTAATATGTACTTGGATCTAATTATATTCAAACAGATAAATGATTTAGGTGGATAGAATGAGATATATTGATACTAAATAGGATTATATCACATGACATATATTATTTTTAATAAAAATATTAAAAAAAAATTAAAGAAATATAATTTGGACATCTGCGCATATATAATTATATATGCGGTTATATATTGTAACATATAATTATGACTTAAACACATGGAAAATATTAATCATGTTGGACCACATATAATCATCTCTCAAATTAAATTGTTAATAGTAATGTCATATATAATAATATCTTGAATTGCATTATTTACATGACACCATATATAAGCATATATTATATAACAGACAAAAATGGTTTTTATGAAAAAGCATATATTATTATATCATAAATTATATAGCTTATATGTTACCATATACGATTATATATTATTATATTATGTTATATATGAATATATATTATGATATATGACAATAAATCTATCATATCATATTATGTACAGCATATATGAATAATAGTTTATGAAGGTCAATATATAATAATATATTGTTATATATGTTAGCACATAAATATATAATAATATATGGAAATGCATGCCACCATATATAATCACATATTATAATATATTTTAAGCTGAAAAAACATAAGACCATAATTTGTTTTACTCGGAATGCTAAATATTGTTCCATATATGCTATTAATTCTATTATGTGAATTCATATGTGATTATATATTGTCTTATATGACGTTGACTTAGAAAAAATGCAATTAGTGCTGTAAGATGCTTTCAATACACATATATTACAACAATAATTAAACATTGTTCATGTATCATTGACTTGACAATTATTGTTTCTTTAAGTTGTTGAAAAGTTAGTCGCAGAATCTTAAACTGATTTTATTTTAAAAATTCTTATGAGCGCTCTAACTATAAAAGACTCGCTAATAAAAATATTTAAGTTGTGTTTCAAATTATGTTTTATTTACACTTAAAAAAATAGAAAGAGAAGTCAGCAAGATTTTTGTTGGAAGGCTCCTTGCTGCAAAAAATGTTGCTGACCTTTTTTTTAGTGTTGTAATGTTTTACTATTTGACAGAGTTAATTTCCAACCTGCATTACGTCATAATAAGATATTTAGTTTATTTTTTGCAAAAATTTGCTGCAAACTTGTTTTATGATTACATCTGATAAACACGGTTGCGCGGTTTTCTTTACCACTAAGTTTTTATGGTGTACTGGGAATGGTGTATTTAAAAATCTCAATAAAATGTATAATTTTGAGTTTTTAAATTTCCTTTCACATGTTTTGTTTGTTATTAAAAAAAATTTAAGAAATTTTTTTTTTTTGTATTTTAAGAAGAATTTATGTAATTATTTTTTTCTATTTATTTAAAATAAAATTGAAACACCAAGTTCCGGAATGTTACAACCTAAGCAATCCACTAAATGACGAAGTAATAGCCATCAATTTTGTAATTTGGTTTTTGATTTTTGTTGTTTGGCTCTGAGGTCCGATTAAATTAAAAGATATTATTTGGTTTTTTTAAGCCTCCATGGCTCTAACTTTTCTAAAACTTCGGGTTCTGATGAGATCTTTAGCCAGATCGAAATACTAGTATCAACCTAGCTAATATGTTTGATTTCCTTGATTTTTGTAAATATACGGAGGTTGGAAGCTCGTTAAAAATTAAAAATAAAATAAAAATAATTTAATAGTTTTTAATTCAATCAGACCTCAGTGACAAACAACAAAAATAAAAAAAATTGAATATATGAGCTAAAATATATGATAATATATGAGCCATATATGGCCACATACCCTCAATTTTCGGATTCGAAAATACATAACACTTCATATATGATAATATATGATCATTTTCACATGGGTGCTTTCACAGTTTATTTAGCCTTATGGAATTTTTTTAAAAAAAAAACCCTGTATCGACTCTGAATAAATATTTTATATTTCGTAAAAGTAAATTTTATATAGGCTTGAGGTCATACTAATGGAAAAAATTTCTACACCACCTGTAGGCATTCTAAATTAAAATTGTTCTGTATGACTTGAGGTCATAATGGTTTCACATTTAACAACAAAACAACTTTTGTATAATATTAACCCTTATTAAAACACAATATTTGCGATATTCGTTTGTTTGTTCAAAACAGAGCTTTAAAGTAAATTTCTTTTATGGAGCTAAATGAAATTATTTTAAACAGTTGTTAGTAAATAAATTTATTTTCAGATTTTCGGTGCAAACACAGTATTTTGTTCCATATGGTGTATGAAAACATTAAAAATATTTGCATTTAAATTGGGCCATGCACTGTAACGACTAAAATAATGAAACTCTTACTACCACATATTATACAGGTCAACCTTGAGCAAATTATTAATTCGATTTTCCAGTTTGTTTGACTATTAGATGATTCAGTTTGTTCGTTTAATCAAAAATCTTACTACTTTCACTACAATTGGACAATGTTGATTACTTTTTATATTGAAGTTTTCCAGTTGTAGTAAAAGTAGTAACTTGTAGTAAGTGACCGAACAGGCATATTATGTTATCAAAGTAAATTTTACGAATCGAATAAACTCTCATTCGATTTATTTTTAATTTAATTCATTAATTTTTAACCATCCACCTTATTCAATCACTTGATTTAATCATTGCGAATTAATAACATTAATAACATATAAAGTAACATTAAAAAAATTATTTTATTTTGGATAAAACGATATCTTGACCTATTAATAGTTATATGCAAAGATATACGAAAACATATAGATCTGCTTTCGTATAAAACTATATATAACTGATGTCTTTTATACGTTTTATTGAGCTCTTTATGTATAAAAAAACCAAAAATTTCTTGAGGGTACTTATAGTTGCCTCTTCAGAGTATCTTTAAAATTTTTGGACAAAGTAGAGCTTAAAGGTTGACAGTGCATACTAAGGGAAAAACATTCATAAAATTTCCATAGAAGCATTTTAGTCCACCAAAACATTATCTATGAATCACGTAGCTTTAAGCATTAAAAATATATGGACGATTAAGTACGACTACTTTTGTCAAATTTCCGATTTATTTCATATTTTAAAACGATATTTCCACAAATGATGTACGATGAACTAAACATTTGCCTTCCATACCAAGTTTGGTTATAATTGAAGGATGTAGAGGTCAAAATTTGAATATGAGTCATATATATTAATTTAAAAATAAATATCGTATGGTTCCTTCCAAATTTCAAAATATAAACAAAACCATTTTAGTTTTCACGCTAGAGAGGAGTTGGTTTTATTTATTTACCATTTCAATTTAAATCAAGATGTTTTCAAATAAATTAAAGTTTTCGATTTAAGAAAGTGCTAGCTTATCAGTGCGGGGGTCGTGGGTTTGATTCCCACCAGATGCACTGGTCTGTTTTCGCTACAACATGCCGAAGGCGACAGTAGCTAGAGCTAGGTTAGGGTAATAGTATATAATTTGTAATTATATGATTATTAAATAATAAAATAACAAAAAAAAAAATTTTTCAACTAGTTAATCACAATATTACTACGTTAAAACTACTTAAAACGCCTGTTAAATTAACTGAAAATAAAATTAAAAAAAGGACTTCTGATTTTCCATCATATGCACCCGATTTTGATATTTATTTTTAAACACTGTAGACACAAGTAGTAAAAACAACAGAGAGTCTTTTAAAATGACCTTTAAAATTTAACGGACAAAACGTAAAACAAATTATTTTTTTCTTTTGTTTTTAATATTAAAAAATTTTGTTTTTGTGACTACAAATCGGAACACATACACATGCCAGTGTTTGTAAGTTTGAATTTCTTTTAAATTCAATTGAAAAAATTTTGTATTTAAACAAATTCTTTTTCTAAAAAATATTATGCCAATTATTATATACATAAAATTCAAAATTTGACTGAAAATATTTAACTACTACTGAAAGAAATTATATTTGTATAGCTTGTGTTTCAAACTATCGATAGAAAAAGTTAAAAAAAAATATATATCTATGGTTTTTAATTGATTCTTCATTTGAAAATAAACTTTAAGTAAAACTTTATAAATACATTTGAATGGGTAACAGAAAATGTATTTTGAGTGTAGCTTTCGCAATTTCTAAATTGTAATTTTAACAACTTCAGAGCAATATATTTAAATTCCATATGAGATTTTCAATAGAAAAATAAAAATATAATTTTAAAACTTTATTAATTTTATTTATTTGAAATTGCTTAAATTTGTAATAGCAAACCACAAACTTCGGGTTTTAATGAGATCTTTAGCCAGATCCAGGCGCGGACACAGGAACAGCTTTTTGAGAGGGAAATTATAGTGTTTTAAATTAACATTTTAATCTTTTTTTATTTTGCGGGAGGAATTGTCCCATTTCCCTCAACCCGGATCCGCGCCTAGCGAGATCGAAATAGATGTATCAACCTAGCTAATATAAATACTTTGCTTTATTTTGTAAATATACGAAGGTTGAAAGCTCGTTATAAATAAATAAAAATTACATAAAGATAATCTCGATGTATATAAAAACTAAAAACCCCAAAAAAAAAAAAAACTGTAAAACCACAATATAATTTGTAATTTTTAACACATCGAATGTGAAATTTGAGTATAAATATAAAATTGAAATTTTAATATGATTCCATATAGTATTAATCGTAACATTGTATTAAGACATATAAAAATAATATATGAAATCATACTAAGTATATAATACCATTCAAAGTAATATATGCCACATCTGCGGTAATATAAAACGATATACATTTAGATATTAATATTAGACCATATCAAACATTTTCGAATAACGAAATCCTCTATAAAATGATATACACCATCATATATATCCATATTAAAGAAGCTATATCTTTTTATATAATATTATATTAAATAAGATATGATACATTAATGAACGTTTTTACTCGGGAATGGAAAATATGAATAATACAAAACTAATACCATTCCACCCTAAATATTATTCTCTACATAAATTTACTTTGGAAATTAAAAATGTGCACTTCTTTCTCTCTTTGTCTAATGTAGTCAATTAGTGGCCACTCTGGCGTATGAGTGATGTATAGTTTAAATATTACTCATACATCATGTAGGCAAGCAATATTAATCAGAGATAATGCACAATAAGAGCTATACAAAAATGGTGATGGTTAGGTTAACAACGTGGTGTTATTTGAACGAATATTTGGAAGACATATATTTTTTAATAAAATTTAAAATGCCCTGCAAATCAATCTGGATTTGCAATAAATTGATTTTTGTAGTGAAATTTTAATAATTTTTAACTCTCAAACCGTCCTAAGCTTTTTTGCAATGAAATTTATAGAACTTGTTCGGCACGAAAAATAAACAATATGTTTCTTCTACCAAAACTATTTTCGTTGCCTATTTCAGGCGACATGGTCCAAAATAGGTCTAGAGCGAATCTCAAAAACTAATCTATAAAAATTAATAAGTTTAGGCATTAATTATTACTCTTACCGAGATATAACTACAGTCTAAAAATTACCATTTTTGTGCTTTTACTTAAGAAGAAAAACGCGAAATTGAGCGAAAACGCCCCTAAACTTTAATTTATATTGATAAGACTAAATGCTTTGCTAATACAGTTTAATTACGGCTTTTAAATCAGAGCGAAAGTGAAAATTTTAGAATTTTTCGGTGTTCTTGCGATTAAATCAGAACGTTTATCCCTATTTTTTATTCGTTTTAATTCGTGTAAAAAAGCCTGGTCGAAAGTAAAACGAATGCCCTTTTTTTCTAATAAATTACAATTTAGGGTCAAAAATGGGGCTTAATATTAAAAATTTAGAACTTTTTTTTTTACTTATTTCTGATTTTATTGTATTTTTGGCTGTATTGTTTATACTCTAAAAAACAGTTTTAAAAACCATTTTTTTTGTTTTGATATTCTAGAAAACACTCAAACAAATGGACAACAATGTTAGAAGCATTTCTTAAAAGCATTTTACTTTCC
The DNA here is from genome assembly GCA_021234595.1 of Delia radicum. Classification (NCBI taxonomy): domain Eukaryota; kingdom Metazoa; phylum Arthropoda; class Insecta; order Diptera; family Anthomyiidae; genus Delia; species Delia radicum. The sequence continues at coordinate 188,393,159 of CM037855.1, read as the reverse complement.
ATATGTTTTTTATTTTCCATAAAACCATATGTTTTTGGCACTTCGATAATAATTTCGAAAAATGTTCGAGTTTTCGAAAGCTTTTAGGATTTAAGAACACCAAATTTCAATTTCGTGTGATTTCACAAATTCGTTCTAATTGCAAAACGTTCTAAAGTAGGGACATGGGCGAATATAATGGCAAATTTTATAAAAATCCGTCCATACGTTTTCAAGTTAACACAATATCCTTTACCGGTCACCTTTCGGAATCCTGTATGTCTTTGGATCAAAATTAGAGCTTTTTTCAAAAAGTTCAAGCTTCAATATTACTTTGTATTTACTCTCTACAATTTCTAGTCAACATAAAAATGTTTTCAAGATTTTTTAAAATTGTGTTCATTTCAAAATATTTATTTTTTAGCAATCTTACGAAATTTTAACAATAACGCTTTCTCGCTGCCAATCCGTGCCATTCACACACAAAATTACTTATGCAAAATATTTTGTAAATTTAGTTTTCTATCGCAATAACTTAAATTCTTAGTTGAAAACCCATCATATCGAATTTAAAATACCCCTCCTGCAGGAGGGTTTGCCGGAAAGACGGTTAATATTATGAGGCATGTCACAGAAAACAATTTCGAAAAATTTTTTCGTTTTTCAACACGAACCACACACAAATCAATATGAAAACGATACATTTTTGTACGATTTATTTTCTGTGACACCCCTGTATATTTAAACTTTAACCACAATTGCTTTATCTTCTGTTAATTTGGTGTAAAATTTGGTTTAGGTTTTCTTTCAATTTAAGAACGACCATATTTAATTTATTTCGATCTGATCTCATCAGAACCCAAAGTTTTAGAAAAGCTAAAGCCTCCATAATAGGCAAAGCTTTAACAAAAAACCTAATAATCATCAATTCTGCTCCACTCTTACTCAACTTTGAAAATTGGTCTATTTACATAAAAAAATTTTTGTTTTTACTCTGGCTCAAGTATTATTTTTTATAGTTTTATTAGTTTTTTTGTTTTTATATACATCGAGATTTTTTTATGTTATTTTCAATTTATAACGAGCTTTCAACCTCCGCATAGTAACAAATTTAAAGCAAATCAAACATATTAGCTAGGTTGATACCAGTATTTCGATCTGGCTAAAGATCTCATCAGAACCCAAAGAATGCGACAAAATTGATGATTAAGATATTTTTGGTTTAAGCTCAGCCTATTATGGAGGCTCTAGCTTTTCTAAAACTCTAGGTTCTGATGAGAACTTTAGCCAGATCGAAATACTGGTATCAACCTAGCTAATATGTTTGATTTGCTTTATTTTTGTTACTATGCGGATGTTGAAAGCTCGTTATAAATTGAAAATAACATAAAAATAATCTGGATGTATGTAAAACACAAAAACTAATAAAACTGTAAATAACTTATTTAAACTAGAACATTTTCGCCAGATTTGGGAATTAATGCTATGGTTTTTTTTTGTTTTTACTATGTTTTTAATATTTTTATTTATTTCACTCAGGGAATTTCTGCTTTAAAAATATATAGATGTTTGGGTTGTAATACAGTTTCTTTATTTTTAATGTAAATGTCAGTCGTTTGTAGAACAAATTAAATTTTTTACTAACCTTGTAGTTCATTTAAAAAAACAACCCACATCAAATGACTGTTTTATGATTTTACATGCGATTTTTACAGTTGTTTTTGTTATTTAAAAAAATAAATGTTTGTTTATTTTTACCACCATGTGGTTCATTTTTACTGCAATTGTTAGTTATTTTTTGAACATTAAGAACAAATGACAATGTTAGTTGAATTTACTGTAATGTAAATCGTCCTTTCTTCAAATGAAATTTTATTTGTTTTAAACTACATTTGCAGTGGGGTTTACCTACATAGTATTCTAAGTGTATATATTAATATTCTTTTGCCTGTTTTGAAGTTTAGTTGAGTACGCTTAGTTTCGATTACAAATTATCCAAATTAATAGCGATGGAATTTTACGAAAGTTTACTTAAGCTTAATAAGGGTTCTTTAATGTATTTCCATACAATCCCTCATTCCCATAATTTAACTTAGTTAAACATAGCTTTTCCTTTACTTTTATCATACAAATTTGTTAATAAGTAAAACTAATTAAAATTTTTATTTGTATTTCAGAACATCGTTCGTGGCACTGGATCAAAGATCACCTTTGACGGTGGAGTCCTCTTGTCCAAAAAGGTAAGTTGTTGAAATTATAAACCAATTAATTGAAATTCCATTATGATAATAATTCATGCTTAAACTACGAAACAAATTTAAAAGAAACAAAAACTTTCGTAAAATAAACGAAATTTCGTTATTTTGGTAAATATTCTTATGCATGGTTTATTATTAGTGTAGCTAAAAGCCATATACAAATAACAATTTTTTTATTATTGAGTACTCCTAGTTATTAAGTAACCATCATTATCTATCCTGCATAAATCTCTTTGTGTTAAGAGGTAATTGTTTGTCCATAATAATGACGATGCCACATAATACCGTTAAATACAAAATAAGCAAGAGGATGCATTTCAAATGCACATAATTCTATGGACAATAAACCTATTTATACACACCATTAAACTTCTCTAAAATTTCTCAAATCCTCTATGTACATGATAACACAAATGAATGTTGTTGGTTATTATTAGCCAACGGAAATGTCCACAAAACACGTTGACAGTAAATATCATCTTACGGCAAAGTCACGTCGCGAAAATACAAAATACACGCTTAAAGCATCAAACATTTATACAAAATTCAAGCAACAACAAAATGTTGATAATCACACATATACACATGTGCATTAGAGTGGATCGAATTTTGACTAATTTTGAGGGCAGGAGTAAACAAGTTGTGGATGGGCGTAAAATACTATTTTTGGAAAGTTTTACTCAACTTGAGATTTTTAAAATCTGATTTTTTTTAAGTGCAGGAGTGGATCTACTACCCAGCAAAATCTCAGTAATGGGCTCTTCTTACCAGTATCTAAGTTATAAGCACAGTCAAAAAATACCAGTAAAGTCAGCAACATTTTTGCTGGGATCCAAGGATTAATTTTGGATCCTTGCAGAAAAAATTGCTAATATCAGCTAGAAACTTTGTAAATTCCTCATAAAATTAACAATTTTTTGTTGATATCATAAATTTTTCTGCAAGGATCGTCCCAGCAAAAATGTTGCTGTCTTAACTGGCTTTTTTGAGTATTATGCCCAACTGCATATAATTCGGCGTTAAAACCTAGTATGTTTGTTCGACGAGGTCGTTTTTGTAAATCGTTTTCAATATTTGCTTTATGAAAAACGCAAAAAAAAAATTGTACCCCTCGCTTAACCGCTGTATTACATAAAAATCAAAAATAAGTGGATACCAAAATAATTAGTTATTTGCATACTTATAAGCAACTAAAAAAATATGTGGTTACAAACTTTCAAATAATAAGGCTTGCCCATAAACTTATCAGTACATAGAGAGAATACCTTAGACGAGTTTTAATGGAATTTTTTTACTAAGCTAATAAATTTTTCTTTTCAATGTTAATGAAAAATTTCTTTAACTACATGAAAAAGCTTCATAGGTTTAATTAAACTATTTTAAATGAAACTTTTTTATTAGGCGTATGCCATTTTTAATAAATAATATGAACTTTTTCATTTAATTTTATGAAAAATTGCATTAATTTAATTAAAAGTTTCAATGGACGCATTTCAGTGACAATTCATAGATCTAATGAAGAAATTCATTGATATCATGCAGATTATTCTCTCAGTGTAATTAAAAAATATGTAATTGATAAAAAGCCATTATTGTAATGAAATAATTAGTCGCGCATAAGCTGGACTGCTTATAAAAACGAATTCGTTAAATAAAAATAATGTGTAAGGATTTTTATTTGCAGTATATAACCAATTAAGTGGTAATGAAGTGTTTGAAACAAATCTGGGAGTAAAACTATTTTTGGAAAGTAGTCAATAGATCTTTTAAATATCTAAAATTTTTTAAAATCTAAAATTTTAATTTAAAAAAGTGAACTTTTCTTAAGTATAGAAAACTAATTTTAAAAACAATTCACAATCAATGTGTTCGCTTACTTGATATTTTTAATTTTAACTCAAAAAATCCGTTCGTACGAAAATCTTGCAAAAACTAGTTAACATTTTAAGGGAAAGTTTTTCTAATTTTACTGGAAAAATTTCATCAAGCTAATGATAAAATTGAACACATTTACACGTTTAAGACGAACTCAGTTAAGACAAAATCTCAGTTATTTCTAACTAAATTTGAAAGTCCTGAAGTTTTGGTAACAAACTCCAAATTAACATCTGGGGTAGTGTGTCCCAAAATCGTATGGGAATCCCAAATTAAACCATACAAGCTGAGCTAAAATTATGAAATTGTGTGTCGATCATAATATATCGGCAATATTTCGACATCCTACGACTACTGGAAGGGGATTTGTGTTGGCTATTTCACCCAAAATCTTAAATAATTTTCTTTCCTTTAAATGCTAAAATATATACCCAGGTAGAAAAATACAATCTTTAAAACGTTTTAAAAGCATTTTTCATGATGGTACAAGCGTTTTCAGAACATACCAAATTACAAATTTAAAGCGTTTTGAGAATGTGCAAAATGATAACCCAAATTTACGGTCTGAGGATGGTATTTTATAACGTTCTCAAAACATTGCAAAACAAAATTTTTGAAATGCTTTTTCAAATCGTTAAATAAGTATTTGCAGAACATTTTGGCTTACAGTTATTAAGCGTTATGAAAACGACCCAAATGATAACCGCTTTGAGGGTTGTAATTTTGAACATTGTCAAAACGCTCGAAAGACAAATTTTAAAGATCTTTATGAATTGTTCATAAATACCATTTTACAGTTTTAACGTTCTCTAAGCGTTAAAAAGCTACAATTAAAGTACTTTGTCATTGTTTTCAACACAAATATCAGAATAATAATTTTAAACAATTTTATATATTTACATTTTGAAAAATAATATTTTTATTGAATTTAATTAAAATATATTTTAAAGTAACAAAATATAAATTAATAAGCTTGAAACATAAAAGTATTACTTCAGGGTTTTAAATTAAGGGAAATGTGATTTAGTATAAAAAATATAAACATAAAACATAATTTTGACGAAACGATATTGTGACAACCACAAAAGAAAAAATAGATTTAAATTTTATATATAAAAACATATCAATAAAATCAATGAAATTAAAAATCGAATATTCAAATATGAAAATAAAAAGCCCTCTATTGGAAAATAGATATATTTCATTATATAAAAAAATTGCATAAGAAACCGAGTTCGCATATAGATAGACCCCCTTATGACAGTGTTGTTTTTTAATCAGTAAAATATTTTGTAAAAAAAAAGTATTTCTAAAGTACTATTGGCAAATGTTAGAAAAAACGCTTTAACGCAATGGTTTTACATTGGTTTCATTTTATAAACCGTTGTAAATTTTGTACGATAAGAACTTCTAAAGTACTTTTTACAAACGTTGGAAAAACGCTTTGAACCAATGTTTTTACAGTGTTTTTATTTCACAAATATCTGTAAGTTTTGTATAAAAAGTATTCCTAAAATACTTTGTCCGAACGTTCGAATAGCAATCCAAAATAATGTTTTTTAAATGCTTTTTTTTCGTATTATTTGCAATTATCGCTTTGAAAACGCTTTTATTTTAGTACCATCAAAAACAAACGTTTTGAAAACTCTTCGTTTTTCGTACCATCCCAAATTTCTACCTGGGTAGTTTTATTCAAAAGAAGATCTACATTTTACTGGTATAGACCGATATATAAATATGAAAAGGTCAATATATCGTTTTATCCAAAAATAAATTAATTTTTTCGAATATTACACTATATGCTATTATATATTTATAATTATTATGTGTGTTATATCCAATTATACATGTTTCGTATATAATTAGATTAACCATATATGATTGTATATATCATATACGATTACACAGGTCAACAGCAAAAAAAGGCTTGACTAACCACTATATAGATTTGATGCATCATGGCTGCCTAAATACAAAAATGGTAAAATTTTTCAATTCTATGGATAATTTTTTTTTAAAAAAATTTTTTTTAAAATTGACAATATTTTGAGCCATTTCTCCACTTATGTTGTCATAACTCAAAAACAACTAGTCCGATTTTGTCAAATTAAATTTACAAAAATTAAGGTTTACAATATCTTTAAAGAACGTGTACAAATTTTTTTAATGCGATCAATAGTTTCAAAGTTATGAAACAAATTGTTAGCAAAAAAAAAAAAAAATGCTAAAAAAAAAAATTTGAAAAACAAAAATCTGGAAAAAACTGCAAAAAATATTACTTTTTATTTTTTGTAGTAAAGCTACATATCATGCGAATTAAACTAGATATGGATCATAAAAATCGATGCATGCTTTACATTTTTATTTACAATTAATTGAAGGTATCGCATATTTACAAGCACTGTAGAAAATTGTACCTACATAATGAAAATGCAGAACATAAAAACTCAGGTGCATTTTACGACACGCATTTTGGCAAAACCCCTTTGGGAAAAACCTCTATGACATTTTTATGATTCTAATAATTAAAAAAAAAATAAGTAATAAACAAAAGATTGTTTAATTTTTACGATTGCGGTAGGATAGTAATAAAACGCTCATAAATGTGCGTGTACGCTGAAGTGCTCTTATTTTCCGTTAGCTACCTGTAACGGATAATTTTTTTTTTTTCATAAAAGTCCTTAATGTTTTTTAGGATTCTTGGGAATAATAAAAAATTTGCAGCACACACAACTGTATCCACACAAAGGGTTATCCCAAATTATAGTATCAGTATTTATAAGATCTCCTTGACCCTTTTTATTTCATTCAAGAAGTGTTTGCGATAACGCAAACATCATTTAATACCTACACAAAAATTAGAGTCATACAGCTTAGAAGTTAAAAACAATTTTCAAATATTAATAAAAATGAGCCAGAAAGCCAGAACATTTTCATGTAAAAACGATCCAGATTTATTTTGTTATGTGTGCGGCCAATATATCACCGGGAAAAAACGGAAGTGGTTCTTAACTTCATTGCAAAAGTCATATCAAGATTGCTATAATATCTATCCGCACAATTTGAACCAGCATTGGACACCGAGTACTATATGCATTCCATGTCGATTGAATTTATCTATGAAGTCTTCTAACGTAAAGTAAGTATAAATTAATAGATTTGGAATATTTTATAATTACAATATTTCTTAATTGAAATTTGAATTCTTCATATTCCTGATTTCAATTTTTTTTTTTCATTTTACAGACGACACTTGGAAATTTTGAAGCCTATGCTATTTTTGTTTAAGTACAAAAAGCATATTTGATGGCCCACAAATTCGCAAATTAGTGAACGATACTGAATTTGGCAGTTCAATGTCAGAAATTGAGAAGAATGCATGGGATTCGTTTGTATGGGTTATTCAAAATTTCTTAGGCAATAACAAGGGTGATGATTACGTTGCGCACGTAGAAGAGATGTTAACTCACTTCCAGAATCTTGGATGCAAAATGAGCATCAAAGTACACTACCTGCACAGTCACTTAGATCGTTTTCCTGAAAATCTAGGAGACTTGAGTGAAGAACAGGGCGAACGATTCCACCAAGATATCCGGACAATGGAGGAACGATACCAGGGTCGCTGGGATGCACACATGATGGCTGATTTTTGCTGGAGTATTCAGAGTAACACTTCGTTATTCAACAATAGTAGAAAATCGACTAAAAGAAAATTTCAGAGTTTGTAGTTTATAATACATATTTATTTATTTATTTTCTTGTTTTATTTATTATAATAAATGTGAATAATAAAATATAAATTTTCTACTATTTAATTTATTTATTTATTTACATTTAAGCTCATCCAACACAAATGTCTTTCCGAAGAATAGAATCAGTATATTCTAGGTAGGGTTTTGCCAAAAAATACACGAATGTTACTATGTAATGCATTTTTGATGTGAAAATTTGTACATAGCATGGGGAAAATGTTTTCAAAATTCAATCAATCGAAAGAAGAACATTAACTACTCAATTTTATGTATATCAGACAAAAAACTAAAATTTGGTGAAAATGAGCGAATTCACTTAATTGTGAATAAATTCGAAAAAAATCAATCGATTTTTATGATCGATATCTCATTTTGTTCCTATTACATGTGGCTTTGCGATAAAGCAATAAATCTGAACGATTTTTGCCGTTTTCGATTTTTTATGATTTTTTTTAACCAAAAAAATTTGCTATTTTCACGTAAAAAAAATATTTTTTCCCTCAATTTTTTATTATAACTCCAAAACTACTGAGCCGATTGAAACGCAATATATTAACGGATTAAAGGCTATGTAAATTTCAGTTTTTCTAAATTTATTTGAATAATATCGGACTAATTTTTTTTTAGTTATCATTAATTATGTGGAGACACGTCTAAAAAAATTTATAATTTTAATTAAAAATTTTTTAAAAAAAAACCTCTCCATAGAATTTCAAAATTGAACCATATTTGTACTACTGGGACCACAATACATCAAAATTGTATAGTGGTTTTCAAAGCCCCTAAAATTTTTTCAAAATTGTTGCCTTGTGTTATATATTGGTTAATATGTTATAATTATATGTTTGATCGTATTAAAAAACTTAGAGAAAAAAGTTATATATAATGATAGCTAAACATATGTATTTACATCTAATAGCATGCAGTAACATATATATTTTTATATGTGGGCGCTGTGGTGTAATGGGTAGCGAGTTGGACTATTATACAGATGGTCCCGGGTTCGAGTGATGGCAACATCAATTTAGTTAATGCATTTTCTATCCCTGGTGTTTTGAAATCCGTGGTTATTACTGGTAGAGAGTAAAGTAATGTCATGTCATTAGCGTTTCTACACTGGGAAGGTATACATTTCTTTATTTTTTTTTTTTTTTAATTTGTTCTGTGTTTGCGAATTTGTTTCCTTGTATTTGCTTTCAAGAAAAAAGAATTCAAAACTCGGCACAAAACTATCTTATTACCGAGAAAATAAAAAAATTGTTTGAGGAAACAGAAAATTTTGACTTATCAAAATTTTTGTTATTTGTTTGCTACACAGAAAAACCTAAAAACGGGTTTCAATTAAAGAATTTATTGAATTAATTAATATTTTAATTGAATTTCCACCTATCACGGCAATGATGCTATCAATTAAACCTTTTATTAAAATTAAGAAGGAAAAAAAAAGTTATAAATAACATCTACAAAAAAAAAATATGATACTCACAAAAAAGTGTGTGATCTATACGTTGGTATGTGTGGTTTTTGCAATGCTGAGTCTGTTTGTGTGTGTGCTTGTTTTGTTTGTTGACTCCAAATGCATTTTTTATTTTATACTGAAAATTTTCTATTTATGCATAGAGTGTATGGAAAAATATTATGATAATTGCGTCTAAAATAATAAATATTAATATTTAATATATTTATATTATATATTATATATATTATATATTATTATATTATATATATTTATATATTATATATATAATTCTTCTGAAAGTGTGTTAGTAACTGAACTCATCCTTAACGGCTGGGCCGATTTCGATGAAATTTTTTGTGTGTATTTGAGTTGGTCCCTGGATGGTTTAGATTTACAATTGACCTATATAGGTATAATGGGCGTGGCACCTCCCATACGAAGTAAAAATTTATTATTGCATATCTGGAGTACTATTATAGTGGGAGTCTTCAAACTTTGTGTGAGCTACTTTGATAATAATGTGCATAATCTTGCAATACGTGGCCGGGATCCAAGCAATGGGCGTGGCACCTCCCATACGAAGTAAGAATTTATCATCGTATATCTCGAGTACTATTACAGTGGGAGTCTTCAAACTTTGTGTGAGCTACTTTAGTAAAAATATAAATAATCTTGCAAAAAGTGGGCGGGATCCAAGCAATGGGCGTGGCACCTCCCATACGAAGTAAAAATTTATAATTGCATATCTGAAGTACTATTACAGCGGGAGTCTTCAAACTTTGTGTGAGCTGTTTTGATAATAATATGCATAGTTTTGCAAAAAGTGGGCGGGATCCAAGCAATGGGCGTGGCACCTCCCATACGAAGTAAAAATTTATAATTGCATATCTGAAGTACTATTACAGCGGGAGTCTTCAAACTTTGTCTGAGCTGTTTTGATAATAATATGCTATTTGTTGAAAAGTCATTAGCCTTAAATACAACGTCTGCCGGGTCAGCTAGTGTATTTATATATTTAAAAGTCAATTAAAATATTAATTGATTCAATTAAATATTTGTTTAGAAACAAATTAAATTCAAATCAAATCTTTAGTTAGATATTTTAGGTTGATAATTTTTTCTGTGTATTAGTGCAGAATAAGGAAATATTTTAATAAAAATATCCTATTATTTGAAAAATGAAGATTTTTAGATGAAGAGAATATTTTAAGGACCAATTTCGATTTGGCCTAAAAATAAAAATATTTTTCATAATTAAACGAAATTCCTGTAAAGACCAAATTCGATCCACCCTAACATGCATTCATATAGCATCTGTAACACGGTGTCCCTTAAAGAACGATTTGTCGACTTTCGTTCATTTTACCTCCCAGTTTTATTAAAAATGGTTACAAGTGAAAGAAATGTGTCGAAAAGGGACCATTTTTATAAAATGTATATTTTGTATTAAAACTTCTCTAAATACGAAATTAAAAAAAAAGCATTTTTTTATTTAATTTATTCATTTAATACAGCCAGAAAAACATCGGTACCTGGTAATACGTTAAACTCATTACCCTTGTATTACTTCGCCACTTAAATGAAATTACTTTGCTCATTAGTAATACCAAATTCATCATTTTAAATGTATTTATGGTATACGTGTTCGCTTCTATATATTACGAATTTGGTAATTTTAAAGTAATATTCGATTTTTTTTTTTATTAATTAATAATCATATAATTACAAATTTGGCTTTCGGCGCGTTGTAGCGAAAATAGACCAGTGCATCTGGTGGGAATCGAACCCCCGATCCCCGCACTGATAAGCCAGCACGCTGCCAACTAGCCTACCGGGGCGCACAGGTAGTATTCGATTTAAAAATTAAACATTTAAACAAACAGTTTTTGATAAATGTTTACCTGTAAGTGAATAGTTACATGTTACCGAGTTAAGAAGTTACATAGATGTATATGCCCTTTTTAAAATAATACGGCTTGTAATAGAAAAGTAACCTACCCCAATTTCTTGTTCCCACAACTTACTTATGACCGGGTAATTGAAAGTTTTCCTCGGATACTTAAGATTATTCACATATGAAATTCTGACTTCATCGGATATCACTAAGCCACTTTAGACTGGAGTCAAAATGGCCTGCGAATTTTAAATAACCCAGAGTAGAAACTGTTATGATATGTCATTATTGTTGTGACTACCAGTTATGACATCCGCTTACTGTCTGCATTACTTTAATACAAATAAATAAAAAGGACTTACTAATAAACAGTTAATTTTCCCATTATTTGGATCATTATTTTATATATAAAGCAATGATCTAAACAATTTTCGACAATATATTCTTAGACTTATTATTAACATGTCGCGATAGCTCAGATGGTAGATCGGTTGGCTGACAACGTGTAGTCTCACATTCCAAAAAATGTTTTTTAAATTATTTTCAGACTCATTATCTTTGTCCATACACGTGAGCACATATATTACCACATATTTTTTGATTATTCGTAAGGTGTTTAGTAATGTCATGTCATTATTTGGCACGACAGCCCCATATCAAAGTAATGAGATTTGTAATGGGAATTTTAAGTACTTGCCATTACCAAATATGTACTTATATTACCATTTGTATGGCAATGCTTTTCTACCCTGGGAAATTTTAAAAATTTTTAAAATGCCTTACTTATGGATGGCGATTACTATTTCTATAATATAATGATTAGCCCACTTTAGCCTTTATTCTAAAATTAACCACGAATTTGAAAAAATTGCGAAGAGGTCGTTTTTAAAAATGAATTTTAAAGATTTTTAAAAAATGCCCTATTTACAGATGTCGATTGCTTTTTTTTACATACATTGGCCAAATTTCAACACCTTACGACTGTAGGAAAAACTTGCGACGCGATCAAATAAGTTGACGAAAAGGGTAGCAATTACATATATTTAAAATTTTTCGTTTAAAGAAACTCAATATAATGCAAGAATTGCAAAACATAATAAAACTCATATGGTCCTTATTAATGGCTTATACATTAAATGAAATGTATTTCAAATATCTTCCAAAAGATATAGTATCCAACACTCCTGAATTCATTGATATATAGATGGCGGCAGTAGTTTAAAAAAAAAAAGTTACTTTGGTGAGAAGTTACATTCACACCAAAATTCTCATTCCGACTAATATTACAGCCGAGCTAGATTCTAATCTGCTCCTTCGATTACGACTGTAAAATATTGAGTGGCAGAGTTTATACGAAGCCAAACGAGCTCCCAAGATCAACACCGTAGTGGTCGACCTATTAAGGTGTTCACGCCAGATACGGTTAAGAAACCCCCTAAAATATTATTGGATGATCATCGGATAAAGGTGCTTGAGCTGGCTGAAATGAAAGGCATTTCAAAAAGAGATATACATCGCATTTTGACCGAAAATTTGGAGATAATAATTCTGTGCGCTTGATGGGTGCCGCGTTTGCTCACAACAGCGTCGTGAAGATGTTTCGAAAGAGTGTTTGCGGATGTTTCACCGCAATAGAGCAGAGTTTTTGCGTCGATTCGCAACCATGGATGAGACATGGGTTCACACATGAGACAAAGGAACAGCCAAAGTAGTGGACTGGAGTGGGAGAATCGTGTCCAAAGAAGGCGAAGATAGTTGAATATGCAGGCAAGATCATGGCGTCGGTTTTTGGGTTGCACGTGAAACAATTTTTATTTTATATTTCCAAATTTGAAAAACTGGCTCCGCGGTAAAAGAAATGCAACTATGAAGAGTCAGAGTCTGCTGTTAATATCTATTTTAAGGAGCTAGACAGTTCTTACTATAAACAGGGTAACGAATCTATTGCATATCGCTGGGAATAGTGTATCGAGCTAAAAGTAGATTATGTTGAGAAAGAAAGAAATTGTTTTCCAAATTTGTCGTGCTTCCTTTGTTAGGTCAGCTAATTTTGGGACCGCCCTCGTATTTGAAACCATTTGCAATAAAACTGGGGGCGCAATAAGCAAAAATCGACCATTTTTTTGTTAAGGGACATTCTAATCTGTATGTATGTTTATCTATATGGTAGTATGCATGTTTAAGTTTACTTCCAAATGCATTTGTGTACACAGATGCATGTTAAACACAACAGCAACTGTCAAATCGTATAACATGTGTAGTTATTGCGGCTGCTGTTTCATTAGCTGTTGCTTGTGGTTTGTTAGTGGAGTTGTTTTTTTCTGTTCGCATCATCTGCCACATAATAACTGTTAAACTCTAAAGAGCTGTTCTGTTTGCTATTTTAACCCAAAAAATAATGTGATTGCGCGTCATTCTAAACAATGATATGCATAGTGGCAGTTTTTCGCTGATTTATGATTACAAAAAGGATGAGTTTCAGTATACGAAGCCTTATTGGATTGTCAATTAGATTGTAATTTTCAAAAGGAGATAAAATTTCAAGTCATTTATTTTACCTTTATTGTCTATTTAAGTGGATAGGAGACAAAATTACAAAAAATTTAACATTGATGAACAGGTTAGCGATTTTAATGCACTAAAAAGTCAAAAATATTTGCTTAAAATATGCAGAAAAAATCCAAAAAATTTGCACTTTAAAAAATCGATTTATAACTTGAAAGCGATGGTTAAAAATTAAATCCAATATAAATGTATAATTAATGACAACTAGACTGTGAGAGTTATCTATGAATTTTCACATTTGCTCTATGAAGTGTCTATGTCGTCTATTAAAACTTTTCATAAAATTATATGAAAAAGTTCATCTTATTTATTTAAAATTTCATACGCCTAATGAAAACATTTCATTTAACATAGTTTCATAAAAACTGTTAAAGGTAAAGAAATTAATCATCAACTTTGTGAAGAAAACTTCATAAATACAATGAATTTTTTCATAAATAAGTCCCCAAAGAAATGTTTCATAGAATCAATGAAAAACTTTTTATAAAATTAATTTTAATGAAAGTCTTTGTTGACAAAATGAAAAATTCATAAAGTATATGTAGCTTTTCCATTAATTATATCATAAACGTTAGGAAAGTTTTATGCACGCAAAAAAAAAAAAATATTTTATGAAAAATTTGCCAATGTACTAATTTATGAACTTTTCATAACATTTATGAACAGTTCATAAAAAATACTGGGAAAGTTTGTGTCTTGTAAATTATGACAATGTTCATAAAATATATGTAGAAACAGCTAATATTTATGAAAAAGTACTTAAAAAATGTGCCAATGTACAAAATCATAATATTTAAGAAAACTTGCATAAATTGCAATAATACTGGGAATTTTATGTACCTTTTCAAAAGTGCTAGAGAAACTAGGAACACTTCATAAATAGTAAGTACAATTCATAAAAATATGAACTTTTTCATAAAAAATTATGAATTTTATTTTTTTGTGCGTGTGTTGAACAAAAAAAAATCATAGTTTATATTAAATATTTTCATTGATATTTAATAATTTTTATTATTTATTACATTTTCTTTAGATTTTCTTTAGACTCTTCAAAATAATGTTTAAATTTTTTTTTAAGAGTCAAAAACTCAACTTTGCGTTTCTTAAGCTATGTACAGACGGTTGTCAGATCTTACAATATTGTCAGAAATATGTTCAGAAAATGTCTAACAACAGTGTGAACTTACAACTTTTGTCTTGCAACATTGTCAGAAAAAGCATTGTCTGTACATTGTAAGACAATAATATTGTCAGACATTCGTGTGAACACCCTACGTTGCCATTGTCAGATACTTGCAAGACATTGTAACCAATTTTTTAGTGGCAGATGTGTTTAAATTAATACATCTGACAATGGCAGTATTGTCACAGAAATGTTTCTCTCGGCATCTCTCGCGGACCTAGCCTATTTATGTTGTAAGGGTCTATTAATACTCCTGTGGAGCAAAAATTTTGTCCGTTTTGGTCTATCTTGTTTAGTTTTGGAGATACTGGACATTTTAAAATATCGGCTTTTTGTAAAATGGCTTGTATCTCGAAAACTAAGCATGACATCGCAAAATGGACAACATTTTTGCAAACCTTAACGAGACGCTCTATACCTACAACACAAATGTGTACAGTGTTCCGATTCCAATCATTCCCTGTTTCATTCCATATCGTTCTATTTTGGACCAATATTCCATTCTGTTATCGGAATGATTAAATTTTTATTTTCACGTACGACAACACAATTGTGTACAGTGCTCCGATACCAATCGTTCCCCGCTTCATTCCATATCGTTCCATTTTGAACCAATGTTCCAATCCATTATCTGAGTGATAAAATTTTTATTTTCACGTACTTTTTTGGGTAAAAAAATAATTGTTTTTTCATAAAAAATTAATCTTTCGGAATATTTCCCAAACCTAGGATATTTGTAATCAGTCAGTTGCAATTTTCTTCCTTTAATTAATTCATTACTAATGGTAATAAAATTTTAAATCATTACCATTAGTCAATGAAATCAAATCAATGAAATTCATTATCATTAATTTAACAAATGGTAATGAAAAAAATTTCATTACAATTGATATCAATGAAATTATAATGAAATCATCAATTAATTGGTTCTGGCAATGTCTAACAACAGATCTGGCAATTTTTGCCATAAAAGAATGTGTGAACTGACAGTTTTCGTTGGCAGATAAATTTATTGTTTGACAATTGTCTGACAATGAAATTGAAAGGTTTTCTTACAATCGTCTGAACTGACAATTTACCTTTTGCTAAACATGTTTCATTGTCAGTACATTGCCAGATCTTACAATATTGTAAGAACTGACAACCGTCTGTACATAGCTTTACTTATATGTCGTCTTTATACAATAGCACTTATGTCGACTTAAGAACTGAGAATTTTGTAGTCAATTAAAATTTTTCATCAATTCTTGTTAATTCTGTTTGACAAAAGTATTTATTTCATTTGTAATAATGGGTGCTTTACTTCAGCGATTATTTTTTTTTTTAAGTGTAGGAAAAGAAAAAAAAACGTTAGAGAAAACATTCGAAAAATGTTCATTAATTTAATGAAATTATGAAAACATCGTAAAAAAAATTATTGAAAAAAACTAACAACATTAGTGAATTTTCGTTCATTATCAAATTACTGTATCCATTTTATTGAAATCGATTCATTATTACTATGAAAGAAAATTCTATCAGTTAAGTTCGTATAGCATCTCTGTGTAGATGCTATGATACAAATGCTTTCTTTTGTTTATATCTAATCAAATCTAAGTTTTTGCAACATTTTGCATCCAAAATGTCAAAATATGCATTCAAATATGCATTTATAGCTAAATATGCAAAAATATGCATTTATAGCAACATATGCAAAAATATGCAACAACTAATCGATGCCATTTTTAGATTCGGAAAAGTATTTGGTAAAAATCTATTTTGAGACACTGACTACAAACATGAATTTGTATGAAAGTCGCTGCCCTGTTAATGACTTTTACAAAGAAAATAATGATGAAATTTGATAACAGTTAATTTGTGTTTGAGCACAGAGATCATGTCAGGTTTTCAAATGAAAACAAAGAAATTTTTTTGATAAATCTAAAACTAAGTCAGTTTTAACAAAAAAAAAAAACAACTTTTTCATAAATAAAGATATTAAATCAAATTCGTGCTAGTAAAACTTAAGAACTCTTGAAGACTTTAATCATAATATAAAATTTTTAAATATTTCATTTCAAAACTAAAAAAAAATATATCCCAAAATGCATATGAGAATATTTTTTAATTAAAGAAAACCCTTGTTTTGTTAACCATCCTTTTATATAAATTTAAAACGATGTTAAAACTATTAAATTTAAACAAAAAAGTACCAACGAATACAATATGTTGACGTTTAAGGGCATTTTTTTAGCATCTTCCAGTTTTAATTTTTTGTGAAAAAAAAAATCAAAGTTATTTACGAATTTAAGTTCACACACACATATTGGCTCACATTTAAAGCCTAATGGCTATATAAAGTTTTACAACTACAATAACAAATATGAGTCATTCCATGTCTATTTTTGTTTCCTTTGAAATTTAGCAGACATATTCTTATTTCGAAAATATTTGACACCTATTTTTGAAAAAAAATATTTTTTTAATGTTTAAAAATACAAAAAATCTTAAAAATGTTCCGCCATGTCGACATTTAAATTGATGTAATTTAAAAACTACACTCAAAAGAAAAGCTTCATCATATTTATGAATGTTTCATCAATTTTCGTTCAATGTAAACGTTAATAGTATTTTTTAAACATTTCATAAAAACCAAAATCAATTTCATCATATTTATGAAATGTTTCATTATATATGTAAAGTACATTTTGTATTAGTATGTATTTAGTTCATTTTTTTAGAAAAATTCATAAAGACTATAATATGGTCATTATGATTCTTGTTGTTTATGCTTCATAAATATTGATGAAATTGTTACATTGGACGGAAATTGATGAAACTTATTCCTGTTTTTCTCTGGGTGTAGTAGGACGATTTTAATGGTTGATGGCTTGTTTTATTAGTATTTAATTCCACCTTTTCCTGTTTTTTTAATATTTGGATTTTCTTTATCACTTTCGACCCCAGCGAAAAATAATGTATCATTCATTGTCTACACCCAGAGTTTTTATTTAAATTTATGTTTTTACTTCGTTCACATTGAACACCAAAATACGTATTTTGGTTTTTTTTCAAGTTTTCGAATTAAAATTTGCATAGAATTTGACAATCGAAAACTTGTAAAAAACGAAAATACCAATTTTGGGGTTCAATATAAACTTTGTATTAGACCCAGTATTTTTGTCCATACTGCACTCAGGAAAAAAAGCTTCATCTTATTTAAGAAAAACTTCATATATATGATGAAACTCCCAAAATAGATCTAACAACACATTCCTGAAAGTGGTCAATTAATAAATTTGAAAACAAAAACTCTATAGATAATTTGTTAACACAATACCCTAATAAATAAATATAGAGTATGGCCTCGAACTTGAATAATTTTCATTTTCATTGCACAATTAAAGGTCGAAAAAAGCATAATTTTTATTTTTAATAAAAATTATATCAAACTTGTATGATAAAAAACATTATTGATTTTCGCATCTGAGAAGAGTTTCTTAAAGAGGATTGGCAATGGCATAGGGGAATAATTTACAATTAACGCATTTTTTTTAAGAATTTAATAAAAAAAACAGTTTTTTGAAATACAGCGGTTTGAATAGCGGATTTTTAAAATAATGTATTTTATTTTTAATGAATTATTTTGCTTCTACTTAAAGCACACTAACAGTACACTTACAAGAAATTCTGTAATGGCTACGCGAAATTTTGCTGGTAAAGGGTCAGCCAAATAACTTTTTTTTGAAAATGCTATAAAAAAAAACTACTGAATTTTTTTTTTTATTTGAAAGAACAATCCTTCCGGTTAATAATGGAAAATAATTTCATTCAAATGGCTGCCTCGGCTGGCCATGCAGTAGCCTACACGATCGATCCAATTTTTAAGCACATTATCGATTGTGTGCAGATGTATTTCACCAATGGCTTCACGAATATTGTCCTTTAAAGCGTCAATTGTCTCTGGCTTGTTGGCGTAACACTTATCTTTGACGGCACCCCACAAATAATAGTCCAACGATGTCAAATCGCAGCTCAAAATGAGCTTCATCCGAAAAGATGATTTTTTTGGCAAAATCGGCATCTTCTGTAAGTCGATCGCAGGCCCACTTAGCGAAGCGAAAATGCATTGGATGGTCAGTTGGCTTCAACTCCTGAACAAATTGGACTTTGTATGGCGTCATACCAAGGTCTTTATGCAAAATTCGTCTCAATGTTGTCTCCGAAATGTTCAATTACTGAGAACGACGGTGAATTGATGTTGATGGCGCTTCACGCACACTTTCCGCCCAGCGTTGTTCAAGCGTATACACAACCATATTCGTTCAGCGGAAGGATAAAACTAATTATCTGTCAAATCAGACATGAGCTAAGTGTTACCATTCACGAAATAAGCACTAGTTGACAAAAAAAATATGTTAGATGGCGGACCCCGTAATGAAGGGGAAATTTAACTATTTGAGCCTTCAATTATTTTTTAGATAAGTTTAGCAACACATGTCAGCTGAATTGTAGTCGATTGAAATTAGTAAAAAAAAAAATTCTTGTAGAATTGATGTGAAATGCCATTTAGAACTGTTTTGCTAAAATCAGCAAAAAAAAATACTAAAATTTAATTTTATTAGTACAATAAATTAGTACAAAATGTAAGTAACATTTTTGTAAATCTCACAGAGAGCGAAAACTTCTCACTGAAGTGAATACATTGCATGTAGAAGAGAAGGACATAAGTAGTAATAATATTGGCCAACAAATTTTAATTTAGTTATCTTTAATAATTTCTATTTAATAGAACACATCTAGAAGAACACTATTTGTAATTCCGAATATTCTGTTAAAATTTAGAAAATACCAATGAAAAAACATGAAATTTCTGATTTTCTATTGATGTTCCAGAATTTTAAACTATTTCTGATAGTTTTTGGGTTTTCAAAAGAATCGGAATTGAAGGGCTTATTGTAGAAACTTGATAAGCCACATTATATTTTTAGTTTCGCCTTTTAAAGATTAAAAAAAAATGCAACCAATTTGACTTCTGCAGCACCTTTGTACTCTAGGTACTTGCAATAAGTGTTTAAGCAAGACCTCAATCAAATATTAATCAATAGATGCCTAGAAAACAGCGAAAATCCATGAAGCAGTAAATGAGGCTTATCAAGTTTTTACTATAAGCCCTTCAATTATTAAAAATATATATTTTTAATTTCAAACGGAATATCAAAATTTCAATTAATGAGATTTATTTGAAGTTATGCAAAATGGTATTAAGTCAAAAAATGCATTTTGAGTTTTTTCTTTCTATTTCGTTTGGTATCAATAACATAAGTCTAGCACAACTGCTTCCGATCGCAATCATTTGCAGTTTAGACAATAAGCTAGAAAAATGTATATTTTGTTTGGTATTAACGACAAACTCCAGTTTCTGACTTAAAACTTTTTTGCCTAACTTCAAAGAGACTTATACCCCTTTTAAATGGTGTAGATTTTGCTAATTAAAATAATCGATTTTTACAATTTAATTCAAGTCGTCAAAATTTTTTTTAATGCTCTAATAAAAAAAAATATTTTGGTTTAATCTTATGATAACGATATTGATCGTTTGTATTTTTATGTACCTTTGTTACGCCATTTATTAATAATTACACTAGAATAAACCCGTACAAAAATAAATAAAGTTGATTTACCTTGAATAAAATTATTTTCACAAATATTATGAAATGGTTTTATCAAATGATGAAGATCTATGAAATAAGTGTCTTCAATTTGTTTAAAAATGTTGTCGTATATATGAAAACTTAATAAATATGGTTAATAATTAATGACAAACGATTTGTGAAACATTTTCGCCAATATAAGGGAACTTCTTTCCCTGAGTGTAATAGGCTTTATATTTATGCAAATATATTCTACTTTATAGTATAATTGGCCAACCGCTGTAAAAGTTTCTATATGGGTATATATAAAAATATATAGTCATATATACATAATTTCATATCGCATCATATCTTAGATGATTCGACATACACAACCTTATCTTATTTGATCCCATGTGACTTAATCTGATATAATTTAATACGAAAAATGGGTCTATCTAATTTGATCAAGTTATATATAATTTGATACAATTTGCTATAACTTCATAAAATCATTAAAATTGTTTGGAAATCTGCACTAATATTCACATTTCAAGTAATACAGAAAAAATAAATATAAATCAATGGATTTAAAAATTGGAATTGATTTTAAGTTGACTACTATGTAATGCCATATACAATTATATCTGTATCATTTTAGCAAAATTGTTTAAGTCGAAATTTTTAGTTTTGAGATATTACAGATTTTATCTAAATTTTTTTTTCTTCTTATTTATATTTGTAAAAATAAAATTATGTAACGTATAAAAATTCATGTTAGTAAAAATATAATGGCCAAGTGAGAAATTTAAAACATATATAAGTTAAGAAATTTTGATGTTTCCATGTATATTATTCCATTATTCCGAATAAAATTTTATTAAGCATAGTTTTTTTTTTTAAATTAGCAAAATGTTATGCTCACCTTAGCTCTTGGTTTTGAAAATTTAGTAAAATGTTTTGCTAAAATCAGCAACAGAAATTAGTAAAACACACAGTAATTTGTAAAATTAGAATAGCATAAATTGTTACTAAAAAAATATATTGTACTAAAAAAAATTAGTACAAAAATAGTAAAGTGGAATTGAAAACCATTTTCAGATTTTCCTACAAATTTTTTTTGGGTGGGTGAACCTTTAAAATAAATGATTACGAATCACGTAGATTTCACAGTCAAATATATATTTGCTTATGTACGACTATTTTTGTAAAATTTTCGAACAATTTTCATAACTTGAAACGCGATATTTCAAGATCTGCTGCGACTATCTATACTAAATTTGGGCGATTTTATACTTTCAAATGTCTATACAAAGTTTGATTTAAATTGGAAACTGTGAGGGAAATCGAGTTGCTGATTTTATATGTTTTTAGTCTTGTTTTTTGAATATCTTAACACAAATGACTGCCTTCAAAGTTTTATTGTTTTTTTTTCCAAAACTGCGAAAACGTCCGCTAAATCTAAAAGCAAACAAAAATCGTGATATAAAAAATCGATCGGTTTAACATGGAATGACTCATACATAGAGTTAACAACAACAAAAAAAAATCAACAAGCTTAAACTATTGCAAGACAATTGTTTAGGAAACGTGACCATAGCAAAGGGGCATGATGTGACGATATAAGCCGCGTGCATATGGCCTAAAGGGCGACAGTATTGTTGCCTTTTTTAGGATTTTTTTTATATTTCGATTTTTAGACGATATTTTTTGTATTGGGTTGGTGGGATTTTTTCCACGATTCGCAGACCCACGCTCGCATATAAAAGAAAAATATTTTCAAAAAAAATCTATAGTTTACCGGCGGATGTCCTCGTGTGTGAATTTTTTTGTGGCTTTTTTTTTTCTTTTTTGGTTAATATACAACAAAAAGAGACAAGTCAGATATTCAATCGTGGTCAAGACAAACAAATGTTAAGGTATAAATAACCACACATATCCACACATACATTCAAGCACACATGCATTTAAACATACACACACACACACACACAGCATGCATTTATTTATTATACCGAATAAGTTATTCTGTATTACATTCAGTTAATTCAGTTGAATCCGTCATTTATTTTTTTTTTTTATTATTTTGTACGAAAATCGTTAGTATTTGTATGTCCGTCCGTTTGTCTGTCCGTCCGTTCGTCTGTCCATTCGTATGTCTGTTTGTTTATTGTCTTTTGCTTGTATTTAATATTAAACCCTCAAGCTAAATCGCGAGATTTTCACACGAAAATCACGTTGGGCACTTTGGAAATATGTATTGTAAATAATTGTATGTTGTTGTTATTGTTAATGCTATTATTGTAAATGTTGCATGATACTCAAGATCACAGAATAAAATGTTTTACAATTAAGATGAATTTAAATTGAAATTGCCATTAGCTTTTATGGGAAACAAAATCTTATTACTTTATAGTACCTACTTATCAACAATATCAAGTTAGCCCTAATGTTTATGAAAAAACGTGTTCAATGCACAGCCTATTTCAGGCCGACGTGATTATAATCGAAGGCATATTTTTATTTTCATTCATTTCATTAATTATTAATCATATAATTACAAATTATATACTATTACCCTAACCGAGCACTAGCTACTATGGTTTTCGGCGCGTTGTAGCGAAAACAGACCAATGCATCTGGTAGGAATCGAACCCACGACTCCCGCAGTGATAAACCAGCACGCTACCAACTTGAATACCGGGGCGCACAGCCATATTTTTAATTAATTTAATTTTATGTTAATTATTTCCTCTCTCCCACCTTGTTGTTATAAAAAAAATCTCAGTGTCTTAGGAATTAAATACTCTGAATATAATCTTCAGAATTTCAAAAGTTATCTTTATGAACATGCTCTCAGTATCTAAGATCTTTTAAGCGAAAAGGGTTCAAAACTTAACCCATATATCGATTTCTTGGTAATTTTTTTTCGAAATTTGGTAGAAAGATGTAATGATGTCTCAATAAGCTTTTTCTGTACAACACTATTCTTGTTCGGATTTTAACAGCTATTGGGCAGACCTACACTCAAAAAAATAAGTTAGTACAAAAGTTAGTAAAACGTCTTGTAAATCAGGTATACAATTTTTTATCAATTTTTTTTGCTAAAATCGTGTTTTCAGCTAAAATTTTTGTTATACTTATTCAGCACTTAACTGTTTTATACTAATGCTTTACTAATATACTAATGTTTTACTAATTAATTTTGCTAAAAAAAATTGTGCTGATATGCACATTAATAGTGTGGACGACAACCAGATTGAAAGTAGTAGAGAAGAGGAAAATGTTACTAAAAAGTACAACTCTAATAAGACATATAAAAAAATCAACCATGGAAGACTTTTGTATCTGTTTTTCATACATAAAACAAAATTGAGGATTAAAACAACTTAAATTTTGCGTTGTCACCGGCTTGTGAAAATAATTGTCTATTAATAAAATAAAAGACAAAAGAAAATATTTAAATTTAATATGTATTTCTATAATAAATGTTAATAGATTAATAATCTAGTGTGGTCAAATTGCAAACAAACATATACAGCCATGTAGGCAGAGTAAAGCGAAAGACAAAGACACACAAATCAGTATGGTTCCTTTTTCTTATTGCAAAAAAAAGGTTGTTTTTTTCGTTTCGTTTGTTTTTGTTTATTTTTTCGTTTCTATAATTATCTTCGGCAGTTGCGTCATTTAAAAGATATCATCATTTAGAAAACCATTGATATAAGAAAAGAAAAGAAAATTTTTGTTACGTTATATATATTTATTTCTATATATTTTCAGATATTAAATTAATTCATGACATCAATGTGGGAAAATGAAAATTTTTATATTTCGTAATTATTGTAAATTATTTTAAAAAGAATCACAAAAATATGTTTTATGATTTTCAGCAAATAAATTAACTAAATTGCAATTTTTCTACAAATTTTTTGCGTTTTTTTCCGAAGACCGTGTGCAAAGGAGGGCTTTGGCGCTCATTAACGACAGTTTGGTATCAAGCTCTATTGATTTGTTGGAGCATCGTCGGAATGTGGGTTGCGTATCATTGTTCTATCGATACTACCACAGGAGGTGTTCCGCTGAGATAAGTGAACTTATTCCTAGGGCCCTTGTTTTTGTTCTTAACACACGCTTGTTAAGTAGATCTCACCCGTTTGTGGTCGATACACCAGTGGCTCGCACAACGCATTACAGAGAAAATTCCTTCATTAGTCGAACCGCCCGTATGTGGAATAAACTTCCCGCAGACATTTTTCCTGTCACTTGCAATTTAGAGACATTCAAGTCAAATGTTTATAGTCAAATATTTATCGACTACCTATTTCCTCCTCCTCATGACCTATTTTCCTGATATAAACACAATGCACTGCATTAGTATTGGGCATCCCCTGATTATTGGTCTATAGTTAAAAAATATATATTCTCCGGATCAAAACATCATTGAGAATATTTGGAGAGTATTAACCCGTCGAGCTTACGCTGAAAACTGTCAATATAAAAGTGTTTTTCATCTGAAAGAAACAGTTATTGATGCGTGGAGATCTATAACGGAAGAACTTCCAATAAATCTGGTAGACACTATGTCTGATCAAATTTTCGAGTTAATTAAAAAAAGAGGTCCTCACGCATTAACAAAAGTGCTGCTTCAAAATATTTTTAAATTTTGCTACCTTAAGTTAAGTGTATTTATAGTTAAGAAACACTCATTGATTTTGTTATTCCATTTCAAAATAGTAAAATAAAAAATTAATTAATTGTTTTTTTTGTTAAATATTATTAAATTTTCATTGGTTTCCCTTTTTTGTGGCTTTAACTCTTCTAAAGGGTCCACCAAATAACTTTTTTTTTTTAAAATGCTATAAAAAAAATACTACTGAATATTTTCTCAAATTTCTTTTTTTATTTGAAAGTACAATCCTTCCGGTTAATCACGGAAAATAATTTTATTCAAATTACTGCCTCGGCTGGCCATGCAGTAGCCTACATGATCGGTACAATTTTTAAGCACATTAACGATTGTGTGCAGCTATATTTCACGGTGGGGTGCAATAACGCCTTACGAAATAAGGCCTTTAAGGCTATATTTCACTTCCAATTGAGAAATAAGGCCTTTATTGCGAAAAGGGCTTTATTGCACTTTGAAAGTGACATAAGGCCTTTATTGAAATTTAGCCAATGGTGCAATAAAGCCTTTATTTTGTATTTTTTGATTCTTTTGTTACACTGTTCAGTTTTTCTGCGTGGCGGCCTGCGGCCGATCTTAGGGGTTTTCTCCTCCATAGGACGCGGCAGGTGGCTTCGCTGAATACAGTTTTCCTGCGCGCGTCTCATTATCTTCCCTAGTGTGACGCGTCCCATGGAGGAGAAAACCCTAAGAGCGGCCGCAGGCCGCCACGCAGAAAAACTTTGTAAAGCAAAGATTTTCAATATTGTTGCAGTTAAATTTTTTGTTGAATTATTAATGTTCTATTAATTTTTGCTTATCATCATATTTGCAAAAATGTGTAATGATTAAAGTGATTTTTTTTTTCCTTTTGGTGGGATTTATTTCGTTTCCAGAAGTGGGATTAATTATTAATGTTCTATTAATTTTTGTTAATATGAAATTTTTCTATAATTGTTCAATAAAATATAAGAAGAATAAGAATAAGAAATTTTATTGCTTCATTTAAAAAAAATTTAATTGAAATAAGACCTTTACGGCTTTATTTCACTTTCAAAGTGCAATAAAACCTTTTTGGAAATAAAGGCCTTATTTCACTTTCCATTGAGAAATAAAGCCTTTAAGGCCGTATTTCGTAAGGCGTTATTGCACCCCACCGTATTTCACCAATGGCTTCACGAAAAGCGTCCATTGTCTCTGGCGTAACACTTATCTTTGACGGCACCCCACAAATAATAGTCCAACGGTGTCAAATCGCAGCTCCGAGGTGGCCAAACGACATCAGCTCTGCGGCTGATAATGCGATCTTAAAAAATAGGGCGCACATTCTGCAACATTACCATGATTTTCAAAGTAATGTCGCAATATTTCCCAGCGTTGTTCAAGCGTATCCACAACCATAATCGTTCAGCGGAAGAATAAAACTAATTATCTGTCAAATCAGACATGAGCTAAGTGTTACCATTCACGAAATAAGCACTAGTTGGAAAAAAACGTTAAATGGCGGACCCTTTACTTTTTTTGTAACTTACGAAATTTAGTGATATTAAATGTGTATTTATAGTTTTGCAACGCAGTGTATATAAAGAATGTAGAAATAAATTGCTAAATAGATGATATTTCGTTGTCTATTGTGTTGGCAGGTAGTTTTTCACTTAAAAAAAGTTGTGACCCTATTATACACGCTTAATCGTTTACGTTTTTCTGAAATCTGCAGAAATTTTTACAGTTGAGCTTTAATAGAGATTTGGATTGAATCAATTTAAATAGATTTAACAAAGAATTTAATTGGCTTAAAAAAATTCAATGAAGACTTTAGTCATATCTGTTATCGTCACAATTAGGGGAGATGTATTTAAACTACTCCTGGATGGTTGATGGAAAGTGGACTCTGAGCCTAAACAAAATCTTGATATGATTTTGTGCTCAATACAAAATATTCCAAATTAGTACCAAATGAAAGAAAGAAAAACAAGACAAAGTAGAAATTACTATTTGGAATACTTTATTTTAACAAATTTATGGAAGGCGATCTTACCAGTATGGATTTTGGATTAATAAGAAGAGGTCATACGACTTATTTTACGGAAATAAGTATCTATGACTTTTCAAATGATTTGACATTTCTTTTAGGCCTCAATGCGGGAGGAAAAATATAAAGTTATTTCGATAACTTTCTATTTCTCACAACATTCAGCATTTGTACATCACGAGTTTAGGAATTAATGGGATAATTTTGCTTGCAATTAATGGCAAAGACGACAGGGACTTTTGGCATTAACAATATCAATTAAAATAGTAATACAACATGGGGAAAAGAAATATAGGTATTATGAGTTCAAAAAAAAACGTTGAAATAGTGTATTTAAAAAAGTCTTAAACAAATTCTTTAATAATATGGGTTTGGTTCAGTGATTACTGGGACCTTAACTACCGAGATTGGCCTTGAAGTTTTTTAAAATATAAATGATTTATAATAAATTTCTTTAAATAATAAACGTTGTTAACTACCTTTTAATCGTATAGCAAGAATATTGTCAAACAAAATCTGTAAATAAGTTAATTAACAATTTCAAAAACATCTCTATTACACTGTGCAACAAGAAAAAATTTACCGAATGAGTTCAACGGAGAATGAAAGTAGACTATTTGATTATCAAATCCTCAAATGGTTTGCGAAGTTAGCTCTTATTGATATTTTATGGCCTCTTGAAGTTGAGCATTTTATGTGAAAATAATATGTTAAAAGACTACTTTATTTGTCTGTACAAAAGTTATGTTTTCGTATTTTCTTAATAAAATAAAAATTTGTACAAGTTTGATATAATTTCTATTAAAAATAAAAATTATGTTTCTTCAACGTTTAATTGAAAATGAACATTAGCCACAGTCATCGCTGTGTCGACTGTGGCTCATTTCATTAAGAGGTGAGATTACGATACATAGCTTGATGCTAAGGCAGTGAGTTCGAATACCAGTACGACACCAAAAAATAAAAAAGTTTTTCATATAGAGCAAATTAACAATATAAATGTTCAATTGACACATAAATTAACCACTGACGATTAATTACGATTGTCGTTATCTGACGGTTGCAAAACACTTTCTAACATGAAAATTCAAGGCCATACTCTATAGTTCTTTATTAGGATATTGTCCTAACAAATAATCTATAGAGTTTTTGTTTTCAAAATTATTTATTGACCACTTTCAGGAATCTGTTGATAGATTTGTTTTCTGTTAAAGTGGGCCAGATAGAAGGTGTCAAAATTTAAAATGAGTCATTTTGTGTGGTTTTTTTTTTTGCTAACTTTTGGAGAAAATTTTTTAAAACATTTGCGTGATATATACCTGAATTAATTTTTATGGGCTAGTGAGTAGTAAATTTATTTTAAAAAATTTCGCAAATAAGTCTAAATTTTATTTATATAATACATATAAGAAAAAACAACGCTTTATAGTTCGAGGCCGTCTCTTGCCTGGATGCTGTAAAGAATCATACACCACGACGCTGGAATCACGATATCTGGAGTCCCAATCACACAAGAAACGTATGTATTTAATGTATCCAGAAGATATGCTAATACCTTCAAGTCACAAAGTTTTCTATGAGAATAGTTTTTTATGATTCATGAAGAATTATTATTCACATTGTTGGAAATGTCCATTTTGCTAAGTAGTTTCTCTATATCCTTGTAGATAGCAGAAGTTTGCTAGTTATTGACAAAAAAATTTTTTTACAGAGTTGATTGGAAACTCCTCAACTCAGGGAACTTCTGCTGTAAATATTTTTATTTGTTTGAGTTGTAATACAGTATCTTTATTTTTAAGTGAAAAAACAGTAATGTGAAGAAGAAATTTAATTTTTGACTGCAATTGTAGTTCACTTAAAAAAGAAAACCACATCAAATTACTGTATGATTTTACAATAATTTTATATAGTAGTTTTTTTTTACAAAAAAATAAAACAAATACATGTTTGTTTTTTTTTCACTTCATATATTTTTCATTTCATATATTTTTTCATTTGTAAAAAACAAATGACAATGCTTGTTGAATTTACTGAAATGTAAGTTGCACTTTTTTCAAGTGAAATTTCATTTGTTTTTAACTACATCTTCCATGGTCTTTACATATACTCACAATATATTTTCCGCAAAGACTACTGAATATACACATTAAATTAACTGAAAATCAGTTAAAAACAGGACTACTTACTTTTCGTTTAAAACAATTGTATTTTTTAGTTTATTTTCAACTGTTGAAAAATTAATTGACAAAATCCATAAAAACAATAGATTGTTTTTTTTTCATTTCAATACTCAATTTAATATAACAACTTTTTGTTTTAAATAGAAAATTTTAACTGAATATTTTAACTATTACCGAAAGACCGTTTATTTGTTTATTTTGTTATTGAATAACAGACAGAAAGTCAAAAAAAATTTTTCTTTGGTAATTTAACTGTATTTTCCATTGTATATTCCATTGAAATACTTTACCGATTAAATTTTTAAATAACTGTTGTTTTTTTATGGAAAAGTTCTTGTGAGTGTACATATTATTCTAAGTGTATATGTAGAAATTTTGGTCCCATGGGCCAAACGATTATTTCAATTCAAAAATCTAGCACGTTCTTCGGATTTGCAGTGTGAATAGAGTCTAGCTTGAGTTGTGTAATCAAAATAGGATTGTTGACACTGTGGCTCAGTTATATGGCTATCCTAGATGGGACGTCTGCGGTCGGAGTTTTTGTGACTGGAACGTTTTCTAAGTGTTGTAATGGAATTTGAACACATGGAGCACTTTCAGAAATTTAGAGCTTAATTTTTTTTGTTCATAACGGTTATGGAATTCACTTTTCTACTAATCTAGTCCATTAAATATAATTTACAATTTCAGATTGAAATTCCTATTACTTCCAAAATTACAGCTTATCGAAAATGAGTTTTGTTGTGATTTTGCCTAAATTTTCTTTCGTTTTTTTTTTTGTATAAATTTGTAATTGTATTTGTCTTTAAAAATTTTTAAAAAATTGCTCCAACTTACTCACTATAAAGGGCTCAATTATAATCTGAATTGAAAAAAATAAACAACATGTTATTCTCCAAGAAATTCTCTACAAAAATAAAGGAAATAAACATCCTTTAATTTTTTTTTTTAATAAAGAAAACAAAACACTTACAAAGTATTCGAAACACACGAATTGAGTTCTGCAAATCGTACCAAAGTACGTGGAATGCCCAGAAAATGTACTAAAAAATGAGCTAATAGTGAAATTAAGAAAACAAAAAGTATAAAAATTCCTAAATTTGAATATTATAGGCCTAAAACATTTATTTCGAATTGCTTAATTTATATATTGAGTTGCTCTGCTCCATTGGATTGCTTATAAAAAAAATAATCGAAAAATGTTGCCTCAAAATAGGCCAACTTCAAAAATTAACAATACGAGCTAACTTTTTAAACTCCTTTGGCGGTTTTGTTCTACTGATAGTCTTTTTTTATTTTCCATTGGTCTCATTCGGGAAAGATTTGACGACCCAAAATTTGTTGCACAGTGTTATAAGTGTTACATAATCTGTCACTTATCTCTTCTTTTCCTATAACACAAAACATAATAAATTATGTTAAATTGTGCAAATTAATATCAATTTTGAAAATTAATTTAAAGCTACTGTATTTTGTATTGTTTGTTATCTTACAACAACTGCTGCTTGCTGTTCCTGCATATGTTGTTGTTGGATTTTACAATTCAGCAACACTTGAAATGTAGTAGCTACAACAACAACAGCACAAGAAACATCATAAATAGCACATGAACGCCTGCTAAATACTTGTACTAAAAATTTTATGTTTGTATATTTAGTTAGTTGTATGTAGTATGTGTGTGTGTGTGTGAGTGTGTGTTTAGGTATAATTTGTATAGACGTAGTAAATACAAGTAGTATTCTTAAACGTAGTAGTATGCTGTAGTATGTATTAGTAGACAACATATTCAGTAGTGGATAGTTGTACAATAATAGTGTCTTGACTTGGACATCGTTTAGCTTCCGGCATAGTTCTCACATAGAATGTTTACACATACGTTTGCCATATAAATTGAGTACTATAGTTATTCACAGCAACAACAACAACAACAATATAGAGGCAAGATATAAAAAAAGGGGCATTCAAAATAAATGCATAGAAACTTTAGTAAAAGCCATAGTTGTTAAAGCCATAAACAATATCTAGCAAACACTAAAAAGGTAGGCTGTTTACAGTGGTTTGTTAAGCCACTAAATCCAGATAAACTAAAAATACCTCATTTTACGAAAGATTAACATTAATGAATCTTTTCGGAAGGCAACCCTAACACAATACACACGCAATATTGGTATACAAATATTGGTTAAAAAAATCAGAATTTTAGTAGTTTTGGACTTGTTTTGTTATGCCAAAATATAATAACTTTGGCAACTGCTGTTAACCCTTAAACGTGAGTTTGGACCGCAATAAAAAAAAGTACGTGTCCCTTATATTTTTTTTTCTTTATCATATATCCTAACTACATTAAGACTGGAAATAACCCATGAAAATTTATTTGCGGCAATGAAACAATTCTCTTGAAGAACTATTTAATCAAATTTAATTCGATTTTCAAAATGTTAAGAAAAATTTGAAACTCGTATTTTTGTTAATTTCTAATTTATTAAATTAAAACCCCCCATTTTACCACTGTTAACTTTTCATACTGATAAAATTGCCCAGGCGGAGTTCTAATTCTTATATGGATTATTATTGTGTAGGTATGTAGTCGTATATTTTGCTAGAATAATGATAATGAAAATTATTACCTTAGAAATAGACGCCATAAATGCCCTAAAGCTAAGTAACTAAAATGCATAAAGAATACATAAAAATAGATGTATAAAAGTTTTATTAAAAAAATAAATAAAACTGATTTAAAACTAAATGCAGTTTCGTAATAAAATATGATTTTCAAAAGCACTTTGCATGTATTAAAAGCTAAATTAAATAATGCAATAATTAACCTGTTTCGTTTCTTTGTCGTTTTTAAATGTAAATAATTATGAATTTTTTTTCCATAGAATAATGAATTGTATGTTGTACGAATAGATGAATGATGTTTGCCTGCAATCTTAATATTTTTTATAAATTTTTGTATTTATATTTGCACAAAAAACAAAAACAACAAATAAAAAACAAGTTTGCTTTTAAAATGTTTTTACCCGGGGTCATATTTCTGGTAATTACGATTTGATTAACTTTAACTACATGAACTCACTCAGAAAATATGTGTAAGTGTAAATACATGTATATATGTGTTTGTATTAGAGTTGAAAAGTGTTATAGCTACAGAAAGAATAAATAAGAATTTAAACATTATTATGTTTGTGTGTAATGTATAATAAATACACTCAAAAATATACTTTTAGATGATCACAGCAAAATAAAACTCTGAAATATTCTTTGAAATGTTCAATGAATTATATTTTATTAACGCATATATTTAACTCGCGTACCTCTCGGTGAAAAATATCGCTGAAAGTAAACTAAACAATTAATCTTGGTACATTTTTGGTGCTCGGATTAGTTTTTCGCTTGAGCTCATTAACGAAAAAAAATAATTTGAAGGGCTTATTGCAAAAACTTGATAAGCCACATTTAATTTTTTGTTTGTTTTTGCCTTTTAAAGGTTACAAATATGCAGAAAATATGACTTTTGCAAGACTTTTATACTTTAGGTACAATAAATGTTTAAGCAAGACTTCTAATAAAAATTAACCAATGGATGTCTAGAAAACACCGAAAATAAATAAAACAATAAATGTGGCTTATCAAGTTTTTACAATAAGCCCTTCATTTGAATTGTAAAAAATGTAATTGATATCTTCTATAAATAGCTTTTTAAGCTATATTTCAAAAAAGAAATTAAAGTATAAAAGAGAAGATCCACTGATAAATTCTGAATTTATAACCAAGTGCACAAGCAACAAAAAAAGTTAGTAAAGACAGGAAAAAAAATGTTGCCATGTCAGCAAAATTTTATTTAGGAGGGTGATTGCAAAAAAAAATACTGATGTCAGCCAAAACATTTCGCTGATTTTCAGAAACAAAACTAGAAGATTCATTAAAAGTTTTTCCAACACTTAATGGACTAAAAACTAAAAAACCCTTGCTAAAAGTTATCAAAATGTTTGCTGAATATTAGTACACTGAAATAAACTTAAAAAATTTGTAGAAAAATTACCAACCCTTTTTTGCAATAAGAAAAAGTAAACATAAAAAACTACCTAAGATGTATGTCCTTGTCTTTCGCTTTAGTCTGTCTACCTGAACTTATATTTGTTTGCAATTTGACAGCACTACATTTTTTATCTCTATAATCATATAGTTTACAAATTTACATTTAATCTTTATTAAATTTAGATATTTTATTTTGTCTTTTTTTTAATTAATAGACAATTACTTTCAGAAGCTGGTGGCAACACAAAATTTTAGTTGTTTTAATCCACAATTTTGTTCTATGTATGAAAAACTAATACAAAAATATGGTATACTTGAATCCGTTTTCCGACATTTGCCTGCCACTATATGCTTTTTTATTAAAAAATTTAAAAATATCTGTAATTTTTGTCGCTGGTATTATTTTAAAAATTCAATTTTTTTAAATTATTTATATCTTCTGTGAATATTTATACCTCCCTTGGACATAGTTGTTCATTTTATGTGCAGATATAGTCTTATCATTTAAACAGTCTGGTACTAAAGTCTTAAAAACGAGAAAAATATATATTTCAATCAAATATAAAAATAATTCACTGCGATATTCCTGTTTAACAGACCAGAAAACACACAAAATATCTGTAAACTAGTGTGCCCTCAAAGAAATCAACATGCAAAAATAGCAAAAAAAAAAAAAGCTACTAAAAATTAGTTAAAAATGAGCTTGCAGAAAAAACTGCTAAAATATTAGTAATATTTATTTACTAAATATTAGTAATATAATAAAAGCAAAAAAATTGTTGAATTTACAAATATTTAGTTATATTTGAGCTAAATTTTAGTTATTTGATTCGCTAAGGTCACCAAAACATTTACTAACTATTAGTAGACAAAAAAAATCATTAAAAATTGTGAAATTTGTAAAGTTTTGTTTTTAGTTTTTTTTAATGCGAATAAAAGTCTGCCATCTACAATTTTTTAGCTAAACTTTCTGTTGATTTTAGCTAAATAAACTGTTATTTGCATTCTACTTAATTTGTGGTAAATATAGCAAAAATTATCAGTTTACAAATAGCAAATTAGCAAAAGTTTTTGTTGATTTTACAGAGTAAATTCTATTTTCAATTAACTTAAATTCAAATCAAATATAACTAAAAGTTTGCAAAGTTAACAGATTTATTTTTGTTGTTCTTATTTTATTAATATTTAGCAACAAAATTTGCTAAATTTAGCAATTTTTTCTACAAGCCCATTTGTAACTACTTTGTGGTAGCTTTTCTGCTATTGTTAAAGGTTTCTTTCTATGAGTGTAGTTGTTAGATCCAAAAAATTAGACATGCATATTTTTATAGGTGTACATGAAAAAGCAATACACACAAATATGTATAAATGTATTTAAAATATAACCAAAATAAAACTATACACTGCCTTGCAAAACTATAATTACACATTAATTTCACTAAATTTCAGAAGTTAAAAAAACAAAGGAAAATTAATAATATTTAACAAAAAAAAACAATTAATTTATTTTTTATTTTACTATTTAAAAAGGAATAACAAAACAATGCCATGAATAACCATCAAATGACAAATTAACCATATCTTCCAAACAAAATGTGCCCCAAATTAACAATCCGCCTCCGAAATTTCTTTTTCAGAAATATCGTCCAATAGCTGTTAAAGCATCTGGAGCTTCAAGATTGAACTTTTACTCATTAGAAAAAATCACATTTAAAAGAAGTTTGTGTTTAAAGAGTCCTACCGATTATGGACTTACCTTCTTAAAGTTGGTTTGTAAATTTCCTTTTAACGAATTCAAGTCGAGCCTTTAAGTGGCATGGTAATAACCTGGAACAGCTTTTGGCGAGCAATTATCTAGTAATCCGTTAAGAGCGTACTTATGGTTGATTTTGCCACATTTACCTTACATTCATCGATTATCTGATTTAGACTCTTCATTGAGTTGATTATTGTGTGATTATTTTACGCCGGTCACGATCAGAAAGCTTTTTTTAGGGTCGCCTGTTTTATTTTTACCGTAAGCACTCAGACTATTTGCAAAATTTGTGACAACGCTGTATTTTTCTGGAAATTTCCCGAAAACTTAAACCACTTTTAAAATAGGCTAAAATTTGATGTTTTTTAAAATCACTTAAATATGAATCAGACGAATTGAAATGGAAATTGATTAAAATTGAATAATAAACATAATTAAGTCGCTAATTTTTCTTTATTTGCATATTCTGTTTACTCTATTTACTGTTATATGTAATTATAGTTATGAAACACTAACAATATATTATTACACACTTTTTCTCTTAGGTCATTCAAGTAATCTCTTAAATTTTACACAATAACAGATCTGTTTTTTCCAGGGCCCGGAATTTAATGCATTTATAATCGTGATTTATATACATAAAATGTGCACTTATAATTTTAAAAAATATGCACTCATTATTGATTTTGCTTAACGTTTTTTTTTTTTGTTACTACATTTTAAACACAATTTGTTACTACACTTTAAACACAATTTTAGTATTTGTTTAATAAATTTGTTTTTATTTTAGCTAATAAGGCCTAAAGTTCTTTATGTATTTTCCCAAAGTTTCGTGAATGTTATTTTCACTTTATCAAGGGATTCGTCTATTTAAATTAAAGAAAAATATATTTAACAATAGTACAATAAACATTTACTACAAACAATTATGACTTACTGTAAGAAAAATTATTTTTATTGCATTGAACAATAATTTTTATTGTTTGAACAACTTAAAAAATATCAGTAGTCATCGTCAGATAGTTAGTCTTTGTATTTCGCTATTATTTTTTTCTTCTCGATAAAAAATATTTCTTGAAAGAACATTTTTCTTTTTGGAAAAAAATTATAAGATATATAAATTTAGCAAAAACGCAGTTCTTAGTAAAATATCAAAAAATACTTTTGAAAACATGCATTAAATAGGCATAAGTATGCATTTCTAGCAAAATATGCAACAAAAACTGCCAAAATATGTATTAAAAATATGCATTTATAGCAAAATATGCAAAAAAATATCTATTTATGCCAAAATATGTATTTATGTCAAAATATGCAAAAATATGCATAAACAAATCGATGCCAGTTTGTTGCAATTTTGTTGATTCGGGAAGATATTTGGTTAACCATGTTCTTCAGTTTAGGACAACAAACGTGTATTTACGTGAACTTCCGAGCCCTAGTTATCACACTCTTAAAGACAGTTAAAAGCTAAAAAAAAAATGTTTCTAATATTAGCAAAATAAGTATAGTTATGCAACGCAGTGTATAACCATATGAATGAATGTATGAATGAATTTTTAGAAACAAGTATTTATTACATACATCAAAAATTAAATATGCTCATAAAGTTAACGGAATTTCGTAAGAAATTGAATTATTATTTGGTTCGGTCTAAGATAATTCGGTTTAAGATCATATTATCATAAATTTAATTTTTAATCTGATACAATATTTTACAACAAATAGAAAAAAACTTCAAAAAATCATAGAGCCTCCGCTTAATACTAATAAATTTTCATGCTTACTAAAGCAATCTTCAGCAGCCCTGGTAAAAACATCCTGGGTAAAAACACATACAAATCCGAAAAATGAGTCATCTACATGTATCTAATTATATCAAATTAGATATAACTTAATAGAATTTTATCCAAATTTTGTCCATATCCGGGATATTAAATTACATCTAATTGGGTACAAATATATTTGATTTCATATAATTTTATATTTATGCTCTTTGTGACTTGAAGTTATACTTGAATGTATTTAAGTTGAAAATTAAAATTTCTAGAAATCAATTATTTTTTAAATGTTAAATTATAAAGAAAATATGGAGTGTTTCAAAAATATATATTTAAGTAGTTTTTTCTTATAAAATGTGTGCATTTTTGATTTGAAAAAATGTGTATGTATGATATATGTATGAAGCAATATAAA
The DNA here is from genome assembly GCA_021234595.1 of Delia radicum. Taxonomy (NCBI): domain Eukaryota; kingdom Metazoa; phylum Arthropoda; class Insecta; order Diptera; family Anthomyiidae; genus Delia; species Delia radicum. The sequence goes on along the minus strand of CM037855.1, from coordinate 188,355,714 downwards.
ATTGCAGTATGACATCACATATAGTTTACTAAAAGTTAGCATGGGACCATACATACTCATAAAGATCACTACATATATTTGGATTATAATTACATGATTATGATTACATTATATAAAAATTGTCTCAGAAAAATTGGCAGATAGATTTGTATATAATGATATAAGCCGTAGTGTGACTCCATTCAAAGTCTGTTAGGATTCCAGCATATTATATATCGCTAGATATAACTATTTTTACCCGGGATAAGAGTTAAAATAGATGAAACCAAAAAACTGATTTTCATCACCACTTCCAAATTTGTTTAAATCTGGCACAAATATTTTCTTTTATGCAACTAAGGTTTACACCAAATTTTGGCTCACCAGACACCCCTTAGTTCGCGAAATATGACGTCTTGAAAATCAAAAAAATGTACTAAAATGGCTTTACTAAATTAAGCACATAATGGAAATTATTGATGTTACGTAAATTACTGAGGCCTTAAAATAAAAATAAAAAAATTACCTTTAAAATGGTATGTCACGTGATTATTTTTTCAAAAGTTCAAAGGTCAACATTACGTGATATAAAGTTCGCGGGCGATTATTAAAAAAAATGGTATTTTTAAAATTTTTTAAAAACTTATATGTTAATGATGAACCCTTTCATGTTGGAGAACGTACTGGTTGTTGATAAATTGAGAAAAATGTTACACCAAGTTCCAAAAAAAGTTAATTTTATTTGTTTATGTTAGACTGTGTAATTTGAGATATAAAAGAAGAGTAGCTATCATTGATCCAATATATTTCAGGAATCTAATTGTACTAGTATACTCCGTTTCTTCACTAATGGGCCAGCTTTTGTGAAAAATTGTATTGAAGTTTCGCCGTATTTAACGAATTTTTTTATACAAAAAATTTAAAAAGAATAGATTTTTTCGTAGTTTTTTTATGGTAAATACAAACAATACCTTCAGCAACATTCGGGAATCAAATTTTGTTACCTAGTGCACAGATTTAACTAGTAAATCCGCGGTTTTTCTCAGTTTTTGCTACATTTTTCTATTTTTGCACAATTTGACATTTCATTTTGCAATTGTGTAAAAATGAAAAATATAAAAAGTAGGTTTCATGGAAAAAACGCTTTGTGTACTAGACATTTATATGACAGATTAGCTAGAAAATATGAATTTAGGGTTGACTTTTTAGTACAATATTTGATTACCTTAAAAAAAATAACGTGCACCAAAGTTCAGCTGAAAAAGTTTAGTTTGCGAAAGTTATTCTAACAAAATCTTTCATTACAGTGATAGTCTACCAATTGACTTATATTTAAAATCATCAAAATATGTTAGCATACTTATAGGCATTTTAAACTTTCTCAACTTCCACACGCTGAAAAATACACCTTGCTGGAAATATATGTTTCTAATATAACATGTTTGATTGCAAATATAATTATGTTTGCCTGTAAACAGTGGCGGCACTAATTTTTAATATCTGTTTTTTCTTTCTTTTTTTATTCCAAAGGGGGTCATATTTTTATTTTTTTCGTGTGCCGGCTAAAGTGCACTTTTGCCTTACTTTTAGCTCCTTGGAAATTTACAAGAATATTTTAAATTTTTTTCACATTATATTTCAATCATTTGCTTATCAAATAAATACACTATTATTGAATTATGTCAGTTAGAATTCATTTGGACGTTAATGGTTAAAATAATGTGTTGCCTTCTTTTGAAAGGGTATACAGTAGAGATGAAATGTTGAGAAAACCGATGGGCTTGAAATATGGAAAGAGTTTGCAAGAAGATAATTTCTTATTTAGTAAATTACAAATTAAGTTGTAATACTTTTGAAGCATTGGGTATATATTTGGTTATAAGTATGTTAGATGTAAAAATTGCCCTTAGTACAATATTTTCTCATGGAATTTTGTGTATTTTACAACTTTACATACACACTTACAAAATTTAAAGGGTATAAGAAAGTACAAGTAGAAACATTGAAATGTAAATAACCATTTATGTTGCTATTTTTTTAGAAACTTTTCCTTAATTCTCATTCTTGAAAATCATACTTTTTAGTTAGTATACCTTTCATTGAGATTTTCTCTAGAGGTATTAATAGCTTTTTTTTTATTTTATACACATTGTAATTATTTTAATATTAATGTGATAAAGGCTGAAGCACAAAAGAGGGAAGGTTGACCATCATCACCGGCAACATAATTGTTGGCCAAGTTATGCAAGTCTTTCCAAAAGTTTATATGTATTGCATAGCCAATCATTTGTCTGTTAGGTCGTTATAATGACCATGATGTATCTTGGGGTTTGGTTTAAGTCATTAATAATACACATCGCTCATTTACTAAAAGATTGACATAACTCAAAAAACACGGTTTAGCAGAAAACGCGTTTAAAGTTTTCAATCCATATCTGCTTCGCTCGACCCTGTTTTTGTTTTTTTTTTTTTTTTTGGTCACGGTTTTTCTAATAGGGTTCCTTATACATTTTTCTCTTAGTGAGAGTTAGGCGCGAGAGAGGCTTAGTACCTATTTTCCAAAAAAATATATTCTCTGCTAACTCGAAGAGTATACAAGATATTAATATGGAATTTTTACAGAATATGTGGCATGATATAACTAATAAATCTGCGTCATTAACTCTAAAATCATGTTTTTTGACTTATGACAGTCTTTTTAGTAAATGAGCGACATGATTATGAGAAAATAAAATAAAATATGTTAAAATTTACTTTAAAGAAAAATCTATGAGTTTCAATTAAGTCATTTGTTATTATGCAAAGAAAAATGTAAATTAGAAATATGTACTTTTCAAGTATTTCCTTTTTTTAATATTTGGCGCGCCCACATATCCTTCAAGTTGTTGCTGAGTGTAGGAACAAAATATAAAGAAAAGAAGATGTAGTGAATTTTAATATATAGTTGTTTAGCTGAAATGGTACAGTGGGTCAGAATATAGAAAATTTCAATTTAAAAAGTACCCAAAAAGATACCAAGAATAATCTTTTAAAACTAACTTTTGCAATAGACTCATTCCATATAAAACCATTAAAAAATATAAAATTTTCGACCTCTACCCCCGTCAATTTTAACCAAACTTGGTTTGGAAAGTAAGTATGTCAGCGTATAAGTTTTGAGTTGTAAGCTCTAACGGTTGTGGAAATATTGCGTTTTAAAGTATGTAAGAAAAACCGAAAATTTAGCAAACGAAGTCGTACTTCATCGTCCATATCTTGTTAACGTTTACAGCTTCGTAATTCATTGATAGCTTATGTTAAATCCACTTTTTTTAAGGTAAAATGCATTTTTTCAAAATCCGCGTTTTAAGTCGTTGTAAATATTTCAAAAAAACTGGTTTTTAAAAAATTTCAAAAAAATGTTTGTTAATTAGATTTTATTGACGTGGCCAAATTGATCTTACGGTATTCAAAGTTATGAATAAAAATTTTAAAAAAAGATACTAAATAAAGAAGAAAAAACGATTTACAAAAATAAATAATTTATTGAAAAAAAAAAATTAAATTTTTTCAAAAGTACACGCACAATATTTTTTCGGTAAAGACTACTCAATATACACATTAAATTAACAGAAAATCAGTTAAAAACATTACTACAGTACTTTTCGTTTACAGTCACATCGCTTATAGTCCATTTAGCGATATAGTCCATTTTTACACTTTTACTATCATCTAAAATCAAATTGCATACAAAATATTTAGGATATAGTCCATTCACGATATAATCACATTTGGCTTATATGCCACTAAACTCTGGCTACTAAAAGTAAATTTATATGCAAATAATTTAAGTTATAGTCACAATACAGAAAATTTCTAATATAATTGTGAAATCTTGAATTTTTTTCGGTTTAAAATTATTTAAAAATTTAAGAGGCTAAAACGAAAATTGGAACAAGGAAACTGAGCTGAATCGTTTCAAACATCGTTTTTATATTCCAAATTTTCTACCTGTTATAATAATAAATAAATTGCATATAGTCACATTTTATGATGACTATATCACAAAAGTACTGTACTTACTTTTCGTTTAAAACAATTGTATATTTTAGTTTATTTTCAACTGTTAAAAAATTAATTGACAAGATCCATAAAAACAATAGATTGTTTTCGTTCATTTCAATACTCAATTTAATATAACAACTTTTTGTTTTAAGTAGAAAGTTTTAACTATTACGGAAAGTCCTTTCTTTTTTGTTTATTGAATAACAGACAGAAAGTTAAAAAATATATTTCGTTGGTATATTCCACTGAAACAACTGTACCGACTAAACTTTTAAATAACTGTTGATTTTTTATGGAGAAGTTCTTGTGAGTGTAGTTGCACAAAATTGTCGATATCTTTTTAACGGTTTAAGCTACAAGAGAAATTTATACCTTATTTTAAAACCATGATTTAGGTTTTATGGGTTACATCATATAACTATAGTTTTGACCAAATATAGGGTAGCAAATCCGTGCGGATCTTAAAATATCGCGTTTCAAAATATGAAAAATATTCGAAATCTTTAAAAAAGTAGACATAATATAATAAATACTCAATATCTTTTTAACAGCTTAAGCTGCGATTGTCGTTGATACCTCATTTTAAAGCTACGTAAATTGTGGTTTTACTAAAGTACACAAATTATTCACTTCTCCATGTTGAAATGCATTGTTTTCAAAAACCGTGGTGCAAGCACTGTTTTTCATTAAACTGTTTTTTTTTTTTTAATTTAATAAAAAAAAAGTGTTTGTAAATTATAAACTATTCTTCTACACTGTTGCCAAATTCCTCTGTTTTACCCCTTAATTTTTCTGAGTTATCGGCTTTTTAGTAAAATTTTTTTTCATTTTTATTCATAACTCAGGATGCCGTAAAAGCTCCACATATGTATTTGAACACGGCATAGGGAAGTAATTTATAATTAACATATATTTTTTAAAAATTTTAAGAAACCAGTTCGTTATAAATTTTAAAAAAACGCGGTTTTTGAAAACAATGCATTTTGCCGTGGATAAGTGAATAATTTGTGTGCTCCAGTAAAACCACAATTTAAGTAGCTTTAATAGGAACCACAATTTAAGTTACTATAACTAACCCTCGTAGCTTAAGCCGTTAAAAAGATATGGAGTATTATGTATGACTACGTTTATAAAATTTTCGAATATTTTTCATATTTTGAAAAGCGATATTTTAAGATCCGCTGGGATTAGCTGCCTATATTTGGAGAAGGGTATAGTTATATAATTTACATCTTCTATTCAAAGTTAAAAGTTACATCTTCTAATCAAAGTTAAAATCAGAAGGGTTGGAGGAAATGGAGTGGTTGATTTTATATTTTTTTAGTCAATACCAAATTTTTATATACATTCATCCTTTAAATAAAATTCGTAAGAAGGAACGATTTTTTAGCCCAATTTTGAATTAAATAAATGACAAACCAGATTATTTCTACAACATATTTTATATATTATATTTATATAAAATATAAGTCTTTTTCTAAACAGCCTAAACAGTACTTAATTTTTAACCAAAAAATTTATCTCAAAATTCCTCATCTTGTCCCACTATTTTCACTACATGTGTTACCATATAGAAGAACAAAAAAAAAAAAAACACAAAGACAAAAAAACCTTCTTCAAAAATTCATCTCCAAAAATTTAACTGCAGGCAATGCGAACAACTTTTAACTGGCATATAAAAGATACCGCCGAAGGCATTAAAACGACCAGAATAGACAGGAAAAAAATAACATACAACTGACAACCTTACAAATGAGTCCCCGTATACAATATAATAGTTAGTAGTAATGGTATTGTGTAGAGTCAACCATACAAATTGCATATTCTTACAGTCATACCAAAGTTGCTACGTATGTAAATTTATTAGGGTGATAATTATACTTCTAGCCATATATATAAATACTGATTTAAGGCCTAACCCAGTACATTGGACAATCAATTCATATTTTTTATTTATTTTTTTTTTTGCTTTATTAATTAAAAATCATATAATTACAAATTATATCCCATTAACCTAACCGAGCACAAGCTACTATGGCTTTCGGTTTGTTGTAGCGAAAACAGACCAACGCCTCAAGTGGGAATCGAACCCATGAACCCCGCACTGATAATCTAGCTTAACGGGACGCACAATCACTTCATGTTCATGGAAGATGCTACAAATGTAACAAGGAATTTTTAAAATTACGTATATTTTCAAAACTTTATTGGACAGCATGTGGTCGCTGTAAATGAATCTGATGTTATATTAGTAAAATTCAAAATGGGGGAGTCTGTTTGTGGGTTAACTCATTTTAATGAAATTTGGATATGAGATAGATTGTAGAGAATTAAAAAAAAAAACCTTCGGTATTAAGCCAATCGGTTCAAATTAATGTTTAAATGTTAAAAATTTTTAAAACTTTTTAATATTTATAGAAATTCACTGCATAGATGTCATGCTTTGCATGATATTAATGAATTTTTGCATTGAAGCATAAAGTTGCACTAAAAGTCGCCAATTGAAACTTTCCATTAAACTAATGCAAATTTCCATTAAATTTTATGAAAGCAATAATTTTATTTATTAAAAGTTTCATTTACTTAATAAAGATTTTTTATAAAAAAACTAGTTTCAAAAAAAGTATGAAGCTTTTCATTAATTTTAGGAAATTTTTCGTTCACACAAACTAAAATTCTCTCTGTGTTTTATGGGTGTTTTTTATAGAGGTATAGTACTTTGAAATGGAATAAAACGAAGATGAATTATTTAAATTGACATGAAATTTACTTTATTCGACACCTGTGTGACACCACAGCTCGTGCACATCTTGGTTGTGCAATTGATGAACGAAGAAGTCAGTAATCATGGCTCTATAGCAGTCACCGTTGACTGTAACGTTCTGACCAGCATCGTTTTTAAAGAAATACGGACCAATGATTCCACCAGCCCATAAAGCACAACAAACTGTCAGTTTTTTTGGATGTAACGGTGTCTCATCACTTCAAATACTGCAGTTTTGTTTATTGACCTATCCATTTAACCAAAAGTGAGCTTCACGTTAAACAAAATTCGAAAAATTCGCGTATTTCGAACAGAACCATGATTTTCAAAATAAATTTGCACAATTTTTAAACGTTGTTCAGTCGTCAGTCTATTCATGTTGAAATGCCAAACCAAATTAAAAATAAATCACTTGACAGCTGACAAAATGGTGTCAGTCAAAAAAGTGTTTCCAACTTAAAGTTTTATACCTGTTAAAGATACACCCTTTATGTATAAAGTTTGGTAGAAAAAAATATGATACATGCTGGAGGATAGAATTAAAGAGTATTCCTAACCTGTTCACCCTATCTTTTGAATTGCTGGACCGATCCGCAAATCCGCCTAACTAAGAAGAACATGACAGTGAATTAAACAGATGTGCTCAGCAAGATCGACTTCGCTTGTCGCTAAGTTAGAAACAGGAGGAAAAGCTGCAAAATTAATACCACCCTATTACACATCAAATATGAACTCTAGTACTTGTGAATATAATCTTAGTATGTGGTAAAGAGAGGTGGTTGTTCACATCACATACTAAAGATGATTGAAGAATATTCTTAATGGTTTTTGGCCAAACAACTAAACATGGAACATACGGAAAAAAATGAGCAGAACAGGGAAAAAATAACAAAAACAGTAGTAGTTGTGGCTAAACTGGCATAGATGGAAATAGGATGAAGATACAGAAAAAAAGACTACATAATTTTAATAAGATATGCATATCATCAGGCATCAGGCATGCAAGTCATACAGTTCAGTTGTTATAACTGAAATGTACTCCATGCTGGTGATGAACATGTTTGTTGTACTTCTTGCAATCGACATTGTACTAGGTGATGATGATGGAGTTGTTATTCTTCGAATGCTTCTTGTTGAAGTTTGAGTTGTCTATGTTAAGAAAGGTTCTGCTTTTTCTATTTCAGCTACTGCATTTTGTAGATGTATCTGAAAGAACAGAAAAAAAATTGTCTGTTATTGTTGATTTTTTGCTATTGTTTTTTGGTATTGAAAACTTTGTGTCAGTATCTGGAGTTGTTTCTTTGCTAGATTTTTTTTTTGTTTGTTATTAAAGATGACTACTGTTTTAGCATATGGCCATTGTTATTGACATTTTGCTTTCATTTGCAAAAAAGCATTGAATTCAATTGTGTAGTTAAGGCTTTTCTTTTAGGAAATGTAGTACTTTTGTTACTATTGTTTTTGTGAAGTTTTTGAAAGGATTGATTGAAAAAAAAATGTTTGAAATAAACTCAAATGTGATCGATATAATGATATGATAGTTTTAAAATCGTTTAAGTGTCAAGTAAACTTATAATTGTATGTACATAAAAATTGTAACTGCTTTTCTTGTGGAATAGGCTTAAATCGAGTATCCTTAAATTTGTAACTGTAAACGATGAGTTTTGAAATCAAGAAATTAAGAGTGGTGGCGAATAAGGGTATACAGACTAGTTTTTGGGAATAGCTTTATTGTTACGTAATAGAAATAGAACAAATACGCATAGTTGGGCAACAATTTTGCTATTTTTCGGCGTTATAAAAAATACTTTAAAAGTTAATTTTTCGTTAGTAATTTAATTTTTTTCATTTTTTTTTTTATTTTATGGCCCTACGAAAAAAGTTTATGTATGGCTTGATATAATTATATATAAATACACATGTGGCCATATGTAATGATATATATTTAGATCTTATATTTATTTATACGAATATTTGTAATACAGCGTTTTAAATCATCATATATCGTTATAAGTATCTCATGTTATATATAAGTTGATCTTTTTTATCTGATCATAAATACTTGATATAGCTAAATATGAGATCATATATACTGACATGTATAAATATATATAAGTATATATGATACAATAAAACCAAACAAATTCTATCACATTTATATATAATAATATAGGACATCACATTCACCCAGAAAACAGATTCGGTAGTAGCAACCGTATTTGTAGCCAATTGATCGGTTCGCTTGTAGCTATCGCATTTTTGGTAGTTATCGCTGAATTTCTGTTGAGGCAATCGAAATTATATTATCATAACAGAATTTCTATTGTTTCAATCGAATGACTGTTGTCACAGCCGAAAACATCGGTCGCAGCAACCGAAGCATTCGATTGACAACAAATACGGTTACTACTAACGAGTCTGTTTTCTTGGTGTATATAAATATATGGCTTAAAATTAAAAATAAAAATTCTACAACTTTTATATGTAGTTATCAGAGAAGACAAATATATTTTTTTTTTGTGACTTTTTATGCCATTTTTACTCATATTTTTTAGTGTCCGACCGAACAGTTCGGCCAAAAAACTATATTTTGTCGGTTTTTTGATATCTAGAGGCAATGATGACAAATTTTGGTATGGGAAACATGTTTGTTGAGCCGATTTAATATGATTTTGTGTATAAAATTTAAGAGAAAAGCCGAAGTTTAGCTATAAAGTTAAAAGTTCGGCCGCCGAAATATTTTCAATTTGGCCGAACTTTCTAAGGCCGAACAGTGAATTCATTGCTTAACTACAGACTTTTCTTCAAATTTGACACTCAAAATAGCATCTAATCAGCTCAATAAACATTTTTTCATCCGCCAAATTTGTCCATAATGCTTTAAAATACCGAATACAGACCAAATGCATTTTCTGGCCGAACTGTTCGGTCGGACGCTAATATTTTTGTCATATTTTATTTTTTAATTTTTGGCGTTAAAAACTGCGTTTTCTTAAGTTTTTGAGCTCGAAAATTACTTTTTTCAGACATTGTTCGCTTTAAAGGTTTTTTTTCCTCAATTTTTTCTTACTTTTTCTTTTAATAAGTTAAATTTCTAATTTTACTATTTTTTTTGTGCATTTTTTTATTTTGTCTTTTCTGATAGCCTACCTCCTACCTTTCCAAAATGTCCTAAACAAAGTCCAGAGGTCTTACCGTTCCAAAGTTGTGACCATTTGACAGAAATGCAAACATTTTTTTTGGAAGCGAAACTACAAAAACAAATGAATGTGTGCTGTTATTCCGCTTCCAAAATCAAAAAAAGAAAATGTTTGCATTTCAGTCAAATGGTCATAACTTTGGAGCGGTAAGACCTCTGGGCTTCATTTATGGCATTTTGGAAAGGTAAGAGGTAAGGCTATCTTTTAAGGTAAGGATATCTTTAAAAACATAAGTTAGCTGCCATCTGGCTGAGCAAATTGAGGTTATGTGCACGTTCTTTTGTCTTTTTTTTTCAATTTTTAAAAGCTCTGTATTAATTATTAAATAAATAAATATTCGTTTGTAAAAACATGCATAACTTCTGAATTCAGCTTTAACAGAATGCTGGTAGAATAATGTAGGAATCATACTATGATAATTTATAAATAGTTCCATAACCGCAATATGATAATATTGGGATCAATTGAAAACCATAATATGATAATATAATTACCATATTATGATTAGTAAAAAGATAAGAGTATGATTGTCACAACCATTGTAACATGGCTGTTGCAGTCATAAATTCAAAAATGTAAATTGCTCTTCAAATATGGTTGCCCCAACCATGTTTTTTCTGTGTGTGTGTTGAACAGCTACAATCCGCCATTTTAGCAGAGTTGTCAAATTTGGACATAAACTTATTACAAAACTTAATCACTTCTGTGCACAAAACATTATTTAAGGTAATAAAAGTTAATGGTAGTCAAATTGTCTATTAACGTGTTAAAAATTAGCTTTTTGTTTTGAAAAAACGCTTCACGCAGAAAAAGGGCATCATCTTAATACAGTTTAGGAGCATCATATCATGGTTAAAACACGAAGATGACAAAATCGTCTTCAGTAATCATAATATGATAAGTCAGAATCTTGTTTCTGATGGTTACGATCATAATATGATAATTTCTTGTCCCCAATCATGTTCAATCATATTTTTTTCTGCGTGTTTAAATATGAAACTCAGAGCATAATAGGGGTTTATAAAAAATCCGTTTTCGCAACATAGTGGTTATATTTTCGAGATTTTGTAAATAGGATATGTGACCATCAAAACAAATTATTATTACCATCATTGCCAAGTATAGCTTCATATAAGGGATATATATTAAATTAAAAAAAATACCCAAAAGTTGGGAATAAATCTCTAAAATTAAAAAAAAAAAATTAATTAAGAAATGTCAAATTTAAAAAAAAAATCAACAAAATTGAAAAAAAATCGCCAAAACTTCAAAAAAATATATATAAAAATAGCAAAAAATCGGAAAAAATCGCTAAAATTTTAAGAAATCTCCAAAATTTTACATATTCGCAAATTGCAAAAAAAAAAAAAAAAATGCTATAATTAACAGATTACTTAAATAAAATTTAAAACTGCCATACCTCGGAAATATTTTTATTCCTAAGATTTTTTTAATTGTTTGTTTTATTTAAATTTTCATGATATTTTTTAATTTTGGTCATTTTTATAACTTAAGCGATTTATTTCAATTTAGGAGATATTTCCATTCTGGCGTTTCTTTTAAATTTTTGGCAATTTTTTTTTTTTTTTTTTTGTCAAATTTGACTATTTTTGTTTAATTTTAGCGATTTTTTTTTAATTTTTTGATTTTTTGATTTTTTTTTTTCTAATTTTGGCAAATTTTTTCTTGCAAGCTAAGCAATTTTCTTCAAATGTTTATAATTTTTTTAAATTTTTAATTGAAAGTGTGTTTGAAATCCAACAAATGTTTAATTGAAATTTTATTGACAATAATTATTCTGTCAAAGGTTATCGTCCTAAATTTACGCAGCTGGTGTCCCGATTTGGCCTGTCACAAAGTTGGCTCAAATCTCACATCGGCTGTAAGCTAAAACTCACCCAAAGTTTTTAATATTGTCAAAAATTTCCTTAAAAGTAAAGCTTCTTAAATTGCTTTATCCCTTAAGCTGCATTTGCATTACCCTCGAAATCCAGTTTAAACTACATTTCAAGATCTAGTTCGTGTAACATTTTATACACTACCATATAATCGAAATCCAGTTTAAAATAGACTTCGATGGTAAATATACATAAATGCAGATTTAGCCTAAAATATAAGATCTCATCTCATTTTATCGGTCTGTTATCGACATGTTCCCTTTAAATATTTTTCTTTCATAAAGTCATAGTGACATTTACTTTTCTTTCAATTAAACATTATTTAACATTTCATTTAACCTCAGGTATAATAAATTTACCTCATCTCTTTCTTGTGTGATAAACAAAAAAACCAACAGAAAAAAATAAAATTTAATAAATGAAATTCGGTTTTTTATATATAAAACATGCAGTTCGTCTTTGATTCACATCCTTACCTAAGGCCATAGTTACCACCAGCACCACCCAAACCCAACGATACGATAACCAACACAAATATAAAGATATAGCCAACTATATATAACCAAATATACCCACACCTGAAAGCTAAAGGCAGAAAAAAAAGAGCACATCAAATGCATTTTTATAATATGTAAAAGTTAAATATATATGAGGCATTCTTTACCAACCGGGACACACTTTTTCATAAAAATATGTTAAAGGTTTATATTGGAGGTTATGATATTAAGACGTATTAAAAGAAAATTTGCTTTTCAAATCCAAGTCACATTTTATGCCATTTTTAAGCACTGAAAATAACCAGTTAAAAAATAATGTAAAATGTTGTTCTACAAAATATTTTTGCGATCTCGATAATAGCCCGAAATATCACTTTTGCAAATTTTATTTCCTTATCTCCAAACTTGTGTAAGGTTCTATTTACCCGATATAATTTCAAAAGTCATTTAAGCAAACTTACTTTAAGTCGAAAGTACGTTACTGCTTGACTGATTTGTACCAAATTTAAAGCGAACGTGACCCAGCTCCACAGTGCTTTGTCCCCATATAAGGAATGGATAAAAATAGAAGTTGTCTCGTTTGAATGAAAATTTTTATGCTCATTTCTTTTGTCAAAATTAGAAAAAACATAACTTTTGAGAAAATCGGCGCAATGATACACACAGATAAAAATATTGTTATTTGCCAACTGAAATTCGGTTACTACGACTTAAATTCACTTATTACGAATTTCAGTCGGTTGGCACAATTTAACATTAGTTTTCACAACAAAGTTCGGTTAATTCAAATGAATTTTAGAGGAAACAGCCAAAATATTTAGAAATCTAAGTTAAATATCGTTGTACTAACTGAATTTATAAGTTGTTACCATTAAATAAATTTTTCAATTCGGTTGGTACTTTATTTCTCTGTGTGTAGGTGTGCGTCCCATACATCCTGAATTATGAATTTTTAATAAAAGCTACAATTCTCATTAAGATGTCGTAAAAACTGGTGATTAATGTAGTCATATAGTAGGTATTATTTGTGCCTATTAATGTTTTGATCACAGCAAGAACTCGTACAGATGTCATATATCCTTTTTCATAAAAACGCTATAAGTCTTTTGAAAAACATTCGATTGCTACACATTTTTATAAATTATGTCAAAAATATAAAAGAATTTTTTTTTTCAAAGTAATTGCAATGGTATGCACCATTTCTTATATACTGAATTATGTTAATTTTTAATAAAAGCTATAATTATCATTACAATGTTTCAAAAATTAGTTATTGTTTCCAGAAAGGAATCGGCTTTATGTATGCCAATTTTCATTTCAATAGCAGCAAGGACTCATATTGCTGTCATATATCCTTTTTTCGAAAAAAAAGGATACAACTTTTGAAAACCATCACAATTTTTTTTATCAAAAGTATAAAATAAATATTTTTCATAAAATAATTGTAAGGATATTCTAAAATTCCATATATCCTGAATTTTGTAAATTTTTATTAAAAGCTGTAATTCTCCTAGCAATGTTTTGAAAAGGGAAGCAATAATATTCGTGCCAGTTTTCATTTCAATCGCTGCAAGGACTCGTACAGCTGTGATATATAAAATAATAGGATTGTCACAAAATTTTAAAAGCGAGATGGTGTGTGAGATGCATTTAACTATTTAAAATTTTTGTCAAATCTCTTTGGAAATAGAACATTCACCAGAACATACTTTTTATATTAACGTTTTAAACCACAAAAATATAAAAAATTAAAAAAATGCATATGGCTGCAATATCAACTAATATGATCTCATTAAAATTAATCTCATAATACATTTTTTAATTATTAAAAATTAAAAAAGTGTTTCTTTATTTTAAGCTGTCTAAGCTAACTATATCATAAATTTTTTTTAGAGGAAAAAAGTACAAGTTTGTTATAATTTTTATTAAAAATAAAAATTATGTTTTTTTCGACCTTTAATTGTGCAATGAAAATGAAAATTATTCAAGTTCAAAAAAAAAAAAAAACATAATTTTTATTTTTAATAAAAATTATAACAAAGATGTATAAAAGGCAGAGTACCGCCAAGTTTACTTCCCCTGTTTTGCTTACAAACTAAACAAAATATAAAAAGGAGAGAGAAACAAAAAAACGTGTATTGAATATCCACCAGAGGTGGATCTTGCACATCAAACAAGTTTTCAATTTATTTTTTGATCAATGGTTATAATCTTTAACTTCAAACTCATATGTATATTAGTTCTCATGTAGTGAGTAAACTAGTTCATATGTATGTTTGATGTTTGGCATGGGATTGTTACCGCTTTCAAAACGTGTTCTGATGATGGGAACCTAGAAAATTCCCGAAATAGATCTATCAACACATTCCTGAAAGGGTCAAATAATAAATTTGAAAACAAAAAAACTCTATAGATTATTTGTTTGGACAATATCCTAACGAAGAAATATAGAGTATGGCCTCGAACTTGAATAATTTTCATTTTCATTGGAAAAAAGTACTTATAAAATAGATATATTTAAACGAAAATGTTAACCCGTGCTGCAAGGCGACCCCAAAATGACGCATCTTAGGAATAAAATGTATCCATTACAAATTACTAAGTAAACGAAAAAATATTTTTTTCGTTTACTTATTCATTTAATATACTCAAAATTAT
Source organism: Delia radicum (assembly GCA_021234595.1). NCBI lineage: Eukaryota > Metazoa > Arthropoda > Insecta > Diptera > Anthomyiidae > Delia > Delia radicum. Next base: position 188,340,674 of record CM037855.1, on the reverse strand, counting down.
TCAGAAGTGCAATCCTGACCTCCTCGGATATCATTAACCCACTTTAGCTACGGTAAATATATTTAAGTGAGTAACAAAAATGGACCTCCATTTTTAAATCGCCATATTGAAATTCTAAAAAGGACATTTGACAGCGAAATAAGTTTTTAAAATATGTATATATTAAACAAATAAACGATAGTTTTTATCTTCAATTACAACAAAACATTTGGTGAGATTGTTGGACCGGTTGACAAAGAATTTCAAGAATATGGCTATTCGAAATAACAGGGGTGTGGTTGACAAAGAATACGTCTTGTATGTATGTTCACATGAGTATATGAAATATTACAGTAAAAGCTCTTAAAACCAAAGGGGCTTTATTTTTTTGATATATAATTTTTTAAAAAAAATTATTTTTATAATTGCACAGAAAAATCTGCAATTTTACACAAAAATTAACTATTTTCCGGTCAGCAAACAGTTTAGTTTTTTTTTATCAAAACATCTCTGTAATTATTAGTAAAGAGAAAGTTGTACACTCAAAAAAAAAGTCTGATGTAAAAATCAGTAAACATTACAAAGCTTTAGTAAAATTTTAGTAAGCCCCTAATTGAAATCGATTTTCTAAAATCAGCAAATTGTGTTAATAAAAATTTTAATTCAAATTTATGGCGTTTAAATTGTCACATTTTTTTGCACTTTGCCCTCAAATTACCTTTTTGTGTTCTTTTCTAAAAGAATGTAAACAATCTGAGAGGGTGCCGTGTGTTTCTGAAAATTTTGCTTTATAAAAGGCAAAAAATGCTAAATTTTCTGCCCTCAAAAAATTTGTAGGGTTGGATGTTGCCCTGTTTTTTTCATCAGAGTGGTAGCGTGCTGGCTTCTGACACAGAAGATCCTGAGTTCGAACCCATATTGGTATCACATTTTTTTATATTTTTTTTTTTTTGTTAAATTTAATTAACGATTTTTTTTTTTAATTTGTTTTTGCTATTTTTTTAATATTTTCTTTTTGTAAGTATTTAATATTTTTTTTAATCTGAAATTCGCTTACAAACAAAATTGTAAAAAAAAAATTAATTCAAACAAATGTATGGAGCTGAACCCAAATTTTTTAAATAATTTAAAAAACAAAAATTAATTATTAAAATAACATTAAATTTTTTTTAAAATTTGAGGGGATTCGAACCCGAACCTTAACAACACTAAAAACCAGATTTGTTTAAATAAATGTTATATGTGATGAAATTGTGTTCTATTCTGATTGTAAAAATGCTTTATTTTAATGGGGCGAGGGCAAAATTTGAAAAATGTTGCACATTAAGAAGGCAACACTTTTTTTCAGAAAAGAAAACAACATTAGTTTTGTTATTCTTACGCATTTTCTGTATATTTTAGAATTTACAAATGTATTTTGCTCACAACTGTGACAAAAACCCAGCAAAAAAAATTAGTCAAAAATTGTGTAATTTGTAAAAAAGATTAGAAAAAGATTTTACTAAAACACTATTTTATACCCGTAAATTGTGAAGTAAAACGTTTTACAAAGTTTTGTACTAATTTTTCATTTCAGTGTAGATATTTGGCAACCCTAGATATCTAATTTTATATAACTTTTGCAGGATAATAAAATAGTTTTCTACGAAAACAAAACTATTTAAATGCAATTGGTAAAACTATAGAAAAATAATAAATTGTATAAAACAATAAGAATTGGAACATATGTACATTTGCATTGCTTGCAAATATCAAATTCTTCATCTCATAGCCGTATACACCATAAAAAATCGTTAAAAAGTTCACCCAACAAACGCTATGAAGTTTTGAATTTTAGTTTTTCTTAATTATAAACAAGTTACATTTAGTTGCACAGTATTCAGTATTTTCTTATAACTTCATTAATATAAAAAATCGCTACATTAGGATGGATTGCGAGAAAAAAATCGCGATATTATGACGCAATTTCGCGAAATTTTTAAATGAATTTAATTTAAGTGTTATGCTATGTGACAGTAAAATATATATGGTTAACAAATAAAAAAATGTTCATAAAAATAAAAATAAAATCTTGAGGGAGTTTTAGAAATTGCATTCGACCAGTGATCTTTTTCAACAAAATTTCCTAAAAAATGTGTTGTATTTGTCAGTACAACTTTCCACAAAGCGTGGTAAAATGAAGAAATTTTGTCAAACAGAAAGTTATAACCATAATATACATACTTATATTCATGCGCGGCTCCAGCAATTAATATACATGGAAATTTCTGACGCCATGATGAACAATTGCATGTGTTTGTGGTTTTTTGTACACTGAGGCGTATGAAATTTCACATTATTATTAATTGCTGGAGCCGCGCATCCTTATAAATGAATAAAACAATTATATTTAACAAAAAATCTATGGGTAAATTCCGACCTTGTAGCCAATATATGTAACAACATGTTTGAATTTATCTACACAGAGAAAAATTTTATATAAAATCTAGCACAAATAAATTCAAATTAAATATAAACGGCTTCGATATCAATATCAGCTTGTTAATTTAAATTAAAAAGAAACATATTTAAAAGTTATTGGAAATTAACTATTAAAAAGTTATTGGTGATAAACAATTATTTGGAATTAACTTGTAGAAAATACAACTGATTGCGTTTATTTCTCTTCAACTGATTGCGTTTATTTCCAATACAATCTCTAAAACAAATTATGATTTTTAAGTATCGTGTAAGTCAAAAAAAAAAATTGTTTTGGAAACACTATAGAGTTTGACAATGATTTATTGGAAAGTAAAAAATAAGGAAGTAAATTTCTGTGAAAACGCCATAAAATATAAAACAGTGCTATTCTTGAACGAATTTTTTTTTTAATCAAAAATAAAATGCAAATTTGAGAATTTTTAAAAAGTTTAAACTTTAAACCGCCTTAGCGTATGCGACCCTTTGCCGAAAGTGATACACTCAAACGGATTTGACGGGCATAAATAGTGTTTTATTATCCTGTTCTATTAATGTGACAGAAAATTAAAAAAAAAAAATATGCTTAATTTGAAATTGTGAAAGGCGTGGTAGAGAAGAGTGAGTATATTTTCTAAAAATCATAACTACATTGCAAATTTTTAAATTTTTTCTGAATCAGACTGCGCAGTTTGTTAATGTTAAATAAAGGGTCCGCCAAATAACTTTTTTTTTGAACTCCTGAACCAATTGGACTTTGTATGGCGTCATACCAAGGTCTTTATGCAAAATTCGTCTCAATGATATCTCCGAAATGTTCAATTGTTGAGAACGACGGTGAATTGATGTTGATGGCGCTTCACGCACACTTTCTGCCACAGCAACAATATTCTTGGGTGTACGCACTATTTTTGGCTTTTCACGCTTTGGTTTATAGATGAGGATGCCAGTTTCTTTCACTTTTTTCACAAGATAACGAACATACGGACCATATTCGTTCAGCGGAAGGATAAAACTAATTATCTGTCAAATCAGACATGAGCGAAGTGTTACCATTCACGAATAAGCAATAGTTGAAAAAAGTCCGTATTGTAAGTTAAAAAAATTCAGTATTTTTGAATTCACCGAAAAATATATTGTCTTACATTAAAATTTCTCCCTGTTTTAAGTTGACTCTTTTTTTTTTGTTTTTTACCAAATTTTATTATTTTTTTTTTTTTCTTGTATGTATTTTTTAAATGAAAAATTTTCTTTATAAACTTTTCTCCTTTTCGTTTTCCTTTTTTGTTGATTTTTTGTTTTTTTTTGTCCTTAACCAATTGAATTTTTGTTATGCTCTGATTTTAGGGCATTCAACAAAATTACTTCTTTTTAGCCCAAAACCATTCAAAAAAATATAAATATGGCAAAATATCAACTCAAAAGGTACCAACCACTACAACTACTTACTACAATGCAACACGACAAATACTATGTTGATTCATTCATTTTAGACTTGACTTACTACTAACTAGTACAAGTTTCTTATACCACTACATAGTTCCAATATAACGCTCCAATATTTTCTTCCTTTTTTGTGTTGTATGTAGTTTAGTTTATGTTCACATCAGACCATCCTTAAGGCCTTATTGGAAGTTTTTCTTTGTATGTGTGATTGAGTATGTATGTGAATGCGTGTGTTCATGCAATTGCCTAAAGTCACAAAGTACTATATGAAAGAACTTTAAGAATGTTAGTCAAAAGTTTATAGTTTATTAGTTTTGATAGAATGTTATGTTTCGATATAGAAAATTTTATTGCATACTTTGATTTTTTAATTTGAGGTTTCCATACAAAAATCATACTCTATATTGCCAATTGTTGTTGAAGTAAAATATTTTATGTTTGTTTTTTTCTTAAACTTATATTAGTTTTTAAAACGATCTTTTATAAAAGTTAATTTTAAATCAAACAACTCTTATTAGATCCTGTTTGTTTTTAAAACATTGTGATTACGACATGTCGACATGGCTGAAAATGATTCATTTACAAAAAACATAAAACTAGTTAAAAAAAAAAATTGGAAATATACCACGATTTGAAGATTTATTGTAATTTTAACGACTGTTTATCAAAAATTTTCCAAAAGACGATTTTTGGTCCCAATTTTGTCGATTTTGTTTTATTAAAAAAACAAAAGAAAATCTTGTATTTTTATAAAACTTTTACGGCTTTTGTGGAAAATGTTTTAGCGAACTAAATAAAAATCGTTCGCCCAGAACGTTAAAGGAGTTTATTCAAGGAATTATTTAATCATAAATACAGTTCGAAAATATTAGCATCTTTCAGTTTTTCCTAAACTTAGAGTACTTTATAGGTAAAGACCACTGCACATGTAGTTAAAAGCAAATAAAATTTCACTCAAGGAAGACTTACATTTCAGTAAATTCAACTAACATTGTCATTTGTTTTTTAATGTTCAAAAAATTACTAACAATTGTAGTAAAAATAAACCACATGTTAGTAAAAACTAAACAAATTTTTTTTTTATTTTTTTAAATAACAAAAAACTACTGTAAAAAATTAATGTAAAATCCTTAAACCGTCATTTGATGTGGTTTGAATGATCTGCAAGGTTAGTAACAAATTTAATTTGTTCTACAAATGACTGACATTTCCCTGAGTGTACGCTTAATACTTAATACAATTTTTATAACTCGTTACCATTTAGATCAATTCAATGAAAAACACTTAGGAAAATTTGGTAACACGGTTTTACGTAACTTATCCCCAAAGTTTTTTTTTTCGACTTCTTTTCTTTAAAAATTCTGTTTCTTATCATGTCCCACGCATTATAAAAATTATAATCAAAATTTTAAAAAAATGTTGATATAATATAATGTTTTGATATAATATAATGCTCAGTGCGCCCCAGCTAGCGTGCTGGCTTATCAGTGCGGGGGTCGTGGGTTCTATTCCCACCAGAGGCACTGGTCTGTTTTCGCTACAACGCGCCGAAGGCCATAGTAGCTAGTGCTCGGTTAGGGTAATAGGATATAATTTGTAATTATATGATTATTAATTAATAAAAAAAAAACAAAAATATAAGGTTACTATATAAATTCAATACTTTTGGTTGTTGAAGCAGTGGGTTTCTCTCCACCCCTGTCTCTCTCAATCTGCCCCCTTTTTAGTTGTTTGTAAACTCGCACCGAGCAAATGAAAACATGTTGCAGAAATTTAGAAGTTTAAATTAATTTTTATCATGTTTTTAAATAATAATTTTATAAAATGTTTATTTATTTAGAATTTTAACGATAAAATTAAAAAAAAAAATGTTTTCATTTGCTTGCTCGAGTTCGGTGCTGAGAGTTTTGGTGCTGAGAGGCGTGTATACATATACTCTTTGGTTGAAGTTGTTATTGAATTTTATAATTTTCAATACGCAGTGCTAATCAAATGATGCTAAAGAGTATATACAAATAGAGATACTACACTTCCCACATCTCTCAGCAACAAAATATCGAACTCGGGCAAGCAAATGAAGATATTTTTATTACATTAAAAATTAATTGCAACATGTTGATAAAAAAAGTGTTGCTTAAAACACTCTCTTTTAAATTTGCTTATATTTTGTTATTTTCTATTAAAATTTAATGTATTTTAATTTTATCTTGCTTATTTTATAGTTAAAATTTTTAATAAATAAACTTTCTATTAAATCATTATTCAAAAATATGACAAAAATTTATTTAAACTTTTAAATTTCTGCAACAAGAGGGCAGATTGAGAGAGATTGAGGTGGATAGAAACCCACCGATGATGCATTTATAAGCAACGTATTTGTATGTGTGTTGAAAAAAATGTTGTGTTAATGCATGTGTGTGAGTGCATCTGAGTGTAATTGTGTATTTATTATGAATTGATTAAAAAGTCAAAGGAAAACAAAATGCAACAAAAATGTAAAGGAAAATACAAAGTTAAATGTTTCTCTTTTGTTATAGAATAAACTGATCCAGGAAACCCTTTAGAGTATTTGTTAATTAGTATACCACGAAAAATTTTGTAATTGAAGTACATATATTAAAATTTATATATTCCCAAATTATTACGCTTTAATGTTCCAAAAACTGCACTCAAAAAATATTGTATAAAAATAAGTAAAACAACTTTCAATCTCACTTTACTAGTATTGTACTAATTTTTAGTATGAAGTTAAAGTCATTTTCTTTTACTACATTTTTTGCTATTCCAATTTCACAAATTACTAAGTTTTTAACTAATTTTGGTTGAAAATTTAACCAATTTAATTTGAAATGTTCAAATAATTTGATAAATGTAGCAAAAAAAATACTAAGAATAATATAATTTTTTTTTAAGCTAAAAATAAGTTGATCTAATAAGATGGGGTTCTTGAACTTTATTTATGAGCTTATATTTTAACTACACTAAGGGAAAAAAAGTTTCATCATATTGTTGAAAATGTTTCATCAAGCGTTTGTCATAAATTGTTCATCATATTTATGAAGTTTTCGTAAATACGACGAAGAGTTTATAAAAACTGAAGACAAATGTTCCATAGATCTTCACCATTTCATAGAAACATTCCTTAAATAAGCGCGTTGTGGTGTAATATTTAGAGCGATGGGCAGTTTTACAGATGGTCCCGGGTTCGTTTACTGGTGACGACAACAACAATTTAGAAAAATAATATATATGAGTTTTCTATAACTGACATGTATTGCAGCGCCCGCCGTCGGTGTTCCCATAGCACTTAACCCCACCGAAGTAGAATTATGAAGCAATACTATGAATTAAACAGCTTCAATAAGTTCTCCAACTCTACATCAGATGGCGAGCAACTACTGTTCTAAGACTTATCATCTCGCGCAATTACAGTTAATAGGAAGAATTTCCTGAGTGTTGCTGCTCTTGAAAAAAAAAAATCGATTACCATTAAGAGTTTACTAAAATTTTACTAAATCTTAGAAATTTTTACTCATTTTTAACATTTTTACTTTACTAAAAACATACAATCAAATTTTGCTAAAATTACCAAAATGATCTGCTGGCTTAATATCTGCAAAATTTTTCGTAAATATTACAGAATTTTTTGTAACTTTTACGGACTTTTTTATTTGAGTGTAGAGTTGTATTGATACACTACAAGAAGAGGTTCTTTAAATCAATTTTACTACAAAAGAAATTTAAAATTGATTTTTAATTTTAAGCAGGCAATATAATACGGCGTTAATTGACCATTAAATTGAAGCACAAAGAAAGTCTATAAATTATTTCCTTTCATTTGGTTTTTTTTTATTGAACAATTTATTACTGCCGCATTCATATTTCAATATTTAACATATGTAAATGTTTGTTGAAGAAGGAATATTTGTAGTCAACTTAAATATTCTGTTGATTGCATAAAATTCATGCACACACACATTTATATATATTTACTAGTGCATAACAACTATGTGTAAGTAAATACACATTATTTCTATAGAGTTAAATTGGTCATATCAGGATAAATTGCACACATACAAGTGCAGACTTTCCAAAACAATCATCAGCAGGGCAGCGACTACCATGCAAATGCAAGTTTGTAGTGGTTTTCCGAATCAAAGAATTTTTAACAATATTGCGTTGATTTGTTATTGCATATTTTGTTAATATTTGCATATTTTGATTTTAAGTGCATATGTTTTGCATTTCTCATGATTTTTATTGCATATTTTCAGTTTAACTGCATATTTTTGGATACTGTATATAAATTTCGTGTTAAAAACCAACAGCCGAAAAACTTCAATAAAAACTATCGAAAACGGCAATTGTTTACAGTCTTAAGAAAATAAAATGTACAATAAAATGCAATTTTTTCGCTACATTTTCATCGTTTTGTCTTTAAAATTTTATTCAAAAAACTTAATATTTTAAATGGAGTTTGACAGATAATTTTGCAAAATGCGAACATAAAAATGGTAAAGAAATGTTGTTGGTCGAAAACTAATAAAATTTTTCAGTAAATCAATGAAACTTTTCTTCACACAATAACGAAAATTTTCTTAAAATTAATAAAAAGCTTTATACTTTTTATGAGCCCAGATATTTTTAGCACAAAATCCAATTATAAAACTGTTTTAAGTTCAACTTGAATTAATTTCTATAACTTTGTAACTACGCCTTTTTACGCTTTTTACTATTTTTGTTGCGCTTTTTGCTCTCAGAAAGTTCGCAACACTGTTTGATACACATTGCCTATATAGTAGACCCAGAGCTGCCATATTTTTGAACTATTTAAAATATAGTCGAAAAAGGCTCTTCGGCAGTGACGTTCCGTCTAAGGTGCGGAGGTGTTCTCTGAACACCCTAAACTATTAGCATAATAGGTCTATTTTATAATGTTTCCCTAAAGTTCAAAAATATTTCAGCACATATCATTTACATATCACCATTTATTCATTGTTTTAATCTATATAGAGTTGTTTCATCAAAATTGTTAACATAATCCCTGTAGTATAAAATTAACGAATACAACCACAAACGTTCAATAGAATAACAGAACATTCTGTCTCAAAAAAAATAAAATGTTTACCAAGCTAGTTTCTGAATAAATGTATGCTAAAGTGTTCAATATCAAGTGTCGTACATCAACATTGTTGCTATTAATTCAACAAAAAATATATGCAAGCATAGCATTCATTGAACCAATTGGCTGAGCAAAATGAATTGTTTAGCAGCAAAGTTGAAAAGAAATTTATACGCTAAAATTGTTCAATTTTTGTATTGAGCCACTATTAAAAGTATTAGATACACAACCTTGTTGCTGTCTATACCTAGTGATGCCAATTGTAGGGAAAATTCCCTTTTTGTAGGGAAGTTAACAAAAATATATGCATTTTTATTCAAAAATACAAAACAAATGATAATAAATGCCCAAAAATATTAATTTTACTAACAAATTGCCTGCGTGGATACAAAAAATGTTGTATACAATTTTAATATTTTTCTAAACAAAATTTTTTGTAAAATTTAGGGACTTTGAAGGTTTTAATGCGGTGCTTTCACAATTATTAGGTCTCTGCATGAAATTAGTCCATTTTTCTATTTGGCCGAATAACTCGATTTTTTTTTTAATGAAGAAATGATAGTTTCTTTAAGAAAAGGGAAAAATAATTTGATGGAATATTTTAAACGTGCAATATTATTTTCTTTAAGAAAAGAGAAATTAATTTGATGGAATATTTTTAAAAATGTTAACTTAACTGGGGCTCAAATTAAATAAATTACACCGGTCGACACGATTTTTGGGTCTGACTTCTAAATGACAAATTTTGGTTTATTTTATGTTACAAATAAAGGGAAATATATTTTTTTATCAAAGTTTGCTTTTTGAACTAAGTGATTCCTACTGCTGAACGTAAAATCTCGAAAATTATCATATAAACGTAAAACATTAAAAGCAAACATTAAAAGCTTGGAATGGGTATTTTGGCGTTTTTCGATGTCTAGAATCAGAATTTTGACATGAAAACAGAAACCCAAGAAAAAAATATTATTTTGTCGACCGGTATTATTTTCGGTATTCGTAACATCCACACAGAGAGAATTTCACTGGACGAAAAATAATGAAAATGTTCACGTAATTATTGTAACTTTTCTTCACAAAACGAACGAAATATTTCTTAAAATTAATATAATTAATTCATAACTAGTTTTTCGATGAAACTTCATCATTGACTGAATAAAACTTTTAACAAACAAAAACATATTTTTCAAAATAATTTATGAAAACATTATTGCCTTTAAGTTTGATTCAAACGATGTCCACCCATATCTACTATTTCCCAGTATTAATGATACAAAATGTCATTTCAAAAGAAAATATATAATTTGAAAATTTGTTTCAGCAATATGGGGAAATAGTAGATATGTGTGGACAGAGATGGATAGCTTGTGAATTGCCCTTTAAACAAAAATTCATTGATATCATGAAGATAGTTTTCTTAATGTATATCAAACAAATAATAGAAATCGCTCAAAATTTTGTATCAAAAATTATATATACAAATGTTTTTGATTTATAATTCCTAAAAAAATCGTTTAACAAATTTTAGTAGTGATCAGAAAATTTCTGTGGAAAATTCGTTATTATTGAGATATTTTTAAAAAAAATTTAAGACGAATTATATTGTATATGAAAGTTATACAATAACATTATATATAATTCATTCGCAGTTCGCAAAAGGCAGAAATTCAAATTCGAAAACCCGACGTTACTACTACTCAAATTCGGTTATTACGAATTCCAGACGGTTGGCACAAATTAACATTAGTTTTCATAACAAAGTTCGGTTAATTCAACTGGATTTTAGTTGTAACGCCCACAATATTCAGTATTCTGATGCAAATATCGTTGTACTAACTGAATTTATAAGTTGTTACCATTAATATACACTTTTCAATTCGTGTAGTAAATCAATTTTCATTCTCACTTTTCTGTTATTATAAATTTTTTAGTTAACGGTTACGTTTGAGTAACACTTTCTGCAAATCTTATTTTACAAATTACTAAATTTCTTACTAATTTCAGATGCTAATTTAACTAATTCATATTAACTAACTTTTGGAACACGATTTGCTAAAATTAGCAAAAAAAAAAATTACTAATAATATGATCTTTTTAAAGCTAAAAATTATTTGATAGGGAAAAAACTTAAACTTTATTTATGCACTTCAATATTTAATACACCCAGGGAAAATAGTTTCGCCACTTGTTGAAGAAAATATTTTATAAATCGTTTGTCATCAATTATTCATAATATATTTGAAGTTTTCACATAAAAATTAAAGACAAATGATTCATATAAAATCAAAATTTAGTAAAAATGTTTCATAAACTTTGTAAAAATAATTTTATTCTAGGTAAATTAGTTTTATTTATTATTGACAACATTACATGTTGATGATTTTATCTAAACCAAATCTACATCATTAGAAAGGTTTCAATTCAAAAATATATAAATATTGAAATTTGAATTTTCCATTTGAAATTAAATGTGTATAATTTTTTATAGTTCGGTTTGTTTTCAAAACTCACAAATAATTTTTAATTCTGGAACATCATTTGAAATTCAGAAATTTCATATTAATTTTCAATTATGTTTTCTTAATTTAAAACAGATGTTTTTTCTAAATTACAAAACAGCGTTTTTTTACTAAAAATAATACATATTTCCTAAATTTCAATGAATATTTTCTGAATATTATTTGACGTGTTCTATTAAATGGAACACAAGTATTTAAATTTTCTGAATTTTAATTGATGTTTGGTATTTTCAATTAGAAAATCGTTTCAACGTTTTCTTAATTAAATGCAAAATAAAAACTTTAATTATTTTTGAATTTTTGAAATTTTTTATAAAAACAAAGAAAAACTCGTTTGTAAAAACAAAATATTTTGTATGCATTTCATTTGGGTGTCAAATATAAGGTGGCGCAAAAGTAATCCTCCTATCAGAAAATGCTATACATAATAAATACATAATAAAAAAAAAAACATCGGAAGGTTATTTTTGCGCCACCTTATATTAATCTCAAAAATAGGTAGACATAAAATTGTGTCATGAGTAAAACAACGAAATGAGCTAAAATATAGAAAAATGTTGAACTTGGTTATTTCGTTCAATTGGGTGTGTAGTTTAATTGAACTAGTTCGTTCACGAACTATCATTTTCTTCTTCATGCAATATAGTCTTCTCACTCTCACAAATATCTAAACTGGTTTTGAAGAAATTTCAAAAAAAAAAACATTAGTCACGTATTAGACTAGTTTGTTCAAGTGAGGGCTCTTTCTAGTTCGACTGATCTAGGTCGTTCTTCTAGTTCAAGCGGTCTTTGACAAATTTCGTTCAATGTTCAATTGTTTCTTTGATAATTTTTAAGCGAACTATTCATATTAGACACCTCTTTTTAACAATAAAAAATTATGCTGGCAACATTGAAAAAGCAAAATTGAACTGAAAAGCAACATAAAGAAAATAAATATTACTCAAATACCAAAACAGAACGAAAAAGCGAAAGACATAAAAGAGCTGCAGATTGCGAACTAGCTTAGTAGTTCAAAGTAAAGACTAAGTAGTTCAATTGAACTAGGTCGTTCACGAACTACACAACTGTATATTTATTTGACAAACACGAATGTAAGCGGAAAGTGAAAATTATATACATATTGTTTAATAATATATTTTGCATATTTATATTTTTATTTTGTTACAGTGTATATTATTTTACAAGGAATTTAGTTAAGCATAAACATATTATGAGTGTTTTTTCTGTAACAAAAACAATCATGATCGAAATTGATGATATATTTGAAAATAAAAACTAAATCTATTTTGCGGTAGTTGTATGCAAGTATTGCTATTGCATGTATTTTATTTTGTTTTCGTCCTGTTTTGTTTTCGTCCTTCTTAAGCAAAGCGTGAAGGCAACAATAAAGTTAAAAAGCATTATTCTCATTTAGAATTTTATTTAAGATCAGTTGTATTTTATTCTGTTTTCAGAGTCAACAAAATGTAAAAAAAAATAAATTTTTTGAATAACAAAAGTGCTTCAAAGTGTTTAATCATAATTTTTACATCTATGAATGTGTTCTCAAAAACCTTTCGTTGATAACAAATTTGTCTATTGTTACTTTAAATAGAACTAAACTAAATAAAAATAAAAAACGTAAAATTGGGTAATTTTTGACCCCACCTAATAACGCCTAAACATGAGATTGGACAGCTAAAAAAAATCATGGGTCCCAAGGGTCGGATTAAATCCCTTGTTAAGCAACACGATTTCAAAAAAAATCCAAAAATTTAAAGTGTATTATTTTTTATTTCTAGTGTTTATCTTTTGGCTTGGCTCATATTAAATTTAAGCTCATTTTTGCATTTTTTATGCATGTTTTTTAAAATCGACATATTTCGAGTAAATATTTTATTTTGATTTTGAATGCATATTTTTTATGCATATTAGGGCATATTTATTGGGTTTTAAAGCACATTTTAAGGGCATATTTCGCTTTATTTACTGCATATTCATATTTTTACTTAATGATAGTCGCTGCCCTGTTCATCAGTTTCATTCATACATATAATATAGTTAAGGAAAATTTAAATTGTATGACCATGTGAAATTTAAAATGTATATGTATTTTACACTGTGCAACATTTATTTGCTCGAATTTGATAGGTAAATAGATTGTCAAACTTTCGACCAATTTGCTATATTTGCTAAATTTTTAAGATATGGGTAATTTGTAGTGGTTTCACCCTCTTAAAAGCTTCGAATATACTAGCAGCTCTATCTAGCGGGTAATTTGTAGAAAAGGCATGAAAATATTGCAGTTTAATAATACGAGGTCGGTCCCAAAATTAGCAGACCTGATGCATAGATAAAGGCAGTTGTTTAAAAAAAACTTTGATGAAAAGTGGCTCCCTTATAAAACATATGTTTTAATTTTCAAGGCGTCACGTTGTTTAGTATTTTTTAGAGCCATCACCACAGGATCGGTGACTTCTTGCCAGATACCGGTCCTCTGCTAAACCCTACCCTATGTAAACAACTGGCAACTTTAACATTTGCTTGTCATAGGAGGGGGTCATTTGTCCTGCTTTAAACCACATAGTGGCATGCCACAGGACTGACCAAAGATGGGCTTGCTACAAGACTGTCACAAAAGGCCCATGTCGTATAAAATAAACGAAAACTAAACAGCTTCCAATGGGTAAAATTCTGGCCAACTGGCTTTTTCTTGTTAATAAGCATTCTGGTTAAGTGGTATGTCCTCATTTTACCAGTCACAGGATTGGTAATTTTAGGACAATTGACACTGCTTAACCCACTTCAGTATTAAATTATACCAGTCCTGTGATAAGTCCTTCTTTAACCAGTCACTTTTAGGTCAATTGACTCCTCATTCCCCATAGGGATATTAAAGTTAAATTCTGCTCTGGAGGGGTCTGTTCCTCCTTTTACGACTATAAAATATTGGGCGGCAGAGTTTAAACAAGGCCGTAAGAGCTGCCAAGACGAACACCGTAGTGATCGATCAATTGAGGTGTGTTTGGGAAAAAATACATTAGTAGATGCTAAGATTCTGTCCGTTGAGAAGATTCACTTTAGATACCTAACTATGTTCTCAATGCAAAAAATAATGAAACTTCACAAATTAAAAACAAAATTGCGTTTGCGTTTTTGACTCGGATGTACTTTTTATTAAGAACCTCAGTTTGCACAATACGCTAACCAATTTCAAATATATACACAGAAATAATTATCAACCTTACATATCTAACGATAGAGTTAATTTGAATTAAATTTGTCTCTAAACAAATGATTAATTGAATCAATTAATATTTTAATTGACTTTTAAATATATAAATACATATTTTATTTAAAACATAATTCTCAAATAATTTTTTCATAAATTGTAGGCTAAATAGAAAAGTTTCAGTATAAAATACCAAATGCAATTGAAGTTTACAAACAAACCATTAACACAGTCAGTCACACAAACAGACACAGCATTACCAAAAACACATATCCAAATGTATCTTTCACACACAACTTTTTTTTTGTGAGTATCATAATTTTTTTTTTGTAGACGGTTATTTATAGCTTTTCTCTTTTTAGTTTTCAATTAAAGTCTTAAAGGATATTATCATTGCAGTGATAGGAGCAAAAATCAAATAAATTGACAAATATAGACTTTTTAAAATTGTCACAAACGTTATTTATTTTTTTGCATGACTTGACAACATAGTTGGGAGTTACTCTTTACGACGGACCAAATTCGTCAAGTGCAAAAAATTTGATTTTTTCCATTCCCAGGTACATAGCGAATTTTTTCCAAACACATTTCGCATCATGACAACTAAAGCACTGTATCAATTACGTCAAATCGTATATCAAAAGATTTTAATTAATACTAAAATCGGAAAGGCATTACAAAATGTTAAGGACTTTAAATTTTATGGAGCAAGCAGAATTATTATTATTATCTCAAAAAGAATCGTTATATAAAAGTTTTAATTTTGCGAATTTAAAAGCATTTAATATGATTTCCAGCAAATAAGTAACGCAAATAAGTTAAATACCTTAAAATCGGAGAAAAAAGCGTGCTTTCCAAAATAACCGCTGTTTCCTTTTTTAATTCTAATATATGACAAAAATTTCTTTAAGTGCATTTGTATATTTCTTGGTAGTATAATAATATATATATTTTAAAATGCGATAAATACAATGAGTTATCTAAACTGATGTTACTTTAATTAAATCCAAGCAAAAACTGTAATTTTAATAATTTAAATTTGATTTAAACTTGAAACTTATATAATTTTTTTTGCGCCGTTAAAGATAAATGAATAACGTGGATCATGCTTAAATATCGGCTAACACCTAAATATTTTTTTGAGCATGTCATTCAAAATAAATTCAGATAAAAGAAATATCTGAAATATAATATAATTATAATTCAAGTTCAATCTATGAAATAATCTGAAATCTAATGTAATTAGATGGAATAAAATATAGGATATATTTATATATGGTCATATAATATCATATGTTATCATACCTAAACCTTTATAAAGATTTGTGAGCTCTCCAACCCACTGTGTAGTAGGGTTCATATCCGCTTGTCATTCCATTTTTAACTTATGAAACAAATTCTGAGACTGCTTGAATTATATATAGTTTATTGATCAGCATGCACGTCTGACACTTGAAATGCGAAATACTTCTTCAGTCTAAAAGCAGGGTCGCTAATATTTAGTAAAATTATTTTTGTATAGTATAAGTAGTCTGCTATTGACAATGACCAAAATCAGCTGATGGGTTCAAAAGTGATGAGTGAAAATGTAAATCCACCTCTAGATTTTTCATACAAATTAGAATTATAAAGAGTCCGCCAAAAAACTTTTTTTTTTTGAAAATGCTATAAAAAAAAACTACTGAATATTTTCTCAAATTTATTTTTTTATTTGAAAGTACAATCCTTCCGGTTAATAATGGAAAATAATTTCATTCAAATGGCTGCCTCGGCTGGCCATGCAGTAGCCTACACGATCGGTCCAATTATGGTCCAATTATGCCTCTGGACCAAAATCCGCACCAAACAGTGACTCGTTTTTTGTGTATCGGCTTTTCAATGTATGCGTGCGGGTTTTCTGTGCCCCAAATCCGACAATTTTGCTTGTTTACATACCCACCAAGATCAAACTGAGCTTCATCTGAAAAGATGATTTTTTTGGCAAAATCGGCATCATTCATTTTCGCACACATTCTGCAACATTACCATGATTTTCAAAGTAATGTCGCAATATATCCCAGCGTTGTTCAAGCGTATACACAACCATATTCGTTCAGCGGAAGGATAAAACTAATTATCTGTCAAATCAGACATGAGCTAAGTGTTACCATTCACGAAATAAGCACTAGTTGAAAAAAAAAAACGTTAGATGGCGGACCCTTTATTTATGTACCATTACAGTTGGCTTATTAATATTTAAATTATGACGTTTTTGTATAAGTAATGACACTAAAGCATTAAAAAAAAAAATTTCCGCGTTTATTTCCGAATTTTTTTTTCGATTATTTTTTTTCCTTGAATTTATTTCGAAATTTTTTTTCGTATCAAAGTAATGAGGGTACACAAAATTCAAAACAGCCGACTTAAATTCTTGGAATTTGTTGTAATTGCTTATAATAAATCATTGAGTGTGCAATCAAAACTGTTATTTTGTTGCACGGTGTTATATACAGTTCAAATCATTTGACTGTGTGAGTATGATTGTGTTTAAGCTTAAATGTGCGTATTTGTGTACGTGTTTGTGCGTGTTAGTATATGTATCGAGTGTTTGGCTTGTTTAACTGACTTCAACACCTTACGTGCGAAAATGGTTGGAAAATGTGTTAATTATCTTTTAATTACTTTAATAAATCTTTGACTTTTTTCTGCATTTTCCAACAAAGTGCACATATGTATTTACAACAACTCATAATACAATGATGGCATTTGTTAAAATATTAAAGTTTAAATAAAAATTGAAAATTTATTAATAATTAACTGAAGGCCAATTCGGATTATTTAAGTTATAAAAAAAACAAATATTAAGTAATTATGAATTAAAGAATTTAAAGTAAATTATAGGAATTTTGATGCGGTAATAGTTACGAACTTTATAAACCTGGAACTGAGCTACACTCAGGGAAAAAAGTTTCATCATATTGATGATATTGGTTAATAAATCGTTTATCCTCAATTATTCATCATATTTATGAAGTTTTCATAAATATGATGAAAAGTTTCATACAAAGTTATGACAAATGTTTCATAAAAAAGTTTCATAAACTTTGTAAATTTTTATTTTTTATTTCAAATTTATAAAATGTTGTCAGTTTAAGGCTGAAACATAATTGTCTTAAGTCAGGTTTTGGTATGAATTGAAAATTTGGAAATACAATTATGTATTCAAATTTTAGAAAAATTGCAAACTAAAAAAAAAAACAATGAACCAAAATCAAGTTTACGCCTTACTAAAATTTGGTTTCTAAAATTTTCCTTAAAATAAATAAAATTTTTTACGAATAATGTAACTTCATTAGATTTTAATTCATATTCATTTTTCATGAACTAAAAAATAATTAGAAAATTTCTTTAATTTTCCTTCCTTGTATTAGATAATGTATTTATTTTTAGTGCAAAATATTTAATTTTAAAATGTTATTAAACTAAAAGTTAAGAAATTTAAAATTATATGAACAAAACTGAAACCACTTACGCAACTTCGTTAAATTTAGTTCAAAAATCTTAACTTTTTTGTAATTGGAAAATTAAAATTTTTAAACCTATAAAATTCTCATTTGATTTATATTTCATATTATATAGTAATAAAGTAAGTGTTTTAGCAATGAATCTGAAAATTATTCAAGTTCGAGGCCATACTCTATATTTTTTTAATTAGGATATTGTCCAAAACAAATAATCTATAGAGTTTTTGTTTCCAAGTTTATTAGTTGACCACTTTCAGGAATGTTTCTGAATGTGAATGTGTGGTAATTTTCTAGGTTCCCATTATCAGAACACATTTTGAAAGAATGGACAATCACATGGAAACATCAAACATTCATTTACCTATTTATCCCACTAAATGAGAACTAATATATGAACTCGAAGTTAAAGAGTATCACCATTGATCAAAAATAAATTGAAAACTTGTTAGTTATGTGCAAGCTCTACCTTAGGTAGATATACAATACACGCTTTTTGTTTTTATTCTCCTTTTTATTTTTACACTTGTTTTGTTCCTAATAAAGAAATGTAGAGTATGGCCTCGAACTTGAATAATTTTCATTGCTAAATTATATGTTTCTTTATAACTTTTGAAATTTAGGGAAAAATTTTAAACATAATTTATGAATATTTTTTATAATTTATTTAGTTAGAATACTGTTCTTTATTTGTTGCTTTTCAAAAATGTTGAGTATTTTCGTGATACAATTGTTTGATTGGCATCACCACAATCTTCAGTTCTCTGCAATATAAAAAGATAATTGGTTTAACTCAAACCGATACATTACATACAATATTTTAAAACTATTTGAAAAATGTTTGTTTTCCAAATAGTTTCGATTTTATAATTAGAGTTACCAGATTAGGCAGTTTATACACTAAGGCAGACAAATATTTTCTCATAGAGATTATTTTGTCTGCTGTATGTAATGTCTCCGTTTGAGTTAAGCCAATTATATTTTTGTATTACAGTCATCTAAAGATTTGGGTGATGCCAATGAAACAATTGTATTGTCTATAATAAAAATGATCAAACTTTTTAAAAATCAACAAATAAAATCTAATGTGACAATATCATACTAGATTTTTGGACTTGATGTAGAACAATATTTTAACTAAATATTATTATTAATCAGTAATATTTTTGCAAATTTTAATTTAAATCTTAGCAATGACTCGTATAGCTGTCATATATCATTTTTTCTAAAAGCGATATAAATCGTTTGAAAATTCTCGGGGTGCTGTAAAAATAAAACGATTGCACATTCCATATACTTTGTAGGTGCTCTAGTGTAATTAATTTGGGGAGCTCTTCTGAGTGCACGTAACCGCTTGTACTTGTAAGGGCACAGGAATACGCTACTTTTACCCTTTTTGAAATTTGGATTTTTTTAAGTAACTTATTTTTTCTAGGAATTATAGCCAATTGAACATGCTTATAATTTCGCTATTTTACAATTTCACTCTGCGGCATTTTAAAATTCACCGGAAGGTGAAAATCCGGAGCATTTTTTATCAAAATCGACGCTTTTCTGTTAATTTACCTGTGTATTTTAGAGTGTATATAATGTTATACACATAAATACGTTCTGAATTCCTACCAACAAAATTATTTTCTAATTATAAGGTTCTACATAATTGTTGGAGTTTTTTTTATTTTTATTTTTTTTTTTTTTTTTTTTATTAATATTATATAATACAATAAATGACACTATATAATATAAGTTGATGAGAGTGCTAGCAACTATGGCCTTCGACTCGAATGTTTATAATCTAAGTATATTTAGATACATATTTACATATATACAGTTTTTATTTATATAATGGAATATAGAAGTATAATTGTTAGTATTAAATATGGTTTAATAAATTACAATTTTTTATGAAGTTGATAATTTTAGAAATGTTATTATGGTTAGGATTTGTTAGACATGAGCTGGGAAGCGTTGTGTCGAAAATTGCTAATCTTTCAGTGGAATATACTTGACATCGATCAAGTATGTGGTTTATAGTTTGGCGTACGTTACATCTAAGACAGATGGGGCTATCTTCTTTTTCCAGTAGGTGTTGATGAGTGATTTTGATATGACCCAACCTTAACCTTGTGAAAACACGTAGTTCTTGTCGGGTGTTAGATTTGGTATATATAGGTTTTACTCCATTTGGATTAACTAGTTTGTACCGATGGTTATAGTTTTCCCACAGATTAAATTTGTAGTCTTCAAGGTGTTTTGATATAAGTCTATTAAGATCTTTTAGAACATAAGTGGAAAAGGTGTATGTTGGAGATTTTGTGGCAAAGGTTGCAGTTTCGTCGGCAGCTTCATTGCCTGTAATGCCAGCATGACCTGGAACCCACATTAAGCGTATTTTGTTTGGGAATTTAATTAAATAGTTACGTATGTTTGTTATAGTTGGTTCAGAATATTTGGTATTTAAGATAGCTGAAATTGTGGATTTGCTGTCTGTACATATTACGTACTGACCTTTTTGTTTTGATGAATATTCCGTAGCAAGTTTAATAGCTAGTGCTTCAGCTGTGAATACGCTGCAGTTAGGTTCGAGAAGGCCATTGATTATAGGGGAGCAATTATCATTCACAATGCCAAATGAGGTATATGAATGTGTTTTTGACCCGTCTGTAAATATGAATTTCCAGTTATTGTATGTGGAGGAATAACGAATAGAATTAAATTCTTGTTGATATAAGATTGGGATAGTTGATTTTTTGTCATATTTTTGCAGATCAAGTATGAATGAATCGAGTTTTAATAGCCACCACGGTTCATTTTTTGAGTGAGTTAGTAATGGTTGTATTGTTGGGAAAAATTTTCTAACATAGTCGACACACCTGTGTATCGGTGATTGTTTTTTACAGGTACGTTTGAGATTTGTGGTATTCTTTACTAGTTTGTGAAGGTTGCTGTTGTTGCAAATAAATAATTTGGGTATTAGTTTTAAGTCAGATTCGTATTTTCTTTCGACAATAGATGGGAATCCTGATTCGGTAAGTAAATTTTTAATATTTGTAGTTGGAAAAGCTCCTGTTGAGCATCTGATGGCTGCATGATAAGGTGAATTTAGCAAATTTAGATACTTTTTAGGGCAGTTGCTATAAATTTGTATACCGTAATCGATTTTAGAAAGGATTATAGATTTAGTTACCATAAGAAGTGTATTTGTGTGAACAGCGCTTTTTTTCGATGAAAGGAATTTGATTATATTCAGTCCTGATGTAAGTTTTTTCCTCAGGTTCATGCAATGTTGGCTAAAATTGAATTTATTATCGAAAATAATGCCCAGAATTTTCAATTGAGACACATGTTCGATGTTAATGTTGTTGTATAAGAGTCTTGGAGGGCTACAGTGCTGTTTCTTGCATATATGAAGAATTTTACATTTACTAAGAGAAAGTAAGGCGCCGGAGGTTGTAGACCAATGTTTGATATCACCCAAGAGGTTTGTAAAGGCTAATTTAACTCTGTCATTGTTGTTGTTTTTTGAAAAAAATACAGCGTCATCAGCGTATAAAGAGTGCTCAATAATATTGTATTTTGAGGCTATTTTACTAATGGAGTTGAAGGCAATTAAAAAAAGCACTACGGATAGAGGAGATCCTTGAGGGATGCCGTTAAAAAGAGAATAATTTTTTGAGAAAGTGGAGTTGATTCGAACTTTAAACTTACGATTTGTTAGGAATGATTTAACTATATTATATATTTTGGTACCTACTTTCCAATTAATTAGTTCTTGTAATACGATATGAACACCGATGCGGTCAAATGCTCTCTCAAAATCTGTGGATAATATGGAAATATGGTTTTTATGTGAAAGACCTTGCGCAATCATGTGGTTAATGTGAAGAAGAGCATCTAATGTATTTTGTTTTTTTTTGAAGGCGACTTGGTTGGAGCTTATCAGATTATTATTGGATGAATACCATGAAAGCCTTTCGGCTATGATTTTTTCTAATACCTTACCTATACAAGGTAAAAGGGATATTGGCCTGTAGCTGCTGATGTTTTCAACTGATTTATTTGGTTTTTGTACAGGTAGTATAATAGCATTGCGCCAGTTTTGAGGATAAATTCCTGAATCAAATATATTGTTATATAGGTTGATTATTCTACTTTTTAAACAAGTTGGCAGATTTTTTATCATTGGATATGATATTTTGTCATAACCAGGTGTTTTGCCTTTCGCATTTGATAGTACGTGCTCAAGTTCTAAAAGGTTTATTTTGTTTTCCAATTGTTTAGCAGATTTAGTTAAACGTATGTTGCCATATGTGAGGTTTAGTAATTCCAATTTTTTTGAAACAAAGTTCGAGTGGAATTGAGAGTCATGAGATAAATCTGACCAATATTTCGCAAAATTATTTGATATGTCGATTGATGTTGTAAAAAAGTTATGGTCAAGTTTTATGAATCGGAAAGAGTTGAATTGTTTGTTGCCTGTAAGTGTTTTAATGTCGTTCCATATTTTTTTGGTGCTGGTGTTGGGGTTTATTCCCGCAGTAAATTTTTCGAAGGATTCTTCTTTAGATTTTTTTACGTTTCTTTTAAAAACAGCATTAGCTTTTTTATATGCAATTAGATTGGTTTGGGTTCTAGTACGAACAAAAATGTGCCACTTTTCTTGCTTATCTGTTCAAAGTTTTTTCAAGGTAGAGTTCCACCAGGGAACCTGTCTTTTTTGAGAAATTTGTGACATTTGCGGAATGGATGAGTTTGCTGCAAAATTGATGATTTTGTGGATCTTTGCTGCTTCAGCATTAACATTTTTTGAAACTTTTGAAATTGCGTTGTGTGTTTCACAGTAGTTCTGGAATCTAGGCCAGTCGGCTTTATCAATTTTAAATTTGTTTATTGATTTATATTTTGTTGAGTTGGAGACGCACCCTAGGGTAAGAAGGATAGGTAGATGGTCGCTTCCATATAAAGAGTTAAGAGTTTCCCACGAAATGCTAGGTGCAATTTGTGAATTGCAAAAAGACAAATCAACGTTTGTAAATGAATTGTGAGTTGATAAATGAGTCACTGAGCCATCATTTAATAAAATTAGGTTTTTAGAGAACATTAGGTTCTCAACAATTTTACCCCTTGGGTTGGTTGTTTGAGAACCCCATATTGGACTCCAGGCGTTGAAGTCCCCTAGTAGTAAACAATTTGGTTTTGTGGGATATAATATATCTTTTAAATCTTTGTCCGTAAACGGTTGATTTGGTGGAATATAACAATTTATAATAGATACCATAGGATTTAGGTTAATAGCCAATTCTATTGAAGAGATTTTTGTGTAGCGAAATATTATTTCATGTGGTATGTGTTTTTTTACAAGTATGCCAATACCTTGTTTTGATGTTGTTACATTAGGTAAATTATGAAAGTACCCCTCGTATAATCTATGAGTTTTTATAATTGAATTATTATGAGGTATATGAGTTTCTTGTATGGCAATAATGTCAGGGCTGTAGTCATTTATGAGAAGAGATAGTTCGTTGAAATTGTTGTTGCAGCCATTAATATTCCATTGAATTATTTTGATCATAATGATGTTGGGTGAGAGTTTGTAAGATGGGAGAATTAAATTATATTATTACTCTTCTTCGCTGGACTGGATTACTTGATAATCCATTGCATCGTCTTGTATTTTATTTAGTTGTTTTCTAGGTTTATTTATTATTTCTTGTACTCTAGTTAAGAGTTGTTTGTTTTTATTCAATACTGTGTTTTGTTTAGTTTGTGTGGTAGTTACTTGTTGTTTCTCTGTGGTGGTTGTTGGATTATTTAAAATTTCTTTCTTATTGTTAGTAGATGAGGTGGAGGGGGCTGTACTAATGTTGACAGCGTTTAGGGAAGTGTTATTATTGTTTTTATTACTTTCGTTTATTTCGATTTTTTGTTTTTCTATGATTTCTTTGTTACAATTTGTATTAGTTTGGATAATTTCATTTTGTTTTTTTCAGGATTTGATTTGGGTAAATTATTTGATAAAATTGAGGAAAATGTAGTATTAGAAGGAACTATGCTTATGGAAGTTTTATGAATGCGTTTAGCTTCGGCTATGGTACATTTATTTTTTATTTTAATTTTTAAAATTTCTTTTTGCTGAATGAATTTAGGACATTTGTTTGATGAGGCTGCGTGTTCTTCGAGGCAGTTAGCACATTGGGTGCGAGAACAATTTAGTGGTTTATGAGGAGGTAAATTGCACTGAACACAAGTGGGATCATATTTACAATGTTTTATTGTATGTCCTAGTTTTTGGCACGTTTTGCAACGCATCGGGTTGGGTATATACTCTCGAATATTTACCGAGTTCCAAGAAACTTTGATTTTGTTTGGTAAGTGATATAAATCGAATGTGAGTAGAATTACGCCAGTATTAACAGTTTTATCGTCTACTGTTTTTTTGAATTTGTGAATGCCGGTTACGCCTTGGTCGGAAAGTTGGTAGATTGTTCCTTTTGTGCTATTAAGGTTATCATGTAGTTTACAATGAATTGTGCATAGGTTAACCAGTTCCTTTGACTGAATGAATTTATCGGCAGTTTGTTTATTGTTCACCAATAAAAGGAGGTTTCCATCTCGAAGTTGGGATATGGATGTTATGTCTTTGCTGATTAATTCTAATGCTCTATTCACAGCAAAACAGGAATAAGAAGATAGAGGTTTTTTTGGGTCGCTTGTTTGCATTGTTATATATCTGGGATTAGGAGGTTGAATTTTGGGTAATTGGGGGAATGGTGTAGTGTCTTTGTATTTAGTTTTTTTACGTTTGGGACTTATCGAATCAGCTAGTATAGTGAAACGATTGTCCCCAAGGTTGGGTGGCCCTGTGGGCATGTTGTAGTTGTTATTAGCACACTATAGAATATTTGTATTATAATGCGAAGAATAAAAAAAAAAGAAATTCGTTGTAAAGCGAATACGAAAAAAAGAAAAAGAAATTAACGATCCGAGTGTTTTGATTATACGTCTGCTTATTACAAGTACAAGCCGATGACTGTGTTGGAGTTTAATTTCCCCATTCTGGTGTTAAACTAACTAAAAAAAAAAATTCCGAAAAAGTTATAAGATGTACACTCATAAAAAAAGAAAGCACACATAGTTGAAAATTCAGCTACGACAACAGCAAATAGCACCAGAATTTGCGGCAGCACAATTTTCAATGAAGTTGAGAATCACAGTCTGCTAAATTTAGGTGACCTAAATTTTGAAACAACTACACTTGAGTTGACAGTTCTAGTTAAAGTAACTAAGAATTTTCCTAAATTAACAGAATTTTTAAGTTGCATTAACTGAAAATGTTTGCTAAAAAGATATTTATTTCCGGGTCAAACAAGAGTCAGCTCCATATTATAACTAGTTAATAAAGAGTACTCAAATTTCCATTGGTACATTTAGCTCTATCTCGCTTATTTTGGAAGATATAGACTATTTTATGATTATAAAATAGAAAAATATGAGTAAATAACGCCATATACAAGAAAGGCTGATAGCGGAGACACACAAAAATCATGATTTAAAACCAAGAGTGATTTAAATTAACTGCCAAAATTAGTAAGTCTGAGAATGAAGAATTACAAAATTTCAGTCAAAAAATTAGTTAAAATACGAAAATAATTTTGTTCTTGAGGTAAACTGAGATAACTAATAGATTTTGTTAAATTACTGATTTAAACGATACTAACAGAAAATTTAGCTCAACTGAATTAGAACCCGTTTAACAGACTTTTCAACTAACTTTTGTTACGAGTGTAGTCCTGCTTATTGTTTCTCATTTGCCATCTCATCGACATTACAATATAATTCGTATTGGACACATTGGTTTCGTTTGCTTGGATTTTACAATATGTATGATAAAGGCGTATGTAGGTGGAGATTAAAGAGCTAAAAAGCTGTTATAAAAACAATACAAAATGAACCATAAATGAAATACGGCAACGGCGAAGTCGTTGTCTCTGACTACAACGTTGACGATGATAATGAAGTTGAACTAAACCAAACAAATTGTAATGAGAACCCATCCAAATTGCTCCCAGCTAAAAATTCTTCTTAACTTTACCTAAGGACATTTTGTGATTTGTGTTTAGTTCATTTTTTCCAACATTTTTTTCTTTATTTTCTGTTGTGTTGCTGAAATATACCCTCAACTTATATATTTTTTGTTTGTATTATTTTTCCTTTTTTTTCTTATCTCCTGTTGAATATATGGTATGTAAGTAAGTCTTGTTAGTCAAGGAGAAGTGTACCGTATATGTATCAGGGTAAATAAGAACATGGCATCAAAACTATTGCCAGCATATACTCTAGAGTGTCCCGAATAGGACACTTTTTCGAATTGGTTGAAGGAATATCACTCAATCGATGCATATTAAAAATCTGAATGTAGCAAAAAATAAGTAAAAAATGTTTGGAGTGGATCCTCATTCCCATACCAAGCCATTGAAGTTTGCGGTTTTAGTGTATTTTGACCAAAAAAAAAAGTTTTGAATTTTTTTGTCGAAATAGGGCTTAAAAGTTACTTAAGTTTTGGCTTATTACTCGGAAAAACATTTTTAAACTTTCTGTAAAGTAAATTTGGTTCACCAGAGTATTTTTTAATGTATACACACAGAGAATAAATTGGTTGGAATTTCACTGTAACCAACAAAATGTAATCATTATTCAATAATTTTAATTGTAAGTACTTGAAATTCATCCTCAGAATAATTAAACACGATTGTAAACAGAAAATATATAAAATTAACCAAAACACAGTCACATCATTCAAAATATTGGTTTTCCTAATCAATATTGAAAAAATATTATCTTCTACATAACCTTTAATAACAACAATCAACCGCTTTGCTGAAATTTTATCCCTTGAATAAAACATTTGCAGTTAAAATCGAATATTAGTTTCGCCTGCAAAAAACAAAACAATCACTCTATCCAAAATAATAGTTTTCATTACCAATTTTAAAATAATATAAATAATAATATAGTTTTGGTAACTCCAGTAAAATATTAAGAATAGCAACCCAATTTCTGTTGTACATACAAATCTATTTTTAGACATCCATATTTAAACTTGAAAGAAAAAAAATATTCAAGGTAGAAATTTGAAAATACAAATTCCAACAAATTCAAGGTAGAGGTAAAGTAATTGCCTAACAAGCAGAAGGTTACCGGTTCAACTCCAGTGTGAGGCAAAAGAATTTTGTTTAATAGCATAATTTCAAAATAATATATTTATTTTTTTATAGTTTTGGCAACTCTAATAAAATATTTAGATCAGCAACCGAATTTCTGTTATACATACAAATCTATTTTTAGATATACGTATTTAAATTTTAAACAAAAAAAAAGCATTCAAGGCTGAAATTGGAAAATACAAAATCAAATTAGGTTTAGGCTAGAGGTCAAGTAATAGATTGACAGGCAAGAAGTCGCCGGTTCGAGCTCAGTGCGAGGCATAACTTTTTTATTAATAAAAAAAATTTTCTAGAATGCATGTAAATGTCCATAAACATAAAATATTCAATTGTTACAATAAAAATTCGAAATTTGTAAATAAATATCGGATGTTACAATAGTAATAAAATTTTGTTACAATAGTACTAAAACTTTGTTATAAATAGTACGTGGAACCACAAAAATTCTGTGTGTACCAAGTACAATTTCTAAAATTTATATATATTTTTTTTTTTTTTTAAATTTGTACAGAAAACTTTCTCACAACAAAAAAATCCTGTGGTGGACGAAAATTACTCTACAGAAAATTTATAAATATTTTTCCAGTAATAAACCAAAATTTACGAAACTTTTGAGCTCTATTTCGAAAAAAAAATTCGAAACTTGTTTTTGGTCAAAATGCACTATATGCGGTAACTTCAATCGATGGTAGGGAAAAATGAATATCCAATTCAACATTTTTTTTTTTTACTTAGTTTTCCATATTTAGCTCTTTAATACGCATCGATAGATTTTTTTTTTTTATTCGGGACATCCTAATATACACATGTGTATGTGGTTGTAGATGGAACACACATTTTGTTTGAGTTCATCCTTACTCTTGATGATATATGGATGTGCAATATTGATTGAGATGTCAGCTGTCTGTATAGTCTTTATATGGTCAAATTCAAATGATTCACACTCAGAATAATATGTAGTTTACTGTTTGTAAATTGAAAAAAAAAAGTTTTCAGTTAAGTTAAAAATAAATTAATATGCATTTATTTTTTAAATAAATATTTATTTAAATTTTTTTTTACATATCTGTTCAAAATAATTTACTACCATTTACCGATTTTTTATAGTTTCATTTATTACTTTCGTTTATTTAAAATTTCATTAAAAACTAACCACAAAAAGGCAATATTCTAGATTATTTTTTTTTTTTTTTGCGTTACAGTTATTATAAATTATGTTTTATTCTAACAAAATAAATATTCAGAAAATGCGTGTATGTTTTATTATTAAAATTTTTTATATACAAAATTATTTCCATTCAAATTACAAGAAATTAAAAAAGTTTAAACAAATACTACAGTCATACAAACAAAATGTGTATGTAGTGTTGTGTGTCTACATTTTGGTAGAAAAGAAAAACAAAAAAATACACTACGGCGTTATTTTAAAATATTTAAAGTACTGTTTTTAATTGCATATTTATTTATTATAAATATTTTTCATTTTATTTCTCATAATAATAAAAAAAAAAAACTTGCTAATTTTTTTACCAATTTGTTTATTTGCAGCATGTGAATCGTGGATTAAATTTTAAAATCAATTATTTGTATCAGCAATTCTTATTTGCGTTCCAAACTTATTTTGAAATTTTTAAAGAACTGCTGTAAATGGCATTTTTATTACAAATATTTTTTTAAAAAATTTCTTATTTTAGTAAATAAATAAAAAATTGCAAAAAACAAAATTGTGAGAATTTTTTTTTTTTACCAATTTGTTTGTTTGCAATAAAAAGCCTTTTTGCGTTCCGCCAATATTTGGATTTTTTTTTAATTTTATTCTAAATTGCATTTTTAGTATAAACATTTTTCTTTTAAATTTTCACAAAAAAAAAGATAGCAAATTTTTTTTTTTACTAATTTGTGCGTTTGCATTACGTTAAACGGGGCCTCAATTTTAAAATCAAAATCAATAAATTGCACCAGAAGACCTTTTTTGCGTTCCGCCATTATTTGGAAATTTTGAAAGTACATTTAGAATACTATGTAGGTAAAGACCACTGCAAATGTAGTTGAAAACAAATGAAATTTCATTTAAAGAAAGGACGACTTACATTACATTAAATTCAACTAACATTGTCATTTGTTTTTTAATGTTCAAAAAAATTACTAACAATTGTAGTAAAAATGAACCACATGGTAGTAAAAAATAAACAAACATTTATTTTTTTTTTTATTTTTTTTAAATAACAAAAAAAAAACTGTAAAAAATTAATGTAAAATCATAAAACAGTCATTTGATGTGGTTTGTTTTTTGAAATGAACTACAAGGTTAGTAAAAAATTTAATTTGTTCTACAAATGACTGACGTTTACATTAAAAATAAAGAAACTGTATTACAACCTAAACAACTACATATTCTTAAAGCAGAAGTTCCCTGAGTGTACTGTTTTTGTATTTTTATTAGAAAGAAAGAATTTCTTTTAAATTTTCATATTTTCGTAAAAAAAAATAGCAAAAAAAAATTTCAAAGAACATTGCACAATTTTTATGTAAATCTAGAATTCAATTCAAACACAATTTCACTTTCGCGTTCTGCTATTATTTGGAAATTTTTTAATGCTGTTTTAAATTGCATTTTTATTAGAAATATTTTATTTTTCTTTAATATTTTTTCATCTTTTTGTAAAAAAAAAATTGCAAAACAAATTTGCAATAAAATTTGAAAATTTTTTTTTCCCCAATTAGTAAAAGTAAATAGTGAATTTAGTTTTAAAATTAATAATTCGTACCAGAAAGCCTTTTTCCAATTACGCCATTATATGGAATTAAGTACTGATTCAAATTGCATTTTTATTAGAAATATTTTTCTTTTATTCCAAACAAAATTGCAACATTTTTTTTTGCCAATAATTAAAAGCGATAGATTTTTTGTGAATTTCTACCATATATAAATGTGATCGAGCTTTTCTTTTTAACTTTAACACATATATCTATTGATATATAATTATATGTGATACCATATATAATTATAATATACAAACTAAAGAATTGTTTTGGTTTTACTATTTTATATGTACTTATGTATACTTATACATGGAAGCATATATGACCTGATATATAGCAGTATAAGTTCCCAGCAAAAATTTCCAAAAAGGTAAACGGGTTTGTATTCAAGCATTTTGGGCAGAACGCATTCCTTACTAGATTACCTACTCGATTCTTTTAACAGGGCGTGAGACTAAAATAATTGATTCTTTAGAATTGATTATTTTTTTTACCGAAGAACCATTTACTTTATATTTTAAGAACTACATACATTTTTTAATAAAGAAATAGTTCCATTGTGAAAGTAGTTCCATAAGTAAATTCAATTTTGACTCACAAGTGATTCTCCTAGGTCACTCAAATATAACGATCAAAACTCATACGGAAATAAAATCCTAAAAAGTGAAACATCGAATTGTTATGATAACATGGGATTGTCATAATTTTGGAGCTATAAACCACGAAATATAAATTTTTCAAAAAAAAGAACAATTCAAAATTGAAAAAACAAAAATATGACTCACGCACAATCACCATCGAAAATTTTTTTACACTCACTCACGATAACGTCAGAAATTTCAACGTCCACTCACAATTTTCTGCTCACGCGCGCTTCCCTAATTTATACCTAATCACAGTTTAACAAAATTTAGGCAACATGCAATTTCTGTTTTTAGTATTATTTTCCTGCAAATAAAAATTTGTTTGAAAAATATATGAGATACATTCCGTAAAATTGTATAACTTCTTTTTTCAAAATTAGGAACTACTTCCAATAATGTCCTTTTATTATGAAAAAGTATATGATTACTTCTTGAGTACAAAAAGTTATAATAGAAGTTAATAAAATTGTTATTTTCTGTTAAGTAAATAATTACTTTGTTATTGAGTTCATGCTTTCTGGTTTAAATTTAAAGAATTGATTACAATACTACTTGCTTTTTTGACTCTATCGCTGGAATGAGTTTGGTATTGCAGTTACTAAATTTGGCAATGAGATATGTAAGCAAGTGTGGGCATCACCTTCTTTTTGCAATGTGTAATTTTTTCCTGGGTTGTTCTGCTTTTAGTGATCTGGTAAGTTCGGCGATATGATATTATAGAAATCGCAGGTGGAATGATAAGTTGATCGGACTTGATAATCGGTATAAGCCATTCTGGAATATAACGAAGATTTTGAGGAAGAGGGTTACAAGCATTCCGGCGTTGGTTAATGGTGACCGAACTATAATTACAGACTATGCTTTTGCTGAAACCTTTTTTAATAATCATCACGTATCTGATAGTCTTGGCTGTTCAAAGCTTGAACAGGTCGTTAGGTGAGTTTTAGATGTTGATAACTCTTTATATCATACAACCCCAGATTCGGAATATATCTCAGAAACTTCTGTTATATATATGTTAAAGGGTCTTAAGACTAGGAAATCGTGTGGTCCTGATAAAATTAGAAACGAGTTTTTAAAAAATCTTCCGGCATCTGGGATTAAGCAGCTGGCTTTAATATTTAACTCGTGTCTTAGATTTCAATATTTTCCATCTTGGCGGATCGCCAGAGTTATACCTATTTTAAAACCGGGAAAACCGGCTAACGAATCGGGTAGTTATCGCCCTATTGTTTGCTTAGCGGCATTGGAAAAGTGTTTGAAAGGATTGTGAAGGAAAAGATTACTAGTTTTATTAATAGTAAAAATATTATACCTAAGGAACAGTTTGGTTTTCGCCCATTCCACAATACCACACAACAGGTTAAGCGTATTACAACCCTGGTAAGGAGGGAATTTGAGAACAGGAAGTCAATAGCTTTGGTACTATTAGATGTAGAAACAGCTTTTGACACAGTATGGCATAATGGTTTGACATACAAATTGATCACCTTTGGATTTCCTAGATATATCGTGAGAATTGTACAGAGCTTTTTATAGGAAATCAAATCTAAACACCAACAACAAAATAACAATCGTTAAATCAATATTTCAGGCTATTGCCTTATACGCTTGTCCCGTCTGGGGTATATGTGCCATAAGAAAAATCCAGATCAGCCAGAACAAGTTACTCAAAATGATAATGCGATTACCTTGGCATTACTCCACTAGGAGATTGCATATTTTATGTAATGTGGAATATATTACTACTCGCATTCAGACGATAATGAGAAATTTCGGAACTCATGTAGTCATTCAGAAAATGATTACATCTCAAGCCTATATATATAGGCTTAAATCGTAATTTTTTTTTTTTTTTTTTTTTTTAATTACTAACGTGCCTATCTAGATAATTCACATGCTTTCTTTTGTTCAGAAAATTCTACCACCCTACCTTTTTAAAGCTCCTTGTCTCTCCTTGCCTATTTAAAAATTATTTAAAGTTACCCGCCATGTTGACAAGTTAAAGTACCTAAATCTTTACTTTAAATCTTTTATTGAAGGTTTTTTTTTCTATATAAACTTTCCTTCTTCCAAGCGTTTTACATTATTTTAATAACTGCTTTTTTTATAAACCGCAATTATTGTTGTAGATGTAAGGTAGATTAAACCAAATCTCTTAAAACAAATAGTTTAAGCTTTTATGAGAAATGATTTTGAAATAAAGACATTAATAAAAAAAAGTTGTTCTGCAACCTGTTATTTAGATTTTACTGGGTCATTTTTATATTGTTAATTTTTTTTTTTTAATTAAATTAAATTTAACAATTTCGTGTCAAACGAAAATTTGATGTCCCAAAAAAATATAAATAAACTTTAACTTATCTACAAATTTCAATCATACATTATGTGTTTTGAACCCATTTGATGTAGGTCAAATATATGTAACTTAATATCTCTTAATTTAAATATATTTGGATTATTATGTATCTAATTGTATTTAATTATATCTAATTGTATCAATAATAATATAATTATATGTAATTATATCGGGACAAAACTCTGATAGAATTGGATAGTTTTTCATTAAATTGATCCAAAGTGATAGAACCATTTTTCGGATCAATTTATATAATCTTATATTTGCTTAAAATATCTCATCATATATTATTTTATATAAACTTTTGTTTAGTGTTGTCGAAATTATATGTGAAAATATACAATTTAATGAAAGGTGACACTAGCCACACATAATTAATAAGATATAATTACATTAAATGATTAGTGTACGACCGAACAGTTCGGGCCAGAAAATGCATTTGGTCTGTATTCCGTATTTTAAAGCATTATGGACAAATTTGGTGGATGGAAAAATGTTTTTTGGACTGATTAGATGATATTTTGAGTGTCAAATTTGAAGAAAAGTCTGTAATTAAGCAATGAATTCACTGTTCGGCCTCAGAAAGTTCGGCCAAATCGAAAATAGTTCGGCGGTCGAACTTTTAACTTTATAGCAAAACTTCTGCTTTTCTCTTAAATTTTATACACAAAATCGAATTAAATCGGATCAACAAACATTTTTCCAATACCAAAATTTGTCATCATTGCCTCTAGATATCAAAAAACCGACAAAATATAGTTTTTTGGCCGAACTGTTCGGTCGGACACTATAAATGATACTCAATTATATTAAATCCATTTTTAACCGGGTGTGTAACTAAATAAAATCCATTTCAATATTCCAATTCACATACATGAGTTTGATTTTGCTACATTTATTTTTGTTCATATAGCACCCGGTTTCTAGAATTTTCTTAAAGCAAACAAATATGAAAGCAAACTTTTTCATTAATTCAAAATCTTTTTTTTTTTTAATTTCATATAAAATGTACATGTCAATAAAAAAAAAATCATGTTTAAATATTTTAATAAATTATCTTATCGCTTTTTGTTTAAATTTGTGCATCCTTATGGCCCCAAATGGAATTTTTTGGAAATAAAAAATGGTACTTTTGCAAAGTAAACAAAAAAAAAAAAAAATGGAAAAAATAATACAACATTGGGTTACCATAAGGTTGAGGGTTATATTATGCTTTTTTTTGTTGCTTCATCTTTCGTTTTACAGAAACAAAAATTTCTTAAGGCACTTTAAAATTGAGATAAGGTCTTTTGCCTGGAATACTTTTTTTTGTATATTTTACTACATACAAGCAAACATAGAGAACATTTTCAAACATGCAGTTGTATTGAAAAATAAATACACTTGAATACCTTCCACACATACATACACGAGCATAGGAGCATATTAAGATAGTACTAGTATGTGTATAACATATGATAACTAACAAATACAATATACAAACTTATTTGCTTACTATCCCTATGAAACCAAAAGAAAACTTTTTTACGTGTGTTTGTAGGTATGCAATAGAACATGAATGAGAATGTGTGTGTGTGTGCTTTCGTGTAGAACACTTTTGACTTCAATTCCCCAAGTGTGTAATGTAAATCGAAACGAAACGATTTTGGTTGGTTTCTTGTTTGGGTTGGTTGTTGGTCTTGGTCTGGTTTGTTTGGCACAATGGCTGGCTGGCTGCCTGTTTGGATGGCTAGATGGTTAGTCGTCGTTTATAGCTTAAGGGGTTGTTATGTTTTTGGGGTTTGTAGTAGTATTGAGTTGTGTTGTTTTTTTTTAACGTAATACACACATACTTTAAAGATGAAGTAATGGCAGAGGATGTGGAAGTAGTAAAAGTTAAAGAATGAATAACAAAACAAATGGAACAGAAAAAACAACCTCAACTACAAACCACCCAATAGATTACAATACTTATATGTTTATGATAATACACGTTTGTATAGGTGGCTTTCTTGATAATTAACTTTAATTAACTTAACTAGCAGAAGAATTTAGTTACAGATTTTAAATGAATAAAGTATCTTCGTAATCTATTAGTTCTGCTTAAAGAAATTATAACCCAGTAAAAAAGTAATATTCAAAGAACAGGGCTGCACATCACCATGAGCGGCTCCAGCAATTAATATACAGGCCCATTAAATACGCCATGATGTACAATTGTATTTATTGTTGTATGAAATTTCAGCTTATTTTAATTGCTGGAGCCGCTCATGCACATCACCCTATACTGCATTTGCTTAGATTCTAATGTTTGTTCTGCAACGATTTTCTTAACTCATTAATAGCACGTCAAAGATCCGCTGAACATTTTTCAACCAAACTTTGCAGATATATAGAACCATTAAGAACTTTTTTTTTTGCCTTAAAGCGCCCTCTAGTGAAAATATTAACAACCAAAGTTGAAACTTTGACAGCATATAACTATTAGACTCTTGAAGATATTTGGAAAATTCTAATGTTGTATATTTTGCTAACAAGTCTTTATAAAAAAATAAATAAAAGTAAAAACCATACGTCAATCTGGTAACATTGTGAAATAGAGACGGAGGAGATTAGAAAAATAAACAAAAATCTAAAAATAGAATATTTGTGTTGTTAGTGTTGTCACTTCTGAGTATAATATACAATAACAGAAAAAGCTAATAGGAAAGAAAACTGCAATTTAGCTGCATTAGATTCGAGGCCATATTTGGGTGTGATCGCTAAACGGTCATGACTTGGTATTGTTATGTTTGTAATGTATGATGAGCGCAGGTTTGTTTCTTACAGCCGCAGGTTGTTGAAAAAAAATTTATCACATAGAGACAATCTGACAATTATAAGACACAAATATAAATACAGTTCAAATGGAAAATCACTGATGCGCCTGTCCATAAAAAGGCAGAAACTAGTCTTGTTTGATTTAAAAATTAATAGTGTTTATAATTTTTAGAGAAAAAACGTTTATTCTTCTTCTTAACCTCAAAATTTCTAAAAGAAAGTTTTTTTAGTTACCCGAATTTTAAAATTTTTTGGAAGAAGGTCGTGGTTTTTTCGCAACCCAGACGATATTATAAGTAATAAAAAACATCCATTATTTATGTTTTAGGTAGAAACGGAATAAGTTTTGGAATATTTTGGACTTTGTGCATTTTAAAATTTCATCGTTGATCGGTCAGATTTTAAAAAGTTATATACAATTGAAGAAGTACGTCTAATACTGAATGAAATAAAAGGAGTGCTTTTTTGTTAAAATCGGTTAAAAGTTAATTTTTTTCAGTTTTATTAGCTTTTTTTGTTTTGTTTTGTATACATCGACATTTTTTATGCTATTTTCAATTTATACGAGCTTTCAACCTCCTTATATTTACAAAAATAAAACATATCAAACATATTAGCTAGGTTGATACTAGTATTTTCGATCTAACTAAAGATCTCATCAGAACCCGAAGTCTTTCTTTAGATTTCAAATTTAATTTTTATCTGAATATGCAAAAACATACACACTATTTAGGACGCAAAATAATTTTACCGTTACCTTTTACTGATAAAAAATAAAACAGGAACATGGTGGGGAAAACATTAAAATTTTATTATACAAAAAAAATAGCTTTAAAAATTTTTAACCGATTTTAACAAACAAAGACTTTTTTACCTAGCATTAAATGTTCTTTCAATAAAAAATAAGAAAAAATAAGTTTTTAAATAAGTATTAGAAATTAGTTTGAAAAAATAAAAAAAAAAATTTGGCAGTGATTTACTCAACCAGGCTAACAACCTACACAAGGTCATATTAAAAGGGATATTTTGACTGTGACACTGTGCTATATTTGTTGAAATATTAATTTTAACTTTTTGTACACTCAGAAAACAAAAGAAATTTCACTTGAAGAAAGGACGACTAACATTTCATTAAATTTAACTAACATTTGTCATTTGTTTGAACTGTTCGAAAAACTACTAAAAATGTAGTAGAAATGAAACACATATGTTAGTAAAAAATAAACAAATATTTATTTTTTTAAATAACAAAAAACGACCGTAAAAATTAATGTAAAATCATAAAACAGTCATTTGATGTGGTTTGTTTTTTAAATGGTTTGTTTTACAAATGGCTGACATTTACATTAAAAACAAAGAAACTGTATTACAACCCAAGCAACTACAAATTTTTAAATCAGAAGTTCCCTGAGTGTAGTAATAAGTTTCATCAATTTTCGTCCAATGTAACAATTTTATCAATATTAATTAACAACAAGAATTATAATGACCATATGAACTTTTTTCTATGCAAAAATAATGAAATCCTTACTAAGGCAGAATTAGTTTTTACGTTCTGTTTCTGTTACGAATCAGCTGTTTTGTTTCTGTTCAATTGAAAGTCTGTATGTGTGGTTAGTTTTCACTTTTTCGTTCTGTTCTGTTGCGGGACAAATCTATTGAAAATAGAATTCAACGTTAAGTGACAGCCTAAAGTGCGTATGTATTGGTTTGTTGTGAAATCTTTTTCTCAATATTTGAATCAGGAATGATAAAGTTGGTACTATAGTACTTTTTATGGTACTATTTGAACATCAGATGTACCAGGATACTCCTATGACTCATTTAGTACGATTTACAAATTTTCTATGTATGAATTTCTTGGTCCCTTTAAAATTCAATAATTATTAATTCGATTTGAAGTCCCATATGAACAATGCATTAATTTCGAACCAAACGCTGTGAATTCAATCACATGATTTCACTGAGTGCGACTGATTACAGATGATTATATTAGAGTTTTATTAATCGATTAACCAATTATTGAATTCAATCACTAACTGTTATAATTATTATTAACTAATTTGATTTTCAAAAATGTAAATAATAAAAATCTTATAAAAATGTCAAATTGACTATTCGATGCTTGTTTTTAAAATCGAATGAGTTCACGAACAAATTTGTTTGCTACCAATCACAAGGATTGAATTCGCAAAAACTGTAAGAAATGTAATTCAATACAGCAGGATATTAATAGCACATTCAAAAAATATTAAAAATTTGCTGATTTAAGAAAAAATCTCAAAACTTTAAAAATTTTTTAAATCAATATCGGCTAATTTCCGTAGTACGCACTGCTCGTTTTTCATAGCTTTATGTACATTTTTCCGAAAAGTTTGGTATTGAAAATGAGCACAATCGGTCCAGCGGTCCAAAAGTAATGAGTGACAATGTTAAATTACCTCTAAATTTTCCATACAAATCGGTGTTTAATGGACTGTATATTATTAGAATTCATTGTAGTGTCTGGTGTAAGAGGTGAATACTATTTAAAAATTCACCGCAAATTCTTTTTTCTCCACAAAAACTTTTTTTTTCACTTCAAAAATAGTTTTGTTACCTCAAAAATGTTTTTCACGACACAATTTATGTTTTCACATCCAAAAAAGTTTTTCACCTCAAAATTTTGTTTTCACCTCTTAACATATTTTTTTTTTAATATATTTTTGTTGTTTCATTTGTAATTGTTCATTTTGGAGGGTACAAAGATTTGGTTTGTTAATTTATATTTAAATTTTTTTTTATACTTGTGATGTCGAAAAATTACTATTTTATATGCAGGTTGGTACTATTTTAAAATCGCATTTATCATCCCTGATTTGAATGTTTTTGGTTGAGTTTATTTTACTTTTTAAAACAGCTGATTCCTCTTACAGAAAAAGTAATTACAAAATATTACCTACAGAACAGAACGACACAGAACGGCAACAGAAAGTAAGAACTAATGAGGCATTAATACAAAATATTATATATGAATGATATATTATGATATTAAATTATTTCTTAAATATGACGAATGTAATTTAAATTTTTAAGAAATGTTTCACAAATACTATGAAACGTTACATTGGGTGAAAATATATGAAACATGTCATAGAAAAGATGAAGTCCCTTAGATAATTTTTCAAATTGTCCCTTAGAGAATTTTTAAAGTTCATCTACTTTAAATCTACAAATACGTAAAAGAAAATTTTACAATAAGTATTTTGCAGAAAATAATTTAAAAAATGATAAAATTTTTATTTAAAAAAAATTTGCTAAACATTTCCTTTTATTGCTTATGTTTTGTACAGGCCCCACTTTGGAAGCAGCCATCGTTTTGTTTGCCAACATATTTTTTTCCAACCGGCTTGGAAGATGAAATATTTAAAAACAAAGATTTATATATGTTTTGTTGCTTTTGTTTTGCGCGACACTGTATACTTTTTATATATGGTGCCAAATAAGAATATGTAACTATAAATGGCATGATATAATACATATAATAATAAATTATATGATGAAAAACCCTAAGACTATATATAAATTTTTCTTCTCGGGAATACATTCTATTGAATTTTAAATCTAACCCTCTTAAGGAGTAACTATTTGAATGTTCAAGTACGAATATGATTTGTTGCTTCGATTCACTTTGACTTGCTTGACTTGACTTGAGTTGAATAGAGTTAGTTAGAATGAATGTTGTTACTGCAGCAGTATAAGTTGTGTTGTTGTTGCTGCTGTTGTTGTGGCTGTTTGTTGCCTAGTATCTTTTAGTTATTTCAACTAAATGCCCTTAGCAATATTTTGTCTATATCATCGTCGTAGTCGTTGTACACTCATAGCAATAAACACGCAAAATAGCAGAAAAAGCATAAAATTTTTTTTAAAAATAACGTTGCACAAAAAAAATTTTAAAATTAGCGGAATTTTTTTGCTAAATATTAATAAAATAAGAACGACAGAACTAAATCTGTTATTTTTACAAAATTTTAGTTATCTTCAAGTTGAGTTTAAGTTAATTGAAAATAGCAATTCACTCTGCCGGAATTAACAAAAACTTTTAATAAATATAAATATAAAAACTGTAATAACAACAAAATTTTTGCTACAGTGTTGGAAAAAATAATAGGGACGATTGCTCATATTTAAAAAAGTTTACTAAAATCTTTGCGTGGTCTTTAGTTATACCAATAATTTTCCACAATTATATTTTTAATTGAATTCCCTAAATTTGCGAAATAGTTCAAATTGATCGATTTTTGCTTGGAAAAAACAATAGGGACGAAAATCAAATCAAATTTTTTAAAATGAATTAAAATGTGAGATTTTTTATTTGTTCGGTTTTAGATCATGACAAATTTTTCTCTAAATTAACAGAAAAAAAGTAAATTATCATATAAAAATTATAATTGTTCTGTTAATTTAGAGAAAAATTTGTCATGATCTAAAACCGAACAAATAAAAAATCTCACACATAAACTTATAGATCAACGATAAAATTCACTATTAACCACCCACCAGGTACAGTGTAGAAATCGTTTAATGTATATGCTCGACATATGTATTAACAAAAAAATCTTTAATGTTTGTTGATATGCTTTGCTTATGTAGAAGGATAGTATATGATGACATTAGAGAAAAGAATTGCCATTTAAAAAAGTTTTAACTGAAAGTTAAACTGGCAATTATGATAATGACTAGAAAAAAACAAACACACTATAAATAGAAATCGTTCGTGGTAAATTTCATTCTAACTCAACACACAGAGTAATGTGGGATTTAACGTTACCCAATTTCTTTAACGTGTGAGTTAAATAGAAGATATTTACGATTAACACTAAAATGGCACGAAGAATGTTGATGAAGACCGTAGTGGGTCAGAAAATGCATTCCATTCATGCTAGTGTCTAATAACTTTTTCTGTGTTTTTTTCTAATAGTCAAAGTAAATTATCATATAAAAACTACAATTTTTCTGTTAATTTAGAGAAAAATTTGTCATGATCTAAAACCGAGCAAATAAAAAATCTCACACATAAACTTATAGATCAACGATAAAATTCACTAATGACTTAAAATTTAATAAATAAATTAATTTTTTTCAAGAACTGTGTAAAATAGTAAAAACTAAAAGCAAAAAAAAAAAATTATAAGTTCTAACTTAATTTTCGTGCCTCGTTTTTTCTAGATTTGTAGCGTAATATGGGTTATGAAGTTCTATGAATTCGTGCTAAGCAAAATGTTATTCAAGAGCATAATAATTAATAAGGTCCGAGAAGTTGGTTTTATTAAAAGCAAATATTTTTATGTCATTTAACTAAAATTAAAGGCTATACAAGAAAAATAAAGCAAAAATCCTTTGCAAGATTCTTGTAAGTTGCTTTAAAAATAACACATTTGGACCATCAATTCACAGTGGGAAATAATTCGGACATTATTCGGAAATAATTCGGACATTTCTTACTCAGTGGTCCGATTGCAATGAAATTTGGAACAGGCATAAGTGACGTAATACCCAGCTTATGTTTTGATATTTAACGTTGCAAACACCCCGGGGCGGCAATATGACCACCCAAACTAGGGAGCTTTTTGCATATAAAAAAATTTTGAGTGCTCGCCATTTTTTTGTTTCTAATCCGCTTTTCAAAAACTTAATATATTTGCAATCTGTTAGGTTATCTCTAATAGTTCCCGAGATATTTCCATTTGAAAATTTGAATTTATAAAAAAACATTTGGTATGGCAACAAAACATTTGGTATGGCAACAACCATATTTTTTTTTGGGTTTTTGGGAAGGTATACGATATTGATCACTTTTTTCAATTAAATAATAACACATTTGATTAGAGTTATTATTAATTTGAAATTTAATTCAATTGCAGAGCTATCAGTTTCTAATTGAATAAGAAATTTTCGTTGTTGGCGGAATGTCAGCAATTAAAGTTATTGAATCGGTGGTTTTCGTGATTGACATGGGTTTTTATTTTTTTTATGTATAAAGAGCAGCTAGATGTTGTACGGCCTTACTCGCCTTGTAGAACCCTGAGGGTTGTATGATATGGCTCCGAAGTATATGTTGTTATCTTCACTTAGCAAGGTGTGGCCAATCCAACCGAATTTTCTTTTTAGGATCTAGTTGTTTTAATTATTCGTATTTGCCAATTCCAGTAGACGAGCATTTGTGACTGTGTTAGGCCAAAATATTGGAATTATTATGCAAATGCAACTACACTCAGAGAAAAGGATTCATCATATTTATGAAAAACTTCATAAATATGATGAAAAACATTGTTAATTTTCGTCCAATGTAACAATTCATAAATATGAAGAAGCTATTTCATGGAAATACAAATTGATGACAAGTTTCTTAATAATTATGAAATGTTTCATAAATATGAAGAAGTTTCATAGATTTTCATGAAATGTCTTACATATCTTATAAGACGTTTTAAATATGAAGAAGCAAATTCATAAATTCTTATGAAAAAAACTAAATTTAAGTTAAAAATTTTTTTTTGAAATTTAATAACATAAATTTAAGTTAAGAATTTCTATTTCCTCTGAAATTTAGAAAATTTAGATTTATATTCACTCCATGTAAAATTTAGAACACATCAACTGATTAGTATTTCAGACTTTTAATTGATGTTATGATAGTTTCTGAATTTTACACAGAAAATCAAATTACATTTTCTTAATTTCAAATGAAACATCTAAATTTCAATTGAAGATTTCTAAATTAAAAAACAATTCTGTATTACAATTGATAGGAAAGCAATAAAATATTTTCACACACGGTTTATGAAACTTTTTTTTTGAAATTATAAATGAATTTATAAAGCATTTGTCATAAATTTGCATGAAATTATGCATCATACGTAAGAAAACTTCGTAAATATGATGAGAAACGATTTATGCTTCACTTTCATCAATATGATGAAACTATTTCGCCGAGTCTATTGACAAATACTTGGAATTTCCCTTCATTTCCTCTGAAACCAATCATGTTTTACAGTCATACAGCAAAACTGACAGCACAAAGGCTGAGAAAATATTCAGTTTAGTTTTTGTGCTGTATTAGTTTGATTTCCATGTTTCGAATAATTGCACAAATGAAGCACGATCTTTTCTAATTCTTGTTTCCACACCGAAAAGGGCACCACCCGCTTGTATCTATCATACTTCCTAAATATTCGAATTTTTGTACGATCTCTATTGATTGATGGTCGATATTAATTCGTCCTGTAGAGCGGGCATTTAAACGACTTTCCTTCTTCTTATTTATATTAAGTTGTGGACCTAGTTTTGTAGATTCCCTGGCTAGGTCATCCACTTTAGATTGTAAATATTCTAGTCTATGTGAAAGTTCTTATTTATCATCAGCGTAATCCAGTAATTACAAGCGTTTAAATGGATTTAAAGGATCCCATATTATTCTACGTGGTTTATTATTAGAAGATCGTTTAACAACCGCATCGAGTATGATAAGGAAAAGAAGCGGTGATAGTAGGCAATCCTGCCTACACCAGTCGAGGTACGAAAAGTTTGACAGATTTCGCCTTCATGTAAAAGCTTGCATTCAAAGTTTTCATAACTAGATCGAATTATGCTTATGTAATACGATGTGAACAAGTAGG
Organism: Delia radicum; assembly: GCA_021234595.1. Classification (NCBI taxonomy): domain Eukaryota; kingdom Metazoa; phylum Arthropoda; class Insecta; order Diptera; family Anthomyiidae; genus Delia; species Delia radicum. The sequence continues at coordinate 188,296,990 of CM037855.1, read as the reverse complement.
CTTCAGACCAGCTTTGTCCTGCATTGACCAAATAAGCACGCTTCGAATAATCATAGAACAGGCTCTCGAAATGCGCTCCCCGTTTATCGATTATGAAAAGCCTTTTGGTTTCATTAACAGAGACTGAATATGGGCCGCTTTCAAAATAACTGTTTAATTTGCTGAAATCCACAAAAATTTTTGCTTTTGCTTATATTGTTGATTTCTGAAGGTCATATTTTTAATCGCGTTAAAAAATAAATAAAAAATAAAATTTTAAATTTCACATTTTTATGATTTTATTTTGTTACTAATATTTAGCAAAGGTTTTGCTGATTGTAGAAGATTAATTTGTTACTTTCAATTAACTAAAATTTAGCCCAAATATCACTTAATATAAGTAGATTTAACAGATTTATTTTTGCTATACTTTTCTGACTAATATTTAGTAAAAAAAAGTCTGCTATTTTAAGCAGTTTTTACTGCAACACAATTTCTAGTAGTTTTAGCAAACATTTTTACCAATGTTTTTGCTATCAGCGTAATTAACCTCATACACTGGTATGAGTGTGTTGCATTAAATTGTGTTTGAGGGGGTGTTTTTTTTTGTGTGGGCGTTTTGGGTTTTGCTGTATACAATTTTGTACTGTGTATTTGTTGTGTACGATATTTAGCTGCAGGCTTAAAACCGTAAGGTTTTTGTCTATGCTGAACTTTGTGCTAAATATTTGTTTAATACTGCGCTAATACGTTACGCTTTTCTAAAGCTTTTGTTTTATTTTACCAAACAAAACTCAAGTCTTTTGTTTAAATCTCATTCTAATATTCGTTACTACACAAAAATTTCCCTCTTTTTCTTTATAAAGCCTTTAAGGCTTTAAAGCTTAAAATGTCATGTTTTTTTTTTTGCTTTTCGTTCTGTATTTTGCTATGTTGTATTATCTATCTACCTCTTGATTACCTTAGGGAATTTGGTTTTTTTTGGTATAAAACTCTTCTAATTTGTATATTAGAAATTTCTTGATAAAGGATCAGTAAATGTATGTTGGTAGTATTAGTAAAAGTTAGTTTTTAAAGCAACTACACATATTTGTTACCAACATAGCATTACTTCTCTCCCCCCCAAGCCTTCTTATAAGCCCAATCTTTTTTTTTAGTAACTTTTACAACAGACTTATATGGCAAAGAATCTATATTATGTATTAAAACATTAATGAGAGTTAAAATAAATATTTATCTTTACAAAATTTGTAAAATCCTTAGCGTGTGTTCCACATCTCCATCACCACCCATCATCTCACTCCAATCGATTGCCCTTCTATTTGAAATTGTTTCTTTTTTCTTGCTGTTGTCGTAAGTACCAACCATACAGTACTAACAAAAAAAGGTTTAGCTTAAACTTAAATGCCTTAAGGTGGTCACAGTGCATATCAAAAATAAATCGCATGTGAATGTCAGACCAATAAGTTTCTCAAGTTTTTAGGCCACAAAACTCAACTCATCTCTATGTACAAAGATACAAAATAATAGTGTGGGAATTTTTTTATGGAATTTTCAAAAATACGAATAAAAATAATCGGTTATTGGAATGAAATTTTGAGGGAATATATATCAAACGGGTTTTTTTACAGTCTGCGCCCAATGTGATGACATTTTTTATGAGAAATAGTTTGCCATTCTTAAAATGTTCGTCTAAGGAAATCATGATTATGCCCTTAATAGTTTTACAAAATATTTGGTTAAAAACTAACAGATCTGTATCATTGCCCTAAAAAATCGATTATAGAGACCCTTATGTTGATTATTCTTCAAGTTGTAAGATATTCATATAAGATATGTAAGTTAAGACATGTAAGATACTCATCAAGTTGTATGAAATATATTTATGAGAATTAGTTTGCCATTCTTAAAACATTCGTCTGAGGAAATCATGATTATTCCCTTAATAGTTTTACGAAGTATTTGGTTAAAACGCAATATAAATACACTCAAAAAAATAAGTTAGTAAAAAAGTCAGTAAAACGTCTTGTAAATCAGGTATACTATTCTTGTTCAGCACTTAACTGTTTTGAACTAGTGTTTCACTAATATTTTACAAATGTTTTACTAATTTATTTTGCTAAAAAAAATTGAGCAAAATTAGCACATTAATAGTGTGGACGACAACCAGATTGAAAGATATATTCAGAATGACGTAGATGTCGCGTCACGTCAAGATGTAGTAGAGACTAGGAAAATTATATTATACTTAAAAAATGAAATGTAAAATCAATCGTGTACTATTTTTGTATCTGTTTTTCATACATAATAAAACAAAATGACGAAAGCAATGTGTATCGTATACATATAAATTGCGGATAAAAAAAAAGCTTAATTTTTGTGTTGTCACCGGTTTGTCAAAGTAATTGTCTATTAATTAAATTAAAGACAAAATAAATATAAAAATTTAAATGGCTATACTGACTATTAATGTATTGTGGTGAAATTGTACAGCAAATAAATTAAATAACGTATAATTTTTCTACAATTTTTTTGAGTTTTTTTCAGTCTACTACTATTCAGCAAAAATTTTATTAATATTAAGCAAGGGTTTTTTAATTTCTAATCCACTAAGTGTTAGCAAAATTTTAGCTGAATCTACTAATTTCGTTGCTAAAAATCAACTCGCTGATTTTCAGCAAAAGATTTGCTGACATTAGCAATTTTTTTTGCAAGCACCCTCCTGACTAAAATTTTTCTGACTCAGCAAAATTTTTTGCTGACTTTACTAACGTTTTTTTTTTTTGAGTGTTTATCATTCCCCTAAAAAGTCGGTTATAGAGCACTTATGTAGGTAATTTTACAAGTTGTAACTAAAATGTTCGCTGGGTATTATTTTCTATACTATATAAACAAATATATATGAAGAATTTCAAAAATTTTCGACACCTGTTAAAACTGACTTTAGATGCAGATTATTTCTCAAGGTTTATTGAATTGGGAGACACGACGGATAGTAGACTGGCCCACGCTTGTATGGAAAACTAAAAGTATATTCCGATTCGTTCTCCACAAGCTTGCTTTTTTTCCTTTAATTAAAATATACTTGTATACCAAAACCTGGCTCAATCGGCCGATATTTAGAGGTCGCTATAAAATTGACTTTCGGGTTTCGTCTCTTATGATACTAGCATTAGTATATAAAATAGTATATTTCTTTATTCACATTCAGAAATATGCCTGTGTTTTCTTGTTTTACAGTGTATTTATATAATTTGGTTATTGATAATACTTTTTATGATCTTTTTATGCTCTAAATTCATGAAAATTCAAACGAACCCATCCCTCTCTATAATTTTATTATGTTATCTGAAGGCAGTATTAAAAAGAATATAAACAAGTTTAAATAAAGTTTCTTCAAGTGTACTTATTGACGATTAGTTTAAACTTTTTTGAAGTAGTTGTGCCTCTTAAATCCGAATCTAAAGTCAAAAATGTTCCAACGGCTCGACTTTCCGAGTTATGGACCATTCTTTTTTTACCACTCTTGCCCGGACAAAAATGCTTTATTCGTAAATATTACGGAGCTGTCTTTAAAATCTGTTTTATTTTCTATGGATTTGAATTGTACTTAAAAAGTAAAACTATGTCGGAAAATGTTCAAATTTATTTTGGAAAACATTATTATGGTCACCATGTGAGTTTTAGGTCACCATAATTATGAAAACTTTGATGAAAACATTCAAATTTTTGTTAAATTTTTGACAAAATAAGCTATTTTTTTTTTTTCTTTAATAACAACTGTTATATTATAAAAATAGCAATCGATATCTAAAAGTTGCGCATTTTAAAAATCTGTAAAATTAATTAAGACGTTTTTATCAAGTTCGTGGGTCATTTTGATTTCCTGGTGGGTTAATGATATCCTATGAAGTCAGAATTCCATATCTGATCAATATTAAGTGCATTAAATTAATAAATGTAATAAAAAGTAAATTTTTCGAAATTTCTAATTTTGGGAATTTTTAATAATACACAATTTTTTCAAACAGGGCCAATTTCGCCCGTCTTGCCATTCTAGCATTTAAAATAAAAACTGTTAATATTTACATTTTTGGGAAATTCACCACCAGATTAGGAATTGTTGATCAGATGAATGAAATCAAACATACAAAATTTTCCTTCACACAAAAATGTGAAGCTTGAACTACGTTTTAAATTAAAATTATTATATATAATAGAAAAGTCAAGAAATTTTAGAACCCAGCGAAAAAAGTTTGTACGTAGTTCAAAAGATTATTTTATTAGATTGATTTCATTAGTACATCATTTTTAGATCTGATATAATTTTCTAATCTGTGGATGAATTTCCAAAAATGGCAAATATTAAAAGTTTTTATGTTAAATACCACGACCTCTGAAAAAAAGCGCTGAAAAAAAACGCTGTGTACTAAAACGGACACCACATTTAAAATCTATAGACTGCTACGATTTAGAAATGAAAATATTTTGACTCAAAGTGTCGAACATTTTTGAAATTCCTCATATATGTAGTTGTTGTTATAGAAGAAATAATCAAATGCCACAGGTTAAATTTTATAAACTTTATGTTAAGTTATTGTTATAAGATGTATCCATTTTTTTAATACAACATTCTAATTAGGCACTTATTTATTTTGTACAATTTCAGAAAAAAATGCGATATGGATCGAGAGCGAGAAAGAGAAAACAAATCATTGGAACCTAGAGATTTGTCAGCGACTGGAAGGATTTATGCTAGAAATGATATAAAAATAAGGTACATCAAAAATTTCCATAAAAGTAATCAAACATGGATTAACCTACATCAATATCTTTACAGCGCTTCTCCTACAGTTTCACCAACTATATCAAATTCCAGTTCACCCACTCCCACGCCGCCAGCCAGTTCAGCTGTAACCCCTTTGGGTTTACCACCGGGCACAGTGGGGTGGTACTAGCGGTTCGGGTAGTACATCTGGTTCAGCGGCTAGTGCTGCGTCCTATTTGCATGCCAATCATAAACCTATAACGGGAATTCCTTGTGTGGCTGCCGCTTCCCGTTATACCGCTCCTGTACACATTGATGTGGGTGGTACAATATACACTAGCTCTTTGGAGACACTGACCAAATATCCAGATTCTAAGTTGGCCAAATTATTTAATGGTTCAATACCCATTGTTTTGGATTCTTTAAAGCAACACTATTTTATAGATCGTGATGGTGGCATGTTTAGGCACATTTTAAATTTTATGAGAAATTCGAGGCTGTTAATAGCGGAAGATTTTCCCGATTTGGAATTGTTGATGGAAGAGGCTCGTTATTTTGAAGTTGAACGTAAGTTAAAATTAAATTCTTTTCGCATTAAATCAACATTGTAATCCGAAAGGATAGTTCTATATGAAATGGAATTTAATGTATTACATGTCGACTTAAATCGAACCAGGGTGTAGGGTCTCTCATTTATGTATTTTTTATTAATAAGCGGAACAAACTTAATATTGGTACCACAAACTATGGGACAGGGTATCCTTCCAAATATCTATGAAGGAAGGTTGTAACGTCAGAAGACACTCTACTCGTTTCAGGCATCACTCGTTGTCAATAAGAATTCGTCTAAGAATTGGTATAAAGCGTAACATCACAGATCTATGTCAGTTGGCTGCGGTCGTGAACAATGTTACTTCTTCCCTTTTTTCACATTTTCTCAAGATCCTGCACTGGAAGCGTGCCGTCCCCGGTAGCTGTCCTCCCTTTGGCATAGGCCAACAGATGAAACGTATTATCTCAGGTCGTTAACTTTACCGTAATGGAAGACACCAGCGGAATCGTGTTGTCCCCGGTGGCTGTCATCCCTTGAACGCATGCCAACAAAGGAAACATGCCATCCCAGGTCGTTGTCCTCCCGTTTTCGAGTAATTTTGAAGTACACGGGTTCCGCTTGTCACCATAATCCAACTCTCTCTATCGGCTAATTTTAAAGTTATATAAATAAATGAAATATGCTTTATAATGTTCTTTGACTACCGATCACTAAATCAAAGAAATTTCTGTGACGATCCCTGTCCCAGAGAACTTATCACTGTGATCGAAGGAAACTGGTCGTTAGAAGGTATTCCTGACAAATAAAGCTTTTTACGAACGACCATTCTTGGCTTAAACGGGGTCCAAAAGATGGTCGCCTTAAAATTTTAGTGAACACATGTTCATTATTTTTCGATATTAATTTGAGTTTCATCAACTTTTTCAAAAGCCTTTTTTAATTTACTCTAAATTGTAAATGACATAAAAATATTATGCGGATAGTTTTTTCCACATACGAATAGTACGACTAAAGAACGAATTCTTCCTGCAATGCTTTTTGCGATCCACTGGTGAATATAAATTCACTTCTCAGCAGAACACCGTCCATCGTAATATCGATAGAACACTGTAACACAACCAACATTCCGAATCCAATAAATAAATTGTTCTAGTTCCCTACAGTAATTGAGGAGCTCCGACGACCTCTTTTAAACACAGTCCAAATAATCCCAAATAGACTTTAAAGACCCAGTGGGAAAAATTGGGCTTTGCCTACAGCCCACAGTTTTAAAGGAATTTGAAAATAAATAAAATTTTAAAAATAATTAAATAAATTACAGATCGATTCCTCATGGCCGATTTTTAAAATTCATTTATTTCACAATTTATTTTCTTGATAATAATCAAATACAATTTAAAAAATTCACAGCATCTTTGAGGTCTTACGAAAAGCGTCAAACTTTACTTTATTTAATCCATAGTATGCTCTACAAATGGCCATCACTAAAATAATTTTAGAAAAATTTCAAAGTCTTGTATTTTACATTTTTTATAGTTAAAAATGTTTACAAATTTGTTAATAAGATTATGTAATTTTCTTTGCTATTTAATAGCACTTTAATTGTATTTTTTTAATATTGTAAAGAAACACGTCGTTGAAGCAGAATATAAGCATACAACTCCATAAAAGACCAACAAAATAGCTAATTTCTTGAAGATGTTGAATAAAAAATAAAAAGGCTCTATCTCCAACTAAATTTATTTATAAGAAGCAAAATAAATATTAATCAATAGAGAATAAAATTACCTAAAAGTTGAGATGCATCGTGTATCCCACGATAGTAGAACTATTAAAATAATGCAAATCTCGCTTATTTTAGTGATTTATTAAGGAAATGAAATAAAGGCCACGATAAATCGATCTGGAATTTATTCAATTATTTTTCAAATTATAGTTTTCTCAAATATGTTCTTATTTTTCTTCGATCTTTTTAAATAAATGTTTGTCTTTTGTTTTATTGAGCTAGAGATCCTTTATTTTATAATTATAATTATTTATTTCCAATATTTCGTCTTCGCTTTGGAAGACTTATTCAGGGAAAATTTTTATCAAAAAGAAAATTTTCCCTGAAGAAGTCTTCCAAAGCGAAGACGAAATATTGGAAATAAATAATTATAATAATAAAATAAAGGATCTTTAGCTCAATAAAACAAAAGACAAAAATTTCTCAAATATGTTTAAAAATGTGTGCTGTAGTCAAATTTACTCAAAAAAGTCTTCCCCAACTGTGTCATATATGGGAGTTGTACACCAGTCGACCGCATATACCATAGGTGGTATAAATAATACATTGAGACAAAAAAAAAATACGTGGGAAGTGATACTATTTTTCTGGTAGGCGTTGCTAAGTACAACAAGAATCTGTTTTGAAATTTTCCAAACACCTCCAAAATCTTGAGCTACGGGTAAAAACCGGGTTTTTTCCTACCTTTATGCACTTAAAGGTCTGTAATTTGGTTGAATATAATCCGATTTTAAGTTTCTCAGCGGATTTATGAAAAAGAAAGCACCTTTTCAATGGTATACATATTATTTAAGTTAACTTAAGAGATCTGTGTGAATTTCTCCAGCAAACACATTTTTTTTTTTTTTTTTTTCGCCATATGGAGATTTTTTTACAAAGGAAACTTTCTATATATGAATTTATTAACAAAACAAATTTGTTTAGGAGTACAAAAAAGCAACTTCGTTTTTAAAAATCCGTTAAAGATTGACTGAGTTATTAAACTTTTTATTAAAACAAAATATTTTGCAAAAAACTACATGATATCCATCTCAGTTAGAGGCTTATAAGTGCATAAAGGTACGAAAACCGGGTTTTTTAACCATAACTCAAGATTTTTCAAAATTCAAAAACAGATTCTTGTTGCACTCAATAACATTTAGCAGAAAAATAGTAGCACTTCCCAGCTATTTCAAATTCATTCTTTTTTGTATCACTGTGTAATGAGAAGATCGGATGAAGTGAAATAGCTCTAGCACTAGCTGATTAAACCTAAACACTTGAATGCTTCTTTCCGCACTTGAATAAAGTGATTTTTCCAACGGACATCACATTGGATTCTCATGCTTAAAACATCAAGAGCCCCAGATTGCTCAATATAGACATCACCTAAGCGTACAGATGACTTTTGTGACGGTCCCTCTACACGCACAAAGTGCTTAGTAATTATACAACTACATAAGTTTCAAGTTAGTTTTACAAAGTTCAAGTAAAATATACAAATTTTTGTAAAATATATACAAGCCTAGTAAAAAATTTCTAAAAAAAATCATATATTTTACAAGAAATTTGTAAAACTAACTTGAAACCTATGTAGTTGTATAATTACTAAGCACTTCGATAATATTCCACCAGTTTTTTTCTGCATGTATGAGTAAACAAATAACATTGGTTATTTTGTATACTGAAATCGACCCAACTCATACGACCCCACTCGGAGAATACCGAAAAGTCCCCACTGAGTGTGTCATTTATATTAATCCTCATGCCCCCAACCGCCAAAATGCGTGGCCCATGATCATTGGAGTATGAATGATAGATTTTATTGTTATCCGCGAAGGAGAAAATAGCATTGGAAAGGTCAAAAGTCATTTGTAAAGAAAAAAAAGTGGGTGTGAAAAAGAAAGAACGGAATATTCCTAAAATCAGCTAAAACTCGTTGGATGAGACTCCATCTATAGAAAGTATTATAGTGCGATCCCTGAGAAAGCTCAATGTTAATCGAAAGAAGTAATCACCATTAACAAAAGCAATTAGTTTTGACCCAAGTGCTTTATTTCACAGACCATCCAACGCCTTGGAAATATCTAGAGCAACCAATTTACTTTCACCAAATCGATCGAACAGAACACCTACAAAGCTCCAAAAAAGAACGTCATCAGGTCTCTGTAGTACGATTATTACGAAATCCATCTGTCGATCGGAAAGAAGTGCGTTAGTGTCTACAAAATTTACAATGTGGTAATTAACCACGCTCTCCATCATTAAATTGGCTTCAAACGGAAAGGCCGTTTTAACTAGTTAACATTAATGGCATAGATTGATTAATTTTAATTTACCTGCCTTCGGGGAGCTTCTGCTTTAAAACATGTAGTTGTTTGGGTTGGAATAAAGTTTTTTTATTTTTAATGTAAATGTCAGTCATTTGTATAACAAATTTAATTTTTTACTAACCTTGTAGTTCATTTAAAAAAACAAACCACATCAAATGACTGTTTTATGATTTTACATTCATTTTTTACATTGGTTTTTTGTTATTCAAAAAAAATAAATGTTTGTTTTATTCATTTTTAATTTTTTGTGGTTAATTTTTTGAACATTAAAAAGCAAATGACAATGTTGGTTGAATTTACTGAAATGTTAGTCGTCCTTTCTTTAAGTGAAATTTCATTTGTTTTTGACTACATTTGCTGTCATCTTTACGTACATAACATCCTTAGCGTATTTTAAAGCGTTCCATAGTTAAAGGGATTAATTTTGAAAGTTTGAAGTTTAATATTAACAATTATAATTGGATTACATTGTATAGATTAATATATTTAACATATTCTGTACCAATTATAACTTAAAATTTGTTATCTCTCTTACTTTAGCCATGATCAAACAATTGGAAAGCATGCGCAAAGATCGTGTACGTAATGGAAACTATTTAGTAGCACCGCCCACACCTCCAGCCCGTATTAAAGCCAGCCCTCGTATAGGATCCAACAATGAACTAAACTATGAAGTGGTAGCTTTACATATATCACCCGACTTGGGAGAACGTATAATGCTGTCCGCCGAACGTTCTCTACTCGATGAAGTATTTCCCGAAGTCAATCAAGCTACACAAACCAGTCGCAGTGGTGTATCATGGAATCAAGGCGATTGGCGACAAATAATACGTTTCCCGCTTAATGGTTATTGCAAACTTAACTCTGTACAAGTTTTGACTAGACTTTTAAATGCCGGTTTCACAATCGAGGCCAGCACTGGTGGTGGTGTTGAGGGTCAACAGTTCTCGGAATACTTACTTGTAAGGCGTATACCAATGTGATAAACAAGAGGACAGAGTTCGATGTAATTTATATTTAAAAGAAAAAAGTTTAAATAAAAAATCAACAGTAAATTTAGATATTTTTTAGACAAAAAAAAAACTCAGATTAATTTTAAACTAATTTTATGAAATGCAAACAAATGCTAAAAGCAAAAACATAAAAGAAAAATTATACTTAAAACTATAAACAATAGACAAGTTAAAACAAGATTAAATTAAATAAGATAGTAGAGTATTTTGTGTAATAATCACAGAAAGTCATTTTTAAATAAACTAATAAAAAACTTTAAAATAACACTGCGCTACAAAATTGATGTTTAAAATCGAAAACAAGAGTATCGACAATTGATTGTAAACATTTCTGCCGCATTGATTTTAATGGTGTATCCAGTTTTTTTTTCACTTATGGGAAAGATTTTTTGCAAAAGTGCATTTAAATTATTATTTTAATTTTTTATATTAAATACTGATGAGACCTTCAACAACATTTAAGTATCAAATTTGTTTTATAAATATGTAGCATTAACTACTAAATTTGTGGTTTTTCTCAAATTTTAAGGGAATGTACCCAATAGAACCCTGTTCCCTAAAGTGGACGTTTCTTTTTTTCGCGTTGTAGCATGAATATGTCAAAACTGTCATCAAATTTGTGTCGTTGCAAAAAAACGCAATACAAAATGTAGTTTTTCGTAAAATAAAAATTAAATAACAAACAAGTTTTTAAGAATTTCCCAATTTGATTTCGGTAAACCGTAAGAATTTTATTCACAATTTTAATAAAACTAATTGATTTCATAAAGAATATATAATGAAACAAAAATGTGAAAAATTAAATTTTCATTATGTTCCCTAAAGTGGAGCTTTGATATAACTTACATGAAAATTTTAATAAACAAATTAAAATAAATTTTAATTTAAATACACATTTTTGTCGATCGTACTTCATTTTCTATCATTTGTACATGCTTTTAGAGAGTTTTTTTAATTTAGGTCCACTTCAGAGTACATGCGCCCTAATGTGGACCTTTTAAAAACTGTTGTATAACTTTTTTTAAGTTAGTCGCCACAAGAAAATGTTCTTTAGACGAAAAAATGCCCAAAAACTTGGGCTATAGTTAAGCTGATGTATTTGGATTTTGAATATTCCACTAACAAGAGAGTTATCCCGACCCGGACCAGCAGATCGTAAAAAACTTCCGATATGTTGTAGAGAATATTTTTTTATTTTATTATTTAATAATCATATAATTACAAATTATATAATATTAACCTAACCGAGCACTAGCTACTATGGCCTTCGGCGCGTTGTAGCGAAAACAGACCAGTGCCTCTGGGGGAATCGAACCCACGACCCACGCACTGATAAGCCAGCATGCTTCCAACTAGCCTACCGGGGCGCACAATTTTGTAGAGAATAAAAATTTAAATAACCCGTGTGTTTTTTTCTTATCTGCCCAATCTCATGTTTAGTCGTTGCTAAGTGGGGTCAAAAGGTCCTAGTTTACGTTTTTTTTTTCGGCTTATTTCGTTGTATTAAAAGTAACTATAGACAAATTTGGTATCAAATTTGTACTAATCATGACCATTCAAGTATTTTTGTTATTTAAAAAAATGGGTTTTGAGTAACATTAAATCTGGCGTTTTATTAAGTAATTTTAGTTGTATTAAGCTAAAAACAAGACATAGTAATTTTTCGATATTCGAAGCCGTCCGGTTTTATACGACTTTTCCCGAAGAGGAAACCCTATATTTAAAATAATTTAAAAATTGACACATTTCTGTGTCCAATATATAGGCACTATGGGTATCAAACTATTTATTTTCTTGAGTACTTTAACCCTGCGCACAAATAAATATAGTTTGCGTAGATTAAAGACAAGTTTTCATACAACAACAAATGAATTTTTAACCCTAATTCTGATTGGGCAGCTAAAAAATACGTGTCTCTTTTTTTTTTGTTTGCTCCTCTACAGCGCATCCACAGTTCATTCAAATCTGCGAGTTCGGGTCGGGATACCTCAGTTGTTAGTTTTTTTTAAAGCCCAAATACCAGGTATATAAATCATAACTTTTAAAAATTGGTAAGATTCTATATACTATTCTATATACAGGCACTCTGATTTCAATATCGTACTTTAATATTTCAATCTATGATGCAGTTTTTCCACAAAATGACTTTAAAATTTGACGCATGTAAATGCAGTTTCTTACAATAACGTTTCTAAACTGCAATCAACCTGACTCCATTCAATGGAAATGTAAATACTATTTTTATTTTCGATTCAAAAAACTTTAGATTAAACCCGCTATTTAGTAATTTTTCTTATTTTTCAAAATTTTTTACGGTTTAAGCGACTTTTATAGCTAAACCAGCAATTTCAGTAGAAACAGCCTAAGAGAGCAAAATCTCAGTAGTGTAGTCTATTTACTAGTATAAGGTGGCGCAAAAGTAATCCTCCTACCAGAAAATGCTATACATAATAAATACATTATAAAAAAAAAACATCGGAAGGTTATTTTTGCGCCACCTTATATATAAATAATAATCAGTAGAATTTGGTTCAACTGCATATAATTCGGCGTCAAAACACATTATTTTTGTTCCACGAGGTCGTTTTTGTAAGTTTTACATATTTGTTTCATGAAAAAAACGCACAAAATTAAAAAAAAACATCTTATTTTTAAATGAATAAAATGAATAAGAAAACTTCGTTAAAAACTTGCAAAACTTTAATGCAATGTAGCAAAAAATCTGGCCCATAACTGAAAAAGCTGGGTACGTCATTAAAATCAGCGCGTTCGAAATATTTATAATCAGTTGTCGGTACTCTTGTTTTATTTTTCGAGTTGCGCAGTGTAATTAAAAGGAATTAAAAAACACACAACAGTAGGGGCATTCATAGCAAGAAAAAATATCGGAAGAGAAAACTTAATATTTACTAATTTTAAAAAAATTATTATTAAGCCAGTTAACATTCTTAGTACCGTCATATTGTGAATGCCCCTAATGTTTCCTTAAATCCTTTTTAATATCATATCTTCTTCATAACCTTTCTTTTTTCATTAGTTAAGTCGATATATATATATATTTTTTTTTTAATAAAAACAAAAAGAACTGATTTCTTAGTTAAAATGTTACTTAAATGTAATTCTATTTCTTTTGTAATATAATATTGCATGTGTATTTATTTAGTTTTAAGTTTTTTTGTTAAGTCCTTATTTAAGTTTTTAAACGAAATTATTTGTTTATAAACCACATTCATACAAACACAATATAATTATTCATAGTCCATATTTGATAAACAGTTTTAAAACTTGATTCAAGACAACTAAAATCAGTGTAATTTTTCTAAGTGTAGTTTCATCTATAAATAAAAATAAAACAGTTGTATCAGTGTAAGCAATTTAAAATTGTTCTAATTGAACACTAATAATGATATTAAAAAGAAACAAAAAAAAATAATAAACTGTGTTTTAATTTGGGGATAAGAAAACTTAATTTGGAGCATCCACCGATTTAGCTGATATTAATTGGAGCATCCACCGATTTAGCTGATATTTTCATATATTTTGAAGCCCATAGCAAATCTTAATATTCAGTTTTTAAAATTCTCAAAAACACGCAATTTTTCATGGTTTTAATTTTTAAAAAAAATTTAAAATCCCGAAATGATGTAATTTTAAAGAGCTACGAGGGCGGATCAATAAGTCCGTGACTTTTCGAATTTCTCTCTCATTTACTTTGCGTTTAACAGCTGTTCAAAACATACAACCTAGTGGATTTTTTTAAAAATTTTAAAAAGTGACTTTCGAGTTCTCATTAAACATTATTTTTTGCGAAAAAAAACCGACACTACAAAAAAAGGAAAAGCTTGATAAATACTATGGGGACTCTGCACAATCGATTTCAATGCTAAAAAAGTGGTTTACTGACTTTCGTTGTGGTCGCACAAGAACAAATGACGCTGAACGTTCTGGACGGCCAATTGAGGTCAATACACCCGAAAATGTCGAAAAAATCCACGATATGGTGTTGGCCGATCGAAGAGTAAAAGTGCGTGAGATTTTTGATGACATAGGCATTTCATATGGCAGTGTGGTTTCGATTTTAAATGATCAGTTGGGCTTAAGAAAGCTGTCTGCAAGATGGGTGCCGCGTTTGCTCTCAATTGACCCTAAACGTAGTCGTGGCCAATAAGGAAAACTATAAACGGCGAATATTATGCCAACTTATCAGACCGATTTCACGAGGATTTAAAAAAACCGACCCCATATGGCCAAGAAATGGACCACGAAAATTTCTAAGGGAAGGGATACAAAAATTGGAGAAATGTTGGACTAGGCAATAAGAAGCGCTTTTTGTATGTTGACAACATTAATGCTTCATGGTATGCATTATTCACTGTTTCAAAGTAGGCATTTTAGGAAGCACTACAGAGTGCGTTCCGTAATTGCTTTATAGTAAGCAAGGCGGTGAAGCGCTATTTTGGAAGCATAAAATGTAGTTACTGCTTACCAAATCCAGGTTATTTTTTGCTGGGATGGTATTAATGTATTGACACAAACATTTTTTTTTAAATTTTAAGTTTTTAATAGTTTTATAGCCAACGAATGTGCGACCCTTTACGTATCGATTACCAAGAAGTTGTTAACAAAACACCATAAAATTGGGCGAAGTTTGGTGTATGTCGCGTTAATGTGTCATAAACGGAGTAAGAGCTCCTCAAAAATGGAAAAAATAAACGTGATTTTAAACAATATTTTGGCGAGGCATAACCACATTTTCATTGCCAGGGTGTCTCGAATATGATGTGATTTTAATATTAAATTTAACTTTTCGATTTTTCTGGTTTTTTTTTTATATAAATTTAAAAGATGTAATAAAGCACGAACTTTGCTCTTAAATAATGTATACAAAAAAAACAATATTACTTAACCGGAATGGATGTAATACAGATTTCGAAGTAACGTAGACCTGAATATTAATAAACAAATGTGTAATAGCTTATCTGTTTTAAAGCAGAAATCATTTTAAAAAAATAGCTTAAGTGAAAGTAAGGCAAATTATCAAAAATTTGTTTTTACAATTGATAACGCTTAAGTGTATATACGATTTTTTTGTTGAATTTGTTTTTCTTAAAAACTTAAAAAAAGTTTTAAAAAATAGTTTATGCTCATACTTTGATTTATTATTATAGCTTAAGCTACTTAAGCTATAATAAATTTAAGACCTATCTGTTAGTTAATCACTTAAGTGGAAGACACGTAAATTTACTAATTTACTTATGTTTCTGATTTCTTACTTGGCCTTCATATTTTTATTAACATTAATTATTATACGTTAGATAATTTTGTTTTTACAAAAATCAAACAGAAACAAATTTAAATAAAATCCGTAATAGCTCAAACGTAAAAATTTAATTTAAGCGAATTTGCTAAAATGACACAGATTTATAAAGCTATATAAGACCATATATAGTCATATCGATCACTACATATATTTGTATTATTAGTATATGGCTTATGTAGTTATATATGGTGTAAGATTTGAGCACATATAATTATTTAAATAAAAATTGTCTGATGTATTTGTATATAATCATAATTTTGTATAATCATAAGCCGTAATATGCTACTATTGTAAGCGGTATGTAACAAAATATGTATCCATATATGGTGCAATATAAGCTAATTAAAGGCATTATAATATTCTGTCTTACAAAAAATATGCTTGTGTGTAATATATAATACAACTTAATATATATTTATATATGACATTAAATGATGTAAGATATAATTATATAATATTGCATATATAACACATGATTTTCTATGCGTATAATATATAAATATATTGCTAAATATAACCCCATACATACCCGAGAAAAATTTTAATATGGAGTATAATATAATTATATCTCAATTGATAAGTTCCCATATATAAACATATACAAATTGGTCCGAAAATCCGTCATCTACATGTATCTAATTATATCAAACTAGATATAATTTCATACAATTTTAGCCAAGATTTTTGCATATCCAGGACATTAAATTATATTTAATTTGGTATAAATATAACTGATTTATAAAATTTTAGTAGATTGTGCCCCACATTCCATGACAAAACGATTAGATTCAAACAATTGCAATTAGATTAAATTATATCTGTTGAAATTTTGTTTTGAATAACATGGTATAAGATAAGATGCGATTATATGTGAAATTCTGATTTATATTTTTTTATATTTGATGCCATACTCAAATAAAAAAGTTAATAAAATCAGCAAAAAATTTTGCTGAGTCAGCAAAATTTTAGTCAGGAGGGTGCTTGCAAAAAAATTGCTAATGTCTGCAAAATCTTTTGCTGAAAATCAGCGAGTTGATTTTTAGTAACAAAATTAGTTGATTCAGCAAAAATTTTGCTAAGACTTAGTGGATTAGAAATTAAAAACCCCTTGCTAAACATTAATACAATTTTTGCTGAATATTAGTAGACTGAAAAAAACTCAAAAAATTTGTAGAAAATGTTTACTTTAGTTAATTTATTTTGCTGAAAATCATAAAACATAATTTTTTGATTTCTTTTAAAATAATTTACACTACATTACAAAATATAAAAATTTTCATATTCCCACATTGACGACATGAATTAATGTAATATCTGCAAATATATAGAAATAATTATATATGTATAACATAAACAAAATTATCTTTCAACTACTTACATCAATGGTTGTCTCAATGATGCTATCTTTTAAAGGAACGCTAATGCCGCAGAGAATTATAGAAACGAAACGAAAAAATAACAAAATGTAATATAAACAACCCGTTTTTTTTGTAATAAGAAAAAGGAAACTTAAAAATTTACCCAAGATGTATGTCTTTGTCTTTCGCTGTAGTCTGTCTACCTGCTCTATATTTGTTGTCAACTTGACCACTCAATTTGACTACAAATACACATTTAATCTCTTTTAAATTTAAAGGTTTTATTTTGTCTTTTACTTAATTAATAGACAATGACTTTCACAGGCCAGTGAAAACGCAAAATTTAAGTTGTTTCAATCCACAATTTTGTTTTATGTATGAAAAAAAGATACAAAAATCTTCCATGGTTGATTTTTTTATGTGTCTTACTAGAGTTGTACTTTTTAATATAATTTTCCTCGTCACTACTACATCTTGACGTCTAATTCATTCTGCGTATAACTTTTAATCTGATTGTCGTTCACACTATTGCTGTGATAATCAACACAATTTTTTCTAGCAAAATAAATTAGTAAAACATTAGTAAAGTATTAGTAAAACATTAGTTCAAAACAGTTAAGTGCTGACGAAAATTTTAGTTTAAAACATAATTTTAGCAAAAAATTTGCTGAAAAATAGTATACCTGATTTACAAGATGTTTTACTAACTTTTCTACTAACTTATTTTTTTGAGTGCATATAAAATCAGATATTCTTGACTAAATTGTAAAGGGTCCGCCATCTAACTTATTTTTTTCAACTAGTGCTTATTTCGTGAATGGTAACACTTACCTCATATCTGATTTGACAGATACTTAGCTTTATCCTTCCGCTGAACGAATATGGTCCGTATATTCGTTATCTTGTGAAAAAAGTGAAAGAAACTGGCATCCTCATCGATAAACCAAAGCGTGAAAAGCCAAAAAACAATGCGTACACCCGAGAATATTGCTGCTGTGGCAGAAAGTGTGCGTGAAGCGCCATCAACATCAATTCACCGTCGTTGAACATTTCGGAGACATCATTGAAACGAATTTTGCATAAAGACCTTTGTATGACGCCATACAAAGTCCAATTGGTTCAGGAGTTAAAAAAAAAAAGTTATTTGGCGGACCCTTTACTTGGTTGCAAATAAATTTATATGATCCCAGACCAAAAATTATTTCTATTTCATTTTAGATGTCAGACTTTAAGTAATTTATAAAATGAACCTGCGATTCAAAACTATTAGTTTTTTGATCAATTTAAAACGCACCACCTAATAAATAAGAGATTTTCTATATTTTTTTTTTTAATTATTTTTTTTTCTAACATAACAGATTTAAAATAATTATGTTCCTAACAAACATATTTTCATATCCTTATTAAAAGCCATATGCACTTAATCTGTTTAGATTTATTTATTTTAAGTTGTTAGTGCAGGTAATTGGTATATTATGAATTACAACAGCTTCGGATTTAACGATCAAATACAAATTCATAAAACAAGATTTGTCGTAAATAATTAATTATATAGTATAGTTGTTGCTGTTGGTGACTTTATTAAAGAACTATGAATGTGCACATATTATTATTAAATTTGGCCCTTGTAAAAAAGTTAACAATTTTTTATCCAAACTAACCGACAACAATGAATTAGTATTACGTTCATACCGAATTTTTCCCATAAGTCAAACAAAAGGCACGCGTTGCGTTTTTGAAGTTACATAAAGTCTGGCTCGCAAACAACATCTCGCAGAAGACAAAAATACGCATATTCAACTGCAGCGTAAAATCGGTGCTTCTATATGGCTGTGGGTAAAATACAAACGTTTGTAAATAGGTGTCTGAGACAAATATTACATATATAATGGCCAAATTGGATATCCAATGAAGCTCTTTGGCAGAAGGCAGGTTGTTGTCCTATCGAGACCGATATTGCCAGAGGTGCACTTGAATGGAACTACCAAGGCCAGCGCCCGTCCAGGTAGACCACGAAATACATGGATTCGATGTATTAGAATGGAACATGAAAAAGTTGAAACAACATGGAGCGAAATCAAACTACTTGCCAGAGACAGAATGATGGAAAGAATTTGTTAACGCACTATGTTCCTTGTGAACTTTTTATTTAAATATTTTAAATCACAACATTGTAAATATATTATATTTAAATAAATAAAGGACATATATATACAAAATTTAATGTCTGTTTATTTCCATCGAAGTTTTCTGTAATGGATTTTGATCTAACTATTCATTATAACTTTTGCAACTTCAGCTATTTTTAAATTATTAATCATTTCTTGACCCAAATGTTGGTGCCATGAATTAATTTTGCCACAATGCGACGACTCAAAAGAAAATGCTTATGTTGTGGACAATGGTCACCAGCGCTCAACGCATAAATTTAAGTTTTTGAAGTCATATACAAAACTATAAAATTATGTATTTCTACATTAAATTAGATGTGATTATATCCGATCAAAATCCGAATAAAATTTTAAAAAATGTAATTTATTTATTTATATTATATCCGATATAATTTGCTTCACCATTTTTCGAATCATAACATATTTCCCGTTATATCAAATGACATATCATTATATATGTCATCATATAATTTTTTTACTCGGGAATTAAAAAACATGTCATTGGAATGATAACGAAATTTTTGGCCTTGACATTGTCAGTGACAGCAAGTAATGCCCATTAAATATCAATGACAATGAAAAATTCCCAAGTATGCTTGGAACAGAATAACTATACAAAATAAATTTAAACTAACGTGTTTATAAAACTTCATATCATTGTGAATGAATATTCTCACTTGGCTAACTATGGAATTTCTAATAATATACAATTACAACAGCTTTCAGCACAGACATACACTTTATACGACAGTACTTAATGCAACAGCGCCATCTGTTATGTAGTAGTGCACGCAAATATCCGAGACACTCACCAAGTAACGCTGCCAAAGTATTGAGTACCCATTACCGAATGCTTTTTCGTATATTCAATACTCATTCACAAATGTTCCATGCCATGACTATAATATTTAAAAAAAAAAACTTTTCAAAATTTTTGTCGTTAAAATAATTCATAAATATTTAACTCAAAAGTAACGACATTTAACAACCCTTACACGCAGTGTCACTACCCAGTCAGAAACTGCCAGTATAACAAGAATAGTGTGAGTTTTGAATGTTTTTTGTTAGGAGAAGTTGTTCCGCCTTTTCGGATCCTTATACATTAAAGTTGATATATACGTCATATGAAAGATCGAAATTGGAGTACGATGCTGTAGTCTGGAGTCCATACTATGGAGTTCATATCTCTCGAATCGATAGAGTGCAGAGAATATTTGTAAATTATGCACTTTCATCGATTACATTTGTTGACTGTATACCTTCATATAGATGAACGTGTTTACTTTTGGGTTTAGAAACTTTGGAATATTGACGTAGATTTTAATCTGTGTTACTTATCCATGATATAATTTTCGGAAGTGATAACTGTCCTGAATTTTTATCGCAAATATCGTTCTATATTCCGCCTAGAATTCTTCGTAATAATCGTTATATTTCTAATATACCTTGTCATCGCACAAACTATGCCCAAATAAGTACTTCAAATCGTGCGTGTAGTGATGTAAATTGTATTAATGAGATTGCGTTCAACAAAAATCCTAATAAATTTTGCACTTCGAAAAAAATCTTCATATTGTTGGTTTTTGAATTTGTAAATTTTTTATAATTTTTTTTTTTCGAGGCCATACTCTATATTTCTTCATTAGGATATTGTCCTAACAAATAATCTATAGAGTTTTTTTGTTTTCAAATTTATTATTTGACCCTTTCAGGAATGTGTTGATAGATCTATTTCCGGAATTTTCTAGGTTCCCATCATCAGAACACGTTTTGATAGCGGTAACAATCCCATGTCAAACATCAAACATTCATATGAACTAGTTTATTTTTTATATTTTTATTTTTAAATACTTATTTGTACATTAATTTATATATGTGGCGTTTCATCTCAAGTGCTCCAACTTTTGAAGCCGATGTCTTCCAATCGGGATGAAATTTGCACCAAGGTTAGTGCTATTGGATAGTAGTTTAGACACAATTTTTCAACTTGATCGGTCAAGAACTCTCTGAGTTATAGGGGGTCAAAATTTGGCATTTTGGCCAAACAGTTGCTTTTTGTCATCCATGTAACTTATTACCTATTGTTCTTAGCAAAAGTTGTCCTAAATAGTTTAGATAGCTATTTCTTCAATCTTTCGAAAAAAATATTAAAAAATAAAAATATTATTATTTTATGACACTTGACTTTAAAAAGTGTTTGGAGAGGTAGAAGTTAACACTTTGTTGAAAAGGTAAAAATTAGCAGGTAGTTTATTTTTATTATTATTAATAACATTTCGTTAAAATGATCTTAAAAAACTATTTATTGTCATTCTAAAGACATTCGGAAATGTCGTAAAGGAAACGACCTAGCTTTCTTTTGAGCAAAAAAAAATTAAAAAAAATGGGGCATATTTTGAAAAAAAAAAGTAAAAAAAAGTTTTTGATTTTGAAAAAATAAATCAAAAAATTAAATAAATAGCTATCTAAACTATTTAGGATAAATTTGCTAAGAACAATAGGTAATAAATTACATGGAAATGTCAAATTTTGACCATCTTTAACTCAGAGAGTTCTTAACCGATCTTGTTGAGAAATTGTCAATATCCAAAAGGACTAACATTGGTGCAAAATTTCAGCCCGATCGGAAGACCTAGGTTTTAAAAAGGTGGGTCACTTGAGATGAAACGACCCATATTTATTTTTTACATCTAGTCTGCAAGTAATTTTATATGTTCCATTGACTATATAAGTGAAATGAAATCATCAATTAATTAGTCCTTTCAATTAATTAGTCTCATGTATGATAGAAGCCATACTTGGCACTAGTTAATTGAATGCAACAATTAATTGACGATTTAATTGGCATTGTTTGATGTCAATGGTAATTAAATTGTTTGCTATTACAATTGGTTAAAAACAATGCCAATGAAATTTTATTGCAATTGGAATTGATCAATGCAAATACCTTTAACATACAAATTTAATTGATTATTTACAATTGCTTAATGCAATTCTCTACAAAAAAATGTATTTGCAAATTTTAATCAAAATCCTATATTTTTGCGTACTTTATATAAGTTTGGTATTTCATCAAGTATTTATTATGAATACACAGAAAAAATTAAAAACGGATTTCAATTAAAAAATTTAATGAATCAATTAATATTTCAATTGATTTTGCTCCTATCACGGCAATAATAATATCAATTAAAACTTTTATTAAAAATTAAAAAGGAAAAAAGTTCTAAATAACTTCTACAAAAAAAAAACATGATACTCACAAAAAAAAGTGTGTGAACGGTACATTGGTATGTGTGTTTTTTGTTATTGCTGCGTCTGTTGTATGTGTACTTGTTTTGTTTTTAAAGTTCAAATGCATTTTGTGTTTTATTATGAAAATTTTCTATTTTAGCTACCCAGCAAAACTTTGATAATGGGTGCGATAAAGTAATGCATTACCTTGTAATGTGTACTCCTTACCTGTATCATTGTTTTCCAACAAGAAGTAATAAGTTTACCGATAACTGAACACTCATGGATTACCTTGTAATGATAAATCATTACATTTTACATTACTTCAAAACATAAAATAATGACTTACCGATCATCAATTACATAATGCATGGATTATAAACGTTAAGTAATTATTAATATATATTTTTGAAAATCTATTTATAGACACATTACTTTGTGATATTTTGTAAGCATGAGGGTAAGGTGTATATTTTGATATGTATCACGAACGAAAACACGAGCACAACAACTCAATTACATTTTAAGCAATAAAATACTATATGTATCGATAGCTCAGTTGGCAGAGTTCTCGCCTAACTAGTTGTTAAATACCAGAGACACAGGTTCGAATCCCAGCATGACCACGTTATTTATTTAATAAAAAAAGTTGTTTATTTAATTAAAAAAAATATGTGTAAAAAAAATTTGTTATGCATTTTTTTTTATGAAAATCTATTTATATATACATTCATTTTTCCCACCATGTAACCATATAAGTAACCAGTTACTTTAACCCCTACAAGGTAATGAGTCCTCCCATTACTTTTAGGCTCATCGCCTGTAAAACTCATCAGTGAATTGTAAGGTGTAATGTAATGCGTGAAGCCTTATGGCGATACATTACTTTACCCATTATTTGGTAATGTATATTTTTGCTGGGCAACATTGTATGAAAAAGAATAGAATATGTATTTATATATTTAAAAGTCAATGAAAATATTAACTGATTCAATTAATTATTTGTTAAGAAACAAATTTAGTTCAAATCAAATCTTTAATTAGATATTTTAGGTTGATAACTTTTTCTGTATATATACATTTATAGTTAGGACTTAAATTTAAAATTTTAATCCTTTTTTCCAAAAAACAAAAACACGTTTTATAAACAATTTTTTTTGTCCAATTACAATGGGATCTTTAGGCATTGGTATAAATAAAAAAAATTGTTATTGGCATTGGAATGGTAATGAAAGTTTTTGGCATTGTCATTGACAGCAAGTAATGCCAACAAAATTATAATGCCAATGAAAAACTCCCAAGTATTATAGAAATACAATCAAGAAATGGTTGACATTTGGAATCACTTATAAATTTGCTTAAAAAACCTGTACTGTTAATATGGATCCATTTAACCCAAAAATTGTTTATTTAAAAAAGTCTTTAAGAAAAAATTTATATTAAGTATGAGTGAGTTAAATATATACAATTCAATAAAAAGAAACCAAAATTTATGATGTTATGAATGTACATTAGGGGTATAACTTTTAAACAATTTTGGAAAATATGAAAGTGGTTGTTGCAACAAGCAGCTGACCATAAACAACTATAAATAAAAATTGTATCAAATTAGTTTTCCTACTATTTGTATATATTGTAATATTATAATTGTATATATTGTAATATCTCTATTTCAGGTAATTGTATTAAAACGGAAGCACAAATTTGATAAAACGGATGTTTAAAATTTTTAAAAAATTTTATGCAAAATACTCAAAAATTTCAACTTTTTCCATAAAAATTTTCTAAACTTTTGATAGTCTCGTTTTATAAAATGACCGCATAAATCTACACAAAATAAACTTTTGTTTGAATGTACACGCAGAAAAAAGACACGTTTGAATATGTTTGCAGGTAATTGTATGTACTCGTATGTATGTTTACAATCATTCAATTTTTAAACCTATACGAAGTTATTTTTGCCATTTTATAATTTTTGGATATTATGTTTGGGACATGCAAACAAACTTATAATAAACATATGCGGACAAACATATATATATTTACCGGTAGATGTTTTGTCTCTAGTTCAAAATATATATATGTTCACAGGCAAAAATAATTATATTTGCAAGCAAACATGTTATATTAAAAACATGGGAAACGGAAATGTTTCCCAAGCAAAAGTATATTACCATCATTCATATTTCCAGCAGGACGTTTATTTCGTTAATATTTTTTTACCCTTAACATTGCGGTATTATTTCGCCATAAACAAGTGATGAGATTGCTTTACAGAATCCGAAAATGTTTAAAATAAAATGTCTCCAAATTTGCAAAATTTTCTATGGAAATAATCATACAATAAACTAAATTAAAATTTTTTTCTAAAAAGCGTTTCAATATACTTTAATAGATCCGTTTTCTTGCTTTTCCAGCCCAGTCTAGTAAGAAAATACTTAGTTACAAAATTACAGAGAGTGAGACCAAATTTACTCTCAAAAACAAAACTATGCAAAAAAGCAAGCGAACGAAACATTTGGCAGAATTGGTAAAATATATTACCGGCATTAAAGCAGGTGACAATTATAGAAAGTTAACTATATTGGTTATACCCCTAATGAAAAAATTTAT
The DNA here is from genome assembly GCA_021234595.1 of Delia radicum. NCBI lineage: Eukaryota > Metazoa > Arthropoda > Insecta > Diptera > Anthomyiidae > Delia > Delia radicum. Next base: position 188,271,883 of record CM037855.1, on the reverse strand, counting down.
TAAATAATGAGAAAATATCAACAAGCAACAGTGCCCCTACCACCCACCCCACCCCAAATGACCACATTACGACGAAATGGCTAAGTGATTGAATGAAAGTACAAAGGGGACTTTATACATCAAACATCAAACACACACAGACACAGACACAGACACAGACACAGACACTCTGACTCATGCCTTTTGTACGTACAATAAATAACAACAACATAAAAAATAACCTCTACCCATTACTCGTAAGTCTAATTTAATTATTGTCCCTTGTCCCACTGTAAAAATGATTTACAAGATGATTGTACTTTATCTGAATCTATGCATGTTATACCCCAATAGTCACATATACAAGTACAAACATATACAGTGTGACCTAGCTTAACGCAACTTAAAGAATTTAAAGCAAATGGAAAAACATCAGAATTAGAATTGTCAAAACCGGTTTCCGTATTATTCGATATCCCATTTTTTCTATTGTTCCGGCTTTTTCCTCTCGAATAATTCGGCATTTTCGAATATTTTTCAATTTAAAAATTGCAGAGAAATAATTATGTTTTGGCATAATTTGCAAGGTGTCGCTCAATTTAAAATGCTAGCAAGTATAAAATCCTGAGAAGTCAAATTAGATGTGGCCCTTTTTGTTTGTTTTTTATTATTTTTTTTTTTAATTTTTTGTGCTGTATTTGGATTATCCTATATAGAGATTTAAAAACTTTTCCTTATTGAGCTTAACTGCTTTTTCTAAAGATGTTCTGCCTTAAAATGTTTTTTACTCATAAGATAATATTTTTCTAGTTACTTTGAATTTAAAAAAGTGTTGTTTTACAAGTTTTGTACTTTCGTTTTTTTACAATATATTTTTGCTTTAAATAGACTAAATTTAGGATTTTTGTTTTCCCTAATATACTAATGAAAATAACTTTTAGGGTTAAGCATTATAGTTCGCAGCTCATTTAGTTCACTTCATTATTGAACTACACGATGAAAAAAGTTTATATATAGTCATATATGTATTGATACGATTATATATTAAAAACGTATGTGGCCATATGTAACGATATATATTTACATCTCATATATATTTATATGAAAATTTTTAATACAATGCTATATATCAGCATATTTTGTTTCGTTGATCTTTTTTATCTCATCATATATATTTGATATAGCTAAATATGCGATCATATATACTTCCATGTATAAATATATGTATGCACAGCGCATACTCTAGAGACATTTATTCGTTCCCCCGCATAGTTTAGGGACATTTGCTTACTTTGGGGACTGTCCCCAAAGTTTTCGCGCCTTTTCATACATCTAGCGTTTAAGATGAGACAATTTTTTTTATATACCGCATATTTCGGCGACAATTTTGGGTGTGTCCCTAAAGTATGGGCTGAGCATACATATATATATAAGTATATATAAAGTATATATATGTATAAGTTTATATGATATATATGACAATAAAACCAATCAAATTGTATCACTTTTATAAATAATAATATATGGCATCACAGATAATTCTGTATAAAAATATGTGTTAAAATTAAGAAGAAAAATACTATCACTGTTAGATATAATTATATATAAACATATGTGGTAAAAATTTACATAAAATCTATAATTTTTAAATAAATATAATTTTTAAAAAAAAAAAATATTGTAAAAAAAAATTAAAGAAAAAAACTTAAATCAGAAAATCTTAAAAAAAAAATAATGAAAAGCCCAAAAATTTTAAGAAAAAGCTATTTTAATGCTCAAAATCAGAAAATCAAAATAAAGCAAAAAAAAAAAAAAAAACATAATTGATAATTATATATAAACATATATGGTAGAAACAAGAAAAACTCCTATCGCTTTTACATATAATTGTATATGGCATCACATATTAGTCATACTGAAATTGTGTCTAATTTTCCAATACATTGACTGATACTTACATTTTCATTATTATTTGGAATGTGCAATAAAATAGTAGTGCGGATTTCCAAAGAATTTTATGAAGTTATATCAAATTATATATAACTTGATCAAATTATATAGACCCATTTTTCGCATCAAATTATATCAGATGAGATTCCATGGGATCTTATGAGATAATGTCATCTATGACATTTTTCGGATCAGCTATGATATGATGTGATAATGAATTATTTATGACTATACCTATATCGGAACTTTTTTCATCGGGTAGTTTGTTCTTCAAGTTCACTTGGCTATTCACCTCATTTTATTGATTGTTCATATAATTATATTTATCAGTTTTTTTTTAAACAATTCTGAATATATTGAAAGCAAATAAGAAAATATAATTTAAAAATGAACTAAATCCTGATCGAAATGAACTAAAATGCCTAATAACTCTAGAGATTAAAAAAATGTTGCGTCCACCAATTTCGATGAAAGGCATTAAATCGTTCGATTTCAGTTTGTGATTTTTATCCACTTTTTATTTTTAACATCATATTTGAACCTCTAATTCACAATGGTGGGTGTCATGGTAGAAGACCTTTAGCCAAATTTACTTTTACTACTTTTACTTTAAATTTGCTCAAATAAATTGGTAAATTTAAATAAGTTAAATTTATAGCCCTTAATGAATCACAAGACGTTGTTTTTTTTTCTCCCGCTTTAATTGAACAATTTTTTTAATATACGATGACCAAACTTTTAGATTTCCCAAGCCTTTTTATTTTAAAACGAACTCTTAAGAAAGAAGGTCTGTTTGGTTTTAAATGTCAATAATGTTTTGAAATTTGTACAAAAAAATTAAATTCAAAGCGATATTAAAAAAAACAAAACAAAAAATCTGCTTATTCGAACCGACATTTTGAAAAATGCGTTTTTTTAAATATTCGAAAACTGGGGTTTTTCAAATATGTCGAATATTTGACAATTCTAAGTAAGAGCAAAAAAGTCTGTTTTTCTAATTTACAATATATTTTTTATAGTTGCAAATTTGAATGTTTCCATTGCAGGGATTACCAAAGTGTTGCGTTATGCCAGGTGGTACTGTATTGTAAGTATGTATGCGACCACTTAAACTTTTATGTCTAAAGGTCATAAAAAATAGGAATTCAAAATATGTACAGATGGATGATGTGCTTTGGCAATGTTTTATGCGTATGTATGTGTCATTCATTCATAACTTTGTAAGCCTAGTCTGCGTTTTTTTTTTCTGCTGGCTAGTCGTGAATTTGTAAAATTATGCGCCAATAATTTTTATTACTGACCCTATAAATTTTAAAATTATGTTTAAGTGATGCACTCATAGAAATAAATCTGTCAAAATAGCAGAAAAAGCTAATAAAATTAGTTAAAAACTAGTTAAATTGCCGACCAACTGATGAAATTAGAAAAATTTTTTGTGACAAATTGTAGTAGATAAGGAGGACAATCATAATTCTGTTAAATATACAAATTTTTAATTTAACCAAATTTAAGTAAATTGAAAATTATAAATATATCTGCTAAAATCAACAGTCTTCTTTTTTTTAACCAAATATTTCTGTTGATTTTAGTAGGATGACTGTTATTTCCATTAAAAAAAAAATTGTGTACATTTCTCAGGGTTTCTTTGCTGTTTTTTTGTCTACAAATATTATAGATTTTTTTTTTGCTTGAGTAAATTATCTAAAATTCAACTTAAATGTAACTAAAGTTTTACATATTTAACTGTTTTTGGTTTTCTGGTCTATACCAGGGCTGGCAAAACTAAAAACTATGATACTGTGACATCATTTTGGGTGGTACGCGGATTTTTTCTTAATTATTGAAAAATAAAAAAACAGCAACAATTGTGCTAAGTAATTATCAGAGTTTTAAATATTTATTATTGACACAAAAATGTGAGCTTTATTAAAGCGATTATGGTGAAATTTCTCATAAAGATTATGGTGAAATTTCTCATGTAAATCATCTTTTAAAATGTTTAAAAATATGGCAAAAAATACTCTTCTTTTTACAAAATTACGACTAATATCCAAAAAAACTTATCCAGAAATCGAGGGTACGAGTACCACAAGTCTTAAATATTAAATTATTGCTTTTCAGAACTTATAATTTAGTTTCAGAAATTATCAATTGCATTTTAGATTTATTAATTGGATTTCGGAAATTATAAATTGAATTTCAAAAACTATCAATTGTATTTCAGTTTTATCAATTTCAGGGCTTATTGTAAAAACTTGATAAGCCACTTTGAGTATTTTCTATTTTATTACTTGTTTTTATTGTTTTCTAGACATTCATTAACAATTTTGTGGAAGAAGTCGAGCTTATACACTTACCACACATACCTACACATAAAAAAATTAGTTAGTAGAAAAGTTAGTAAAACGTCTTCTAAAGCAAGTATACTAAATGCATATAATAATTTTTAATGTAGTATGGTCATATTGGCCATTTGAAATTGCAAACATTTACGTTCAGATAGACAGACTAAAGCGAAAGACAAGAAAACACATCTTAAATAATTTTCTTAGTGCAAAAAAGGGTTATAGTTATATGTCATATTTTGATATTTTGATGTGGGAGTATGAACATTTTTATATTTTATATATATAACTTATTTTTTAAAACAATCACAAAAAAATCAGCTAAAAAACTAACTGAAGTATTATTTTTCAATAAATTTTTTTCAGTTTACTAATATTTAGCAAACATTTTGTTAACTTTTACCAATGACTTTTTAAATTTGAATGAACTACATGTTAGAAAAACGTTTGCTGATGTCAGCAAAAAAATTTTGCTGGCGTTAGCAATTTTTTAGCAAGCACCCTCCTGACTAAAATTTTGATGACTAAGAAACAGTTTTCGTTGACTTTACTAACTTTTTTTTTTGAGTGTATTGTATAAATGTGCTGCTATATTCATATTTCTATATTCTTTCCAACTTTAAAAGACGAAAATAAACCAAAAATGAAATGTGTCTCGTCAAGTTTTTACAATATGGCCTTCAATTGAAGGGCTTATTGTAAAACTTGATAAGTCCCATTTATTGTTTTGTTGATTTTTTGCTGTTTTCTAGGCTTCCATTGATTAGAATTCAACATAAGTCTTGATTAAATACTTATTACAACTACCTTGAGTATAAACGTCCTGTAAATTGTTAACCTTTTAAAGGCTAAAACAAACTAAAAATAAAATGTGGCTTATCTCGTTTTTACAATAAGCCCTTCAATTGTATCTCAGATTTAACAATTGTTTTTCAAATTTTATCAATTGCATTAGAAAAATTATCAATTGTTTTTCAGGAAGATTATAATTTTATTTCAGAAATAGTCCATTATATTAAAAAAATATTAATTGTATTGCAGAAATTATTAACTGTATTTGATATGTTCTCAATTGTTTTTCAAGATTATTAATATTTTTTCAGAAATTGCATTTCAAAGCTAAAAGTATATTCTAAGTACAATACAGGATTGATAGTTCTGATAAAAAATTAATAATATCTGAAATAAAACTAATAATTCCAGAAACACAAATAATATTATCTGAAATATATTAAATAATTTTATTTCAGAGTTAAAAATATGTTATAAATATATTATAGGATGGATACACGGCGTTACAAAATAGAAAATTGTAATAAACTTTAAAAATTACCTAGTGTAGGTTGTAGGCCTAGTTGAGTAAATCAATTTTAAATTTTCAGAATTTTGAATAGATCCTCAAAATCTAAAGTTATCGATAAAAAAACGTTTTTCAAGACTCCACGGACTAAAATATTTTTAAGTCTCAAGGAGAGTCCGTTTATGGGTTCCCGCCTGTTGCGATTGAAATTTGTATATGTTATAAAGAATCAAAAATTAAGATACTCATATTTTTCTTTAGCTGAACAATTTCATATTAAAGCGATACTGATTGGGGTAAAAATTAGCCATTATCTTTTGGTTTATTTCGTTATGTTAAAGTAAATATAGACAAATTTGGTATCAATGAAAGGTTTTTTGAAGCTACAATCACTCAAATTTTGTCCATAAACATTCAAATATTTTTTTTTTTTTTTTAAAGTGTGTTTTGAGTAACATTAAATCTAACGTTTTATAGAGGAAGTTTAGTTATATTAAGCTAAACATAGTGTATAAGAATGCCTATTTGATTTGAATGACGGTGCGTTTAAGCTATTTCCGATATTCGAGACCGTTTGGTTTTTATGCGACTTTTTCCGAAGAGCCTTCTTCCTCTACAATGCAAAAAATTTAAAAATGTGACATCCCTGGGTCCACTATGTTACTCAGTTTTAAAGCGATTTTAAATTTTCGAACGTTTTTGTAAAAATGAATAGTTAAGCTTTCCAAATATATATAAAAGTGTGGTCAACATATTTTCACTTTAAAAATTATCGTTTTAAGGTACACTCTAAGTTTTTTTAAAAAGCCCCCAAAAGGGTGCCTTAAAACGAAATTTTAAAAATGTGAAAATTTGCTATTATTTTGAAATTTTTAATTTTTTGAAAATTTTAATGCAGACAATTTAAATAGGCTTTTAGACAAATATATCTCACTTTAAATGGGGCTTTTACATGTATTTTCTGCAGGGATGTAGCTGTTAATATATCAATCGCTTCCCTACAAGTTTTTCCGTTTCTATTGCTATTTTATTCGTAATTTTTTTCGTTCCGGTTTACGATTCCTTTTCCATTTGTAATGTGCTTCTTCTCTTAAAAATGTGTATGAAAACAATTAAAAATTCCCAGTTCATTTGATATCATTTTTTTTAAAGTTCAGCCTTATAAAATGCTTGGAAAACTATTTTCTTCGCTGAGGTGATTTAATAGTCTTCTGCTATTTGATAATATCCTTTGAAAAATTTCACAAACTAATACATGCACATTTGCAATCAAACCTATAAAAAGTCAATGACAACTAGATAATGGCAACAAACCCAAATAGTATTTACAAATTAACATATTAAACCATTTTGCAACGAAAATAACTATAACGACAAAACAACCAGATCTTCAAAAGAATTAATTGAATTCGAGCATAATTCACGAGAAATTCAAATCAACATTATAAATCAGGGTTGGCAACCGATACATACGGTTTCACTAATACAAACTATTGAAATAAGTTGAAAATTATGCTGCAGAAAATCGGATAAAATTAACAGATTTTTTTTCTTCTAGATATTAGCAAGATAAGAATAGCAAAAAAAAAAATCTGTTGAATATACAAATATTTAGATGTATTTCAGCTAAATTTTAGTTAATTGAGAGTAACAAGTTAATCTGCTATAATCAGCCAAACTTTGCTAAACATTAATAGACAAAAAGAACATGACATTTTTAAAGTTTGTTTTTTGGTCTTCTGAAATCAGAAATCTATTATTTATTAGCAATATTTTCTGTTGATTTCAGCATTCTACAAAATTTTAGGTAAACATAGCAAAAATTTTGTTAATATATCAGTTTTTCCCAGGAAAACTTTAGGTACGATAAAGTAACACATTACCTTGTAATGTATACTCCTTACATGTATGATTACTTTTCAACAAAAAACAATGAGTTACCGATATTGGGTTAGATAATGCGTTACTTTGTTATGAATACTCCTTACCTTCAAAATTATTTTGAAACATAAAGTAATGAGTTATCAATAATTGGGCGTTGTGGTGTAATGGTTAGCGCGTTGGACTGTTACACAAATGGTCCCGGGTTCGATTCCCGGTGACGACAACATCAATTTAGAAAAATAATATGTATGAGTTTTCAATCACTTATATGTATCGCTGCGCCCACCTTCGGTGTTCCCATAGCACTTAACCCCACCGAAGTAAAATAATGAATCAGGGCTATGGAACAAAAGCTTCAATAAATTCGCCAACCCTACATCAGGTGGCGAGCAACAACTGTTCTAAGACTTATCATCTCGCGCAATTACAGTATTGCCATGTTTGAAGCCCTTCATCTTTCATCACTCCACTATCCCCTTTCCAATTCATTTTCATTTTAAGCAACCCATTATTATATGTGACGATTTTGATGTCACTTTTTCGCAACATTTTAATTTTAAACAACATTAAAAACATACATGGGCCAAAGTAATTTAATGAACTAATTGATTGATAATTTCATTACGATTTTATTGATATCAATTGTACATAAATTATTTTCATTAGGATTATTTAAATTAATGATAATGAATTTCATTGATTTTTTCATTGATTAATGGCTATAGTTTTAAATTTCATTAGCATTAATAATGCATTAATTTAATAAAACAAATTACACTTAACAGATAAGATTTTCGAAAAACTGATTGTGCATATCAATGAAATCAGTGCTTCACAGGTGCATTAAGTAACACACTCAAAAAAAAAGTTTGTAAAGTCAGCAAAAAATTTTGCTGAGTCAGCAAAATTTTAGTCAGGAGGATGCTAGCAAAAAAAATTGCTAATGTCAGCAAAATCTTTTGCTGAAAATCAGCGAGCTGATTTTTAGCAACAAAATTAGTAGATTCAGCAAAAGTTTTGCTAACACTTAGTAGATTAGAAATAAAAAAGCGTTGGTAAAAATTAATAAATTTTTTGCTGAATTTTAGTAGACTGAAAAAAACGCAAAAAATTTAAAAAAAATTGTAATTTAGTTAATATATTTGCTGAAAATCATAAAACATATTTTTGTGATTCTTTTAAAAATAATTTACAATAATTACGAAATATAAAAGTTTTCATTTTCCCACATTGATGTCATGAAGTAATTTAATATCTGAAAATATATAGAAATAAATATATATAACAAAAATTTTCTTTCAACTACTTACATCAATGGTTGTCTAAATGATACTATCTTTTAAGGACGCAACTGCCGAAGATAATTATAGAAACGAAACGAAAAAATAAACAAAAACAAACGAAACGAAAAAACAACCCTTTTTTTTGCAATAAGAAAAAGGAACCATACTAATTTGTGTGTCTTTGTCTTGCGCTTTACTCTGTCTACATGGCTGTATATGTTTGTTTGCAATTTGACCACTCTAGATTATTAATCTATTAACATTTATTATAGAAATACATATTAAATTTAAATATTTTCTTTTGTCTTTTATTTTATTAATAGACAATTATTTTCACAAGCCGGTGACAACGCAAAATTTAAATTGTTTTAATCCTCAATTTTGTTTTATGTATGAAAAACAGATACAAAAGTCTTCCATGGTTGATTTTTTTATATGTGTTATTAGAGTTGTACTTTTTAGTATAATTTTCCTCTTCTCTACTATATCTTGACATGCCGCGACATCTGCTTATCAGTACAATTTTTTTTAGCAAAATTAATTAGTAAAACATTAGTATATTAGTAAAGCATTAGTATAAAACAGTTAAGTGCTGAATAAGTATAACAAAAATTTTAGCTGAAAACACGATTTTAGCAAAAAAATTTGCTAAAAAATAGTATACCTGATTTACAAGACGTTTTACTAACTTTTCTACTAACTTATTTTTTTGAGTGCACTCTTGATACAAATAGGCTATGTCCGGGAAAACATAATAGAATGACTCATTGGAACGATATGTAAAGAAACGGGGACTGAGTGGAATGGGAACACTAAATACGAAGCTACGAAGTTTCAGTTTAAAAAAATTGCAAGGTTCATGAAAGATCCCGAGAGATTAATTTTTTATGAAACAGCCACAGGGTTTCCTTATTATTTATTTAACCAAAAACGTACGTGACAATACCAATTTAATCACTTCGATAATAAAATGGAAAATTGGTTTAATATAGAACGATATGGTATGATCCGGGGATAGAGGGGAATCGATACACTTAACACATTTGAGTTATCGGAAAGTGTTACTTCGGGTAGGATTTGCATAAATTTTGTTCTTTTTGCTATAGTAATGGTTATTTTTTAAATGGCCATTATCTCCAAACTAAGCGACATATGGCAAAACGACCACACACCGGAGTATAAATACACACCTTATAATATAAATGGGTTAGCTCCGGGAAAGATCTCGAGTGATAAATTTTTATAAAACAGCTATAGGAAGATTTATTAATTTTTTTTTTTTTTCTTATTGACGTGGTAACTAATACAAATAAACATGCTCGGATTAGTTAGTCTCGATTTCCGTTCCATTGCTATGTAAAGCAGTTTACACTCCATTTTTTTTTTTTTTTTTTTTTTTGGAAACAAATGCTTTTTTTTGCTCAATTGTAATTAGGTTTTAGGCCTTAGTGTGATTTCATTGGCATTACTAGGACAAATGCTAATGCCAACAAATTTCACTAATTAGATTTTTCAATGCTAATGAAAAATCCCAAGTATGATTAAAAATCATAAATTTAAATATTTGATTTAAGTAAATCGCTTGATAAGGGTTTTATTCGATTATGTGTTTTTTGAAACAAATTGTAATCGATTGAATTTTCAAGTTCGATTGAAAGTAAAATTCACCACAAGCCATAATATATGAATTCCAAAAAATGCTTTTATGAAATGAATTTTGAGTTAAATTTAATTAAGTTTATGAAAGTGGATTAAAGAATTAATTCTTTTCGAGCTTTGAAAACTCCACTATGATATGCATGGATTTACTATAAATACTGGAAAGATCTGTAAACAGTATTTAAACATAGATAGACAGCCATAGAGGGAGATGTATACATTAGGGTTATAACTTTTTTTTGCAAAATTTTTACCTATCACCACGTGATGGGAATTATTGTATTAATAATAACAACCGCTTTTTCGAGTCATTTTGAAACAAAACATCCCGTGCATTTCCTAAAAGTGCATCTTTAACGCCTTTCTACTATTAATGTTGCATTATTGGATCAAAATTACCGCACAACATATTTTAAATTACTTTTTACGTAACGTTATCGTTGTTTTGCGAATTGGAATACCCAAATCTCATAAAAGTGCTATAATCTTGTTTGTGTCAAAATCCGCAAAACACATCAAATTCATCTTAATAGTCGAATTACATTAAAATTTTAGCGAAATATTAACTTTTAGTTTAATTAAACAAAAAAAATGTTATCAAACTTCAAAAATGTTTATTCGGGAACTCTTTTGAAAACAGCAAAAAAATAAAACTGTGTTTCACTAGGCATATACTAGTGTATATTCTATGCATGTAAATTTACTTTAAATTTAAGCATGTAAATTCAATGCATGTAAATTTACTGCTATAAAGTGAGTAGAGTTTTGTGTAACATTACATAAAATGATTAAATATACACACAAAATGCCTAAATAACTAATTTAGATATTTATTTCTGCAAAAATACACACAAAAGGTAGTGATCTGCATGTTGGGAAATATGTTTTTAAAATTTATAAACATTTTTACCTTCAAACAGTAGTAAATTTTGATTATTAAATAGAAAATAATATAAGAAAAAGAATTGAAAAATTAATTTTTTTTTTTTTTTGTAAATTGAAGACAACCAACATATTTTTTTCGGAATTATAATTGGAAAATGCATAAAAAATAAGCTAAAATGCAAATAAACGTCCAATGTACCAAAAACTGTTGTTTAAAATACTAGCTGATACATATTGAGCGTTACATCTATATGTGTGTAACACTCCAACTTTCCATTTTCAACATAAGATTTTGGTGCAATATTTATAAAAATGCTTAAATTATAATAAAAATGGGTTTTATAAATTGCAGAGGAAAACAATTTGAGTTTCTGAATATGAAAATATGTCTGCGAATTCTTAAATACTAAAAAATTTATTACGCACATTATGAGTAATTTTACACATATTATGTATAATGGACCAAGTTGCTATACATTTTTCTACACATTTTGTATGTACCAATTTAAACACATAGAAAAAATTTACCCAACTTATAGTACAATAAAAAAATAAGATAATAGAGAAGTTAGTAAACGTCGTGTAAATCAAGTATACTATTTCTCAACAAATTTTTTGCTGAAATTGCGTTTTCAGCTGAAATTTTAGTTATACTTATTCAGCACTTATCTGTTTTGAACTTACATTTTACTAATATTTTACTAATTCTGTACTTATTTATTTTGCTAAAAAAAAATCTGCTGATAAGCACATTAATATATTGAAAGATATACGCAGAATCAAGTAGGTGTCGTAGGCATGTCAAAATGTTGTAGAGACGAGGAAAAGCACAACTCTTGTAAGACATAAAAAAAATCAACCATAGAAGATTTTTGTATCTGTTTTTCATTCAAAATGATGCTAGCAACGATAATACACATGTGGATTAAAATAAACTTTAATTTTGTGTTGGCAAAGTAATTGTCTATTAATTAAATTAAAGATAAAATCAACTATTTAAATTTATTAAACAATAAAGTGTATTTGTAAACTAAATCTTTAAAGTCGTTATTAATGTAGTGTGGTCAAATAGCAAACAAATATACGTTTAGGTAGACAGACTTATATTTAATTATTTCTATATATTTTCAGATATTAATGAACATTTTTATAAAGGGTACGCCATGTAACTTTTTTTTCCGATGCCGATTTTGCCAACAAACATCATCTTTTCAGATGAAGCTCATAATGCATGGCCAGCCGAGGCAGCCATTTGAATGAAATTATTTTCCGTTATTAACCGGAAGGATTGTACTTTCAAATAAAAAAGAAATTTGAGAAAATATTCAGTAGTTTTTTTTTTTATAGCATTTTAAAAAAAAAAAGTTATTTGGCGGACCCTATATATTGTAACGTATTGTAAATTATTTTTAAAAGAATCAAAAACATTTGTTTACATTTTCAGCAAATAAATTGACTAAAATATAATTTTTCTACAAATTTTTTGAGTTGTTTTTTTCAGTCTACTAATATTCAGAAAAATTTTTATTAACTTATAGCTAGGACTTTTGAATTTTTAATCAACTAAGTGTTAGCAAAACTTTCGCTGAACGTACAATTTTTGTTGCTAAAAATATTTGGCTGACATTTGCAATTTTGTTAAAACCGCCCTCCTGACTAAAATTTTGCTGACTTAAAAGTTATAACCCTAGTATACATTGAAATACATAAAAGGAGTATATTATACAATTGAACAACAGGTGTATTAGCATGTACTTATTTATGTTTGTATGGATTAGTGTTTTGCATAACTAAAGTACAGAGTAGCAGGCTTGCCAGATATTTTTTTCATTTTCCGCTAACATATCAAAAAATATCCCCAAAAATCCGCTATTAAAAAAAAGTTTAAACAAATTATTTCTTTTTAATTTTTTTTTATTTAATTTGCAATTATTAAATAAATTGGTAGATTTTTTTTATCGCTATTGAGCAATTCCATTTAATATCACCATGAAATTAATCGATGTTTTCCGATTTTGATAAAATTTTCTGAGTGTGTGCGGTAGTGAACGCAAGTAATAAAAAAAAATATTTTTTTTTTTTTTGGAAAACTCTGGCAACCCTATAGCTTCAAATTGTGGGGTAGGGACTTCATTTTAAAGGCATTAACTTTGATGTGTAAAAAATATCGATGCACAAGAACGGCAAGGCTTTGGGGTATAAAAAAAATAAATAAAAAAAATTTTACACATATTTTAAAAATAAAAATTTTTGAAAAAAAACTTTAAAATCAATTTTTGGAACAAATCCTTTTTTAAAAAACAATAAAAAAAAAATTTACAAATTTTTAAAAAAAAAATTTTTTTGAAAAAAGCTTTAAAATCAATTTTTGGAAAAGATCCTTTTTTTAATTTTCATTTGTATGAAACTGCTGCACATGTGTTCTAAATTACCCTAAAAATTTCAGAGTGGAAAGCTCCTTACTTAGTGATATATCAGAAAAAATGTAGAAGTATGTACACCAGAAAATGTTTTTTTTTTTTTTTTTTTTTTAATTGTTTAATGTTGCTGTTGAAAAACTACTATTACTATTAAAAAAAAACATTTTCTGATGTATATATAATAACAATATTCTCCCTATTGGGTCTATTTTTTCTATAAGTAAATTGGTCCTACCTACTACATTATGATATTTTTACTTTGATGTCTGAATAGTGTTAGTGTTTTTGTTGTTGGTTTTGCAGCTTAGTTTAACTCTTTTATAAATATTTAAAAACGTTGTGAATTATTGACATTATAAATATCTCTTACTACACTTTCTAAAAACTAAACCATAAATACAAGTATTAAAATTATTAATACACTCGAAAAAAATAGTGGAAAAACTTTTGAAACACTTTTATTACAATTGAACTCATTTTATTTAATTTGCAACCATACATACATACTGTAAAGAAGGGTATATATCAGTTTCTTATTTCATTTGCAAGTCATAGAAAAAATTCTGGTACCACTCCCATCTACATGCATTCTTGATCAGCATTAATACCGAAGTCGATAAGGCGATTTTCGTCTGTCTGTTGAAATGCAAAAGACTCCGCATATAAAGATGGTAGGTCGCTAAGTTTTGGCCAAGTTATTCGTTAATTTTATAAGCAGTTTGCTTTTGAAAATGGCCAAAATCCGTTTACGCTTCCAAAAGATATGAACGAAATTGTAAGGTCCCGTATAAATTTGTCGTACAAATTAGTTCTATGTACCACATAAATATTTTCAACTTACAATTACCCGATCAAAAAAGTTATACAGTTATATTAGTTTTTTGTTTGTATATACATATAGATTATTTTTATGTTATTTTCAATTTATAACGAGCTTTCAACCTCCGTATATTTACAAAAATAAAGCAAATCAAACATATTAGCTAGGTTGATACTAGTATTTCGATCTGGCTAAAGATCTCATCGGAACCCGAAGTTTAAGAAAAGCTAGATCCTCCATATTAGGCAGAACTTTAACAAAAATACCTATTAATCATAAATTTTGCTCCATTCTTGTGCATCATGACGTTACAAAACTTTGAAGACCAATAATGTTCTATTTATATAAAAAAAATTTAGTGTTTATATTAGTTTTTTGTTTTTATATACATCGAGATTATTTTTATGTTATATATCTTAAATACAAAATAAGATCTCATTTCGTATAGATCGATCCAACTTTATCTCAAAACTGGGGTATTCAGTTATATCCGATTATATCCCCAAATGGATTAAATTATATGAAAGTTGTGGCCTCCAATAATATATAATTTACGATCCAGATAGATGCCAAAATATCCCATGGGATTAATTTAGATCTAATTAGATCTAAAAAGATAAGTAGTTTTTGGTGGATCGAATAAGATATTTTGAGATTAAATTGAATTTTCTTAAATCCAACTAAAATTTATTAAAAAAATTGAGAAAAATATATTATTAGTCATCTTGCGGATATTTAAAACAATATATGCGGATATAACAATAGTATGCGGATATTTATAAAAATATATAACTATATCCTATACACATGGAAAAGAATGATGTTATTAGCGAAGTTCGCCATAAGAGAGGTAAACATTTTCAAACAAATTATTATACTTTCAGGATTTTTTTTTAAATTCTCCTAATTTTAAAATTTTTGTTTGTAGTTCTGAAACATTTGTCTCAATAAATTACGTTTCATATAGTCTTTAATTCGTTTTAATAAATTTTTAATTAAAAAGCTATATTTTTTTAAGATTTACAGCAAAATTTCAATTTTAGTATCTCGATTATTTTATGTGTTCGTTATAAGCATACAAATATTTATGAAAACTCGTAAAACGGCCCAAAAATTTAGTTCGTCATATAGAAAGTTCGTAAAAATTATGTTCGTTATAACAGTATTATTTTGTATTAAATAGTTTTGCAAATACGTTGGGACCACAAAAGTCGTGCGTTATAACCGGTGTTTGTTATAACCGAAGTCCACTGTATTTGAAATCTTACATAATTATATCTTACATCATTTAATGTCGTATATAATTATATATTAAGTTGTATTATAAATATGGGGCCATATATAAGCACATCTTAGATCACACAAGAAATATTTTTTATAAGACTTAAATTATATAGCTTATATTGCACCATATATGATTGCATGTTATGTTATATATGATAGTGTATTATTATATATGACAACAGATCTGACATATCTTATTATGTATAGCATATACATTAGACTGGTCGTAATTATATTTTTTTTGAAATTTGATTGCTTGCGCTGCTTAAAATATGAGGTTTGGTGTAAGAAATCATGTCCTAATTTTTCAGCTCAATCCGACAGTGCCTAGTCGCGCCTAGTGGGGCCTAAAGTTCCCCATATTATAAAAAAACATCTATTCAATCAGATCTTTATAGTTGTAATAGTTGAAAAGCCGGTCCCATAGACCGAAAATCAAAAATCTGGTTTCCTTACGATCTTCCGCAGAGAAAGTACTTTAAGTATGCCAAATTTCAGCTTCCTATGTCATCAGATGGCTTCTGAAAGTTGCGGAAAGAATAGGACATACATACAAAAATTCGGACATACTAAGAAATTATATATTGTATAGATTAGAGTGGTTTTAGTGGATATGGGCAAAAATTTTTTTTTAAATTTGAAGGTGCTCAGGTCTAGTATTGTGTCATTTAGTGTAAAAATGCTATTGTGAAAGTTTTAGCTCAATCGGACTATGCCTTCCCGACCCCATTCAGCCCTAAAGTTTAGAAAACGGTATACAAGGCGAAATAGTCACTTTTTTTAGCTTTTGTAAAATTTTTTAAATGTCGTAAAAGCTTTTACTCAAGAAGGTAAATTAATCAAAATGAAGATGTAATTATGTTTTTAAAAAGGTATAAAAAACACAAAATCGGTTAAAAACTAGTCCAGTAATAAATAATGCCCAGACCAGTAAGGTGGCAATTATTACTTGACCGAGAAATTCGAGCACACATTTAAAAATTTTTTTAAATTGATTACTGAAATATATTTTTTTTACTTAAAGGACTCAAATTTGTGGGATGTAGAAGAAGTTTTTTTTTTTGATGGCGGTAACCTGTCCTAATGTGATGTCAAAAACGGACAAAATTTTTGGGGTGTTTTTCAAATCTCCAATTTCAAATTTTAAAAAAAATTCTTTAACAAACACGCAAAAATTGAGAGTTGGACTCTAGTAACTTGTTTAAAATATGTTAGAGATCGAAAATAAAAAATTTTAAAAATATCCCCTGGCACACTTGGGTAGGGCAACGATTTAATTTTTGCAAATTTCGAGGAAATTGTGTTTTTTGGTAATTTTTGCCTTATTTGTTATCATAATATATTTAAAATCGAAAATTAGCTACTTTTAAACCGTTTGTTGTTTTTGTTTATCATCATGACTTAAGGTTGAGAATAAAAAATTTTGGACATCATTAACCCATGTGGACCAGAGGCCCCAAGAGACCCCACACTTATATATTTCAATTTACAAAAAACGTTGAAGATTTTTTTACTACTTTCGAATTTTAATAAACGTGATGTAAAATATAATAACACAATATTTGAAGATTCTGTGCCAAAAGTTTTGGACATATTAAACAACGTTAACACTTGCCGAGCCGCATTAAGGTCAAAGAAGTTACTGCGAGAATTTATACAATTTACAATGTAGTTATGATTTTTAGAAAAGTATGCTTAATCTTCTCTACCACGCCTATCTCAAATAAAATCTTTGTTTCACTTATTTTTGTTGAAATCGCTGTTTCAGCGCGAATATACAATTATTGCAACATTTGGTATATAATTTTATTTAGCGAATATCGTACAAAGGGTCATATTTCATTACACATTTGACTAATAGGAACTTTCATAAGAATATGAAAAAAAAGTCATAATAACAAAAAATTCCGTAAAATAAACGAAAATGTGTTAATTTTACAAAATATTTCGATGTTTTGACATTTTTTTCGTATTTTTAGCATGGATTATTTTGAGTGTATGAGCACTATAAATTCTTTTAAAATTAAATTTCCATTATTAGCAAAGAGTTTTTATAATTTCAGTGAAAGATTTTGCTGAATTCTGCAAAGTAGTTTTAATAAACTTCACAATTTCTAGCATGGCTTTTGTTTAAGTGCATTTACATGAAAATTTGTAATGCACAAAAATATGATATTAAATATTCTGCAGTTATGAGAGTAAATTGTAAATAAGTATGAGTGTGATATGTATACGTATCGGAGATTTGTTAAGGATTATGTGGTTTTACCATAATTTCCTGATATAGGATTTCATATATTTTATTATCTTAATTGTTTGATGGTTAAATTTTACCGAAATGAAATTTTATTTTCGTCTAACATTGATGACTAGAGTTTGGGAAAAAGTTTATATGATGCTGGTGTATTATTATATAAGCAACATTTTATAAAATTTAATTAGGGGTTAATATAACAAGGAAGGTATGCCAAAGGGAACTTTACCATCTTAATAAAACCTGGACATGTTGTACTTAGTTTAGATAAAACTAAGAGATATGTGTTTTTTTCTAGCAGACCAATTAGGAAGTAGACCATTTAGAAAGACCATTTAGGAAGCAGAAAAAGTGGGTGAGTTAATATTTAAAATTTATACACTATCCGATTAGCCTCTTAAATTCTTTTCGGTAACATGGCAACAAATATGCAAAAAAATAAACAAGTGGAAGCATTAAAGTCGGAAGTCCATCCAATGATATAAAAAAATTTAAAACATATTCAAATCAAAATTTCGCGAAGAAAATCTTTGTTGAAACAATTTGGCGAAAAAAAAATTTAGAAAAACCTAATAATTCTTTATATTTCTTGGTGGCTAATTATAATTTCTTGGTGGTTTTTGGAAAATCAAAAAACGACTTGTAAAATATGACATTTCCAAATCGTTAGACATCCAAAACAGCTATCCAAAATTGTGTAATTCATTAAATAAATGCTAATGCTTTATAATACCGGATATATGTACTCTCCTGCAGACTCCTCACAGGCATGAGGTAACATTTTTTGCCATCTACATGTTATAGGAAATATCAATGAAGATTTAGTACAAAAAAATGTACATTTCTTTAAAAATGCTTCTATTGCTCGACCATTTATAGACACGTAAGAAAATAAGTTTAGATCTGATAATGTATACAATTAATGCCACAATTTAAGATAAGGAGATTTGAGAGGAGGAAATCTCTATAATTCCGTAAAACATCACGAGGTGTTCATAATTAATTATATGATCTTGGATTATAACAAGCCGCATAATTCCTGTGCACAAAACCAAAATATCCGATTTTAGTCAAACAAATTGCATTTAAATAGCTTCGTAGTACGTCGACCAGTATATAGATATTTGGCTCTTTGTTAAACAGTTATAAACAATACACGTGTTGCCAATACTGCCTAAAAGCGTCTGCATCAAAAAAAAAAAACTGTATGAAATATATAGTAAAATTTCATTTTAGATAATGCTGAAATATCTTAAACTGAAATTTCATTAATTTTTGCATTTAAATAAAGTTTTTTTTTAATAAATGACCACTTTTGTTAAAATTGATGAATGCGTTAAAAAGTTATTACGAATTTTTCGTGTTATAGTTATTTTAATCATAAATAATCACTATGTTGTATATCGATGTGACTTTACACTTTTACTCATAACTTTTGAACTAGTCAACTGTTTTTGCTCATTTTCAATAGCAGACTACTTAAAATATCAGCAAGGAATTTGACAGAAAATTAATAGCTCCGTTTTTATACTGGCGAAGTATTTTGCATTTCAACGCAATTTGATAATCATGTTGATTAATACTATAAATTTAATGTATAAGGTCCCATAATATTTCTTTTCTATATTATATAGGTATCTATAGCCTAATGCGAAATGGAATAGAGGGTATTAAAAGAAAAATGGTTCAAGTTTTGATCCTTACTTTAAGCCCCTTAACACGATTTTAGATACTTGAACCCCATTTTATCATAGTTATCTACATTATATCAAAGTTTCAATAAGACTTCAGAACTCCCTTCTGGACACCTTCCTTGTAAGAGAGGAAAGAGCCGAAATGTTAAACTTAAAAAAAGTGTTTCATTGTAAACAAAATCTAATTGCATAATCAAATAAATTAACCCCTTCCACTTAATGGCAGCTAATAATGACTGGACCCTCGTTCTTTAACGCCCTTTTAAATGCTAAATCCAACTACAAAATTTGTAAATAAACAATTAAAGCTCAAATGTACAAATAGTTATGAATGACCGACCATAAAAGTATGAACTCGGAGTATGAGTATATATAATTACACACATACCAACCAGCATACTTAATAATCCATTATTATCATCATCACATCATTGATTTTCTGGCAATATCATACCAGACTCTATTATTAGGAAAAGAGTAGATAATTAAACAAATATCACAGGGCAACAAAGAAAATTTAGCCTTAAGGCTTCCTTACTTACTTCCTTAGCGGATACGTTTCGTGAACGGACTACAACTCTATATAATGTGTGAAAATAGTACCTACATACAATATGTTTGTCTCTGTTTTACATACTAAGAAAATGGTAACGGATTTGCGGAAAGTAAATTATATTTTTATCTGAATATACTTTCCGCAAAACCGGCAGCAAAAAATTTTGCTGAGTCAGCAACATTTTAGTCAGGAGGATGCTTGCAAAAAAATTCCTAATGTCAGCAAAATCTTCTGCTGAAAATCAGCGAGCTGATTTCTAGCAACAAGTTAATAGATTCAGAAAAAGTTTTGCTGACTCTTAGTTTATTAGAGATTATTAAACATTTGCTAAAAATTAATAAAATTTTTGCTGAATATTAGTAGACTGAAAAAAACTGAAAAAATTTGTTGAAAAATTATACGACTACTTTAGTTAATTTATTTGCTGAAAGTTATAGAACATATTTTTGTGATTCTATTAAAAATAATTTACAATACATTACAAAATAAAAAAATGTTCATACTCCCAAATTGACGACATGAATTAATGTAATATCTAAAAACAATAGAAATAATTTATATATAATTATAACAGAACCAAAATTATCTTTCAACTACTAATGGTTGTCTAAATTATGCTATATTTTGAAGGAACGCATATGCCGCAGATAATTACAGAAATGAAACGAAAAACAAAATATAAAATATACAACCCTTTTTTTGCAATAAGAAAAAGGACACATAAAAATCTATCTAAGATGTGTGTCTTTATCTTTCGCTTTTGTATGTCCACCTGTTTTATATTTGTTTGCAACTTGATCGCTCTAGATTATTAATCTCTATAAACATTTAGTTAGTACACATTTAATCTTTATTAAATTTAAATATTTTATTTTGTCTTTTATTCAATTAATAGACAATTACTTTCACGAGACGGTGACAACGCAAAATTTAATTTGTTTCAATCCACAATTTTGTTTTATGTATGAAAAACAGATACAAAAATCTTCGTGGTTGTTTTTTTTTTAATTACTTAAGTTGCACTTTTTAGTATCATTTTCCTTGTCACTACTACATCTTGACGTACCACCACATCTAATTCATTCATTAATGTGCTAATCAGCACAATTTGCTTTGCAAAATAAATTAGTAAAACATTAGTAAAATATTAGTAAAACATTAGTTTAAAACAGTGAAGTACTGAGTAAGTATAACTAAAATTTAGCTGAAAACATAATTTTGGCAAACAGTTTGCTGGAAAATAGTTTACCTGATTTACAAGACATTTTACTAACTTTTACACATAGTATGGAGTAAGTCCGCTCTAGTAATGAAGCCTTTAGAGGTTATAATAAAAAAAATTAAAGTAGACCATTACGCTAAGAAATCTTCCGAAGCGATTAACAGCGTTATATCGAGTTCTTATTGTAGGGCCCCTGGAAATGATGGCATTGTCCTAAAATTTGTTGCGCAGTGTAATTAGGAAAAAAAAGCACATTCTCATATTCTAAGAAAATTATAATGATGACCATATTGACCAGCATTAAATTTTTAGTATTATAAAAAATTCACTTTCATAAAATATTTTTAATTTATGATTATTGCATTAAAGGCTGTTGTTGCTATAAGACTATAATTTGTATAAAACATTAATTTAATTATTATATTATTGTTCAAAGTATCATCCATGTTCAGCACGTTAGCGCACTATACCATCATAATACTCATCATTCCAAACAACATCACCACATGAATCGTCATCACAAAGAAAATATAAATGAGTAGAGATGATTGAGTGTATACGTTAACCCTTTAATGCACGAGCTTGCCATTTGGTGATGTTAGCCTATAACGGTTTTATGAACCCTACGAGCTTTAGGTATTTCTTGACGCTAAATGTCACAACTAGTTATGCGCAGACGCAATACTGAAAATATTTTACTTATAATTTTATATAGCATTGTATATAATCCCATAAATGTTTTAGTAAAGTTCAATTTAACATTAAGTTAAGTTTGATATAATTTTTATTAAATTTATTTTTGATCAATGCTGATAATCTTTAACTTCGAGCTCATATATTAGTTCTCGTTTAGTTAGAAAACTAGTTTATATGAATGTTTGATGTTTTGCATGGGATTGTCACTTCTTTCAAAACGTGTTCTGATTATAGGAACCTAGAAAATTTCCGAAATAGATCTATCAACACATTCCTGAAAGTGGTCAATTAATAAATTTGAAACAAAAACTCTATAGATTATTTGTTAGGGCAATATCCTAATAAAGAAATATAGAATATGGCCTCGAACTTGAATAATTTTCATTTCATTAAAATTAAGTTATACACAAGTTAAGATTTTCTTACATATGGCTTCACATATAACCATATTAATTTAATAACGATATCATTTGCAAGTGATTTATTTTGTATAATTTCAAATAAAAATTGTGTACATTTTATAAGATATAATTATATACCACTTAATTATGTATTTTTAAAAAACTAAATTTTGCTCTTGATCATTTTTAATCATTTCGTTGTTTTATTTAAAAAAATGTGGGTCTTAAAATTTTTGATTCCTAGAAATTTTAATTTTTGACTTAAAGACTTTTAAGCATAACTTGAAGTTACAAAAACCATAACTAGTATCGGCTTAAATTTTATAAAATCAGATATATTTATATCTAATAAGATATAATTTGTCAAAATCTTCTGTACACTAAAGAAAATAGTTTGTAAAATTTTTTGCCAAAACTATTAAAAATTTGTTCAAAATGACGCACAGTGGGATATATCACAATATTTTTTGAAAATATTTATTTATTAATTAAAACAATAACACTTTCCGACTATAGCATTAGGGCCATAAGTCAGTTTTGTCGTACTCCGCAATTTTCAAATATTATAATTTTAAAAAATTAAAACCAATTAAATTAGCGGATGAAGACATTTTTAATTAATAAATTAACATTGCACGGTTTTTTGTTTAAGAAAAAACAAATGAAACTAAAATATTCTTGCTCACATCATAATTTACTACAAAAGATCGAAAATAAACTTTTGGTTTTCATTTTTTTAAAATTTAAAAGTAAAATATTTTCGGAAATAATTCAGCAATTTCTTAGTTAGTGGTCCGATTGCAATAAAATTTGGAACAGGCATAAGATACCTGATATCGTGCTTAAGTTTTGATTTTCAACCTTCCAAACATATTAACATGTGAATATGTGAAATTCCAAATTTGGTCCCACTCAGGTCCAGCTTTTTGCAAAAAGCGGGACGAAATCGGGCTACTTTATTTTTTTTTAAATATTGGTTATTTAACTAAGAAAATAAAGATTAAATAAAAAAAAATAAATGCAATATCTTGTTTTACTTAAAATCTACATTAAATGTAAAATTAGTCAGTTCTTGCCTAAACTAAATTTCGTCTAATATACGAAATATTCGTATACATTACGAAAAAGGATAAACACGAACATTTTTTTTCGCAAAATGTTGGATTTTTTTTTTTTTTTCAGTGCAGATGCATGCTCTACTTTAGAATTTAATTTCAACAAAAATTTGTGCATTAAGAGGTTAAAGTTAATGGTTTTGGAGGAGGGTTCAATTACTTTTTATTTGTTTTTTATTTTTTTATTTAATTTTTTTTCGTTTGGCTGACGCATATGAACATAAATTTTGTTAACCTTTCACTTGACGTTTAATAAATGTATGCTTTTCTGACCTTCATTACATACATATTTACTTAACTAATAATGTTGCTGATGATCATCATCACTACAAAATTTAGTTAATTTATGGTCTAACTCATTAAACATATATGATTCATACAAATTATTAAATATATTTTATCATAAATGCATGTTACAAGCATACAAAATTTGAAAGCTAATTTTTATTTGAACAGTTTTGAATGAAAAAAGTATGAATAGAAGAATATTTAGAATGTTTGATTAAAAATTGCATATGAACACCATGAATGAATTTGGGTCAGGTCTTTTTCAGTTTTTGTTCAACTACATTGGGTAAATAGACAAATAAAACTATTTATGTTGTTCATAAATAACGAGTTGCAAAAAAATAGTTTGTTTAAAAGTAAATAAAAAAAAAAAAAAGATAATGGACGGTATCACTAATATCAGGTCCTTGTAAATTTTAAACTGTTAAATTCAAATTAAACTGTTTTTCAAAATCTTTTTGGATTAGATGTCCAAATTTAAAATCTAAATCCAATTTCAAAACTAAATTAATATTTTACGTTCGTTTCTATTATCAATTTCGTTGTAGCCCAAACTGAAAGTCACAATAAAATTTAATAATTCACAAAAAACAATTAAATGAAAATTCAAAGCCTATGGGTATGTGGCTTAACATTGTTGGACGTCTTATTAACTCGCATATCGCTATTTTTCCAGATAGTCAGGCAGCGCACATGGCATTGTCGTCTTTCACATTCACCTCGGGGCGCGTCCTGGAGTGCTTTAATACTCTATTGATGCTTCGTCGCTTCGGCTCACCGGCTTTGTCTTGATGAGGATGATAATGAAAACTCAGAACACGTCTTATGTGAGTGTGCTGCGGTCTACTCTATTAGCCGATAGCCGCTTGGCTATCCGTGAAAATCACAATATCACCGGTCAAGCCCATGATATTCAGCTGCTTAATGCACTCCATAATCGCGGTGACCTGCGCCTGTAGTACTGTGTTATGGTCAGGAAGACGGAAGCATTTGCGTACATTGAAATCAGCGCCACAGAAGCCCAGACCCGTTTTCCCACCCAGTTTCGATCGGGGGATTAACGTGTCACAGAGCGTCGTGGCAGACCTCTCTGAAATCCAGTCGAAGTCCCATTCTGGGACGCAATACCCTGGCAACTGGTCCAAAATAGCACGGTGCCCGGTAATATGGCCATTACTGTCCCATTCCCCGGTAGCCCTCAGCCACATCATAGTCAATGCTGCCTCGTACTTCACCTGTACCTCAATTGGGCGAATTGCTAGAATAGTCTCGACAGCACTAGTAGATGTGGTTCTCATTGCGCCACTAATGCCCAAACAGCATAGTCCCACATACGAGCCAAATCTCATCGATGTCCACCATACTACAGATGCGTACGTCAGTACAATTCTGACAACGCTAATGTAGAGCCAGTGTGTCATCCTGGGATTCAGACCCCATTTAGATCCTATTGCCCTTCTACAGACGGACCACGATATGTGATCCCTCTTCACCCTTTCCTCAATATGGTCCCTCCAGGATAGTTTCCTATCAAGAACAACTCCCAGATACTTGACCCTATCGGAGATGTGAACCGTTTTTTCCCAGGAAGATAGGTTCATCAAATCAATGATCTTCCTCTTCCTAGTAAAAAGGCATATTTCAGTTTTGTCCGGATTGACGTTTAGGCACCTGGGCCTAGCCCAGCTGTACGCCAGTTCGAGTGCATAAGATGCCCTCCTACATAGATATCCAGGATTCTCCCCCCTTAAAAGTATCGCCACATCGTCTGCGTAGCAGACAGGTTATAAACCTTCACTGGATAGAATCCTCAAGAGACTATTAATCGTGGTGACCCATAGGAGTGGAGATAGGACCCCCCTGAGGAGTCCCACGGTTAACACTGTCTCTGATCACTATGCCATTTGCCTCGAATTTTATCCACCTATTCCCTAACATATGACCGACCCAGGCTACTATGTCCCGGTGAATGTCAAACTGGTCTAGATAAGACTGGATAAGCACATTGGTCAAGACATTATTAAAAGCCCCCTCTATATCAATAAAAATTGCCACAGTGAAGCAGTTCAGATCAAAAGATCTCTCCACATGACAAACCACCTCGTGAAGAGCCGTTTCTACTGAACGCCCCTTCAAGTAGGCGTGTTGTCCAAACCTAAGTAATTCCCTAGGAATTTGACCCTTAACCATGTCATTACTAACCTCTCCATGGTCTTGAGTAAAAAGAAAGTTAGGCTTATCGGCCGATAAGCCTCTCTCCTTTCCCGGTTTAGGTATGAAGACAACTTTTGCCTCCAGCCATAACCTTGGAGTTTACGCGAATTTTAGGCACGCAGTTACAAACTTTTTTAAACAAAGCATCAGCTTTGTATAAAATAAATGCTTAACCAGTGGTAAGACTGAATAGCACTGGGAAAATACTTTTTCCCAAGTTGTCTGAGCCAATTATTTTCCAATGATTTTTTTTACAGACCACTGAAATTATTGTAAAACAAATACTGGCAAAACGGTTTCTGGAAACGCTGGTATAGCGTCTTCAACAAGTGTTCTGCCAGTAGTTTATTTCCAATTCCTTGGTTAGTCAGTGGTATACCAGTGCTTGATTTTATGTACCACTGGCAGTTTCTAACTGGGTATATAGTCCCATACCCAAGTAAAAGAGTTTATATATATTCAGATATAGTTCAATACAATTAAATGTATTAATGCATTAATTAAAATTGAACTGAAATAATTCCAAATTTCCAAAAATTTATGCGTTGTTAAAATAGTTATGACTTTAAAGGCTATGGAAATAAAGGATATGGTCTTATTTTCTATAAGTTGAAATATTAAAACGATGTTCTTTTGGTTTCCCTACAACGCAATATGTTAGGATTTACTCTAGCCTTATTTCAGACTGTTAAATGCTGCCTGGCACATTTGTGTCATTGGATCATTGACATGAGCAGATTACATCATTCCTTTAGGATACCTTCACAAGCCAATTTGATCTTTTGACTTTTTTTGAAATAACAGGCGTGTAAAGTTATTGCCAAAAGTCAATGTAGCGATTGAAAACATCCACCAAAAATTAATCCATTATCCGCACATGCTCATGCGAGATTCCAGGTTTAATACACTCAGGGAACTTCTGCTTTAAAAATATGTAGTTGTTTGGGTTTGTAATAACGTTTTTTTATCTTTAATGTAATGTCAGTCATTTGTAGAACAAATTAAATTTTTTATTAACCTCGTAGTTCATTTAAAGAAAACAAACCACATCAAATGACTGTTTTATGACTTTACATTAATTTTTTACAGTCATTTTTTGTTATTTAAAAAAATAAATGTTTGTTTATTTTTACTACCATGTGGTTCATGTTTCTTACAATTGTTAGTCAGTTTTTGAACATTAAAAAACAAATGACAATGTTAGTTGAATTTAATTAAATGTAAGTCGTCCTTTCTTTAAGTAAAATTTCATTTGCTTTCAACTACATTTGCAGTGGTCTTTACCTACATAATATACTAAGTGCATGATTATGGGAGCGAAATGTTTCTATGAACCGCAACCTTAAACTAACCAAAAACTCAATGGTCTAATGTAAATTCTGAAATGGAACAGTTGAAGTTCAAACTACATTAATACGCTGATGCTCAAAAATTATATTTTTTAAACTTGTAGAAACTCAAAAATTTTAATAATATACATATTAGTACAAAAAATTATTTTAAAATATATGTAAAATATATCAAATTAATTTATATGAACAAATTAATTTCGCAAATGCACTACATAGAATAAAAAAACAACGCTTTAAAATCAAAAAGTATTGAGTTTTTTATGATTCAATAAAACAAATTTTAAAAAAAGTGCAACTTTTTCAGATACTTTTTATAAAATGTACATTTTATAAAAGGGTACGTTTTATAAAAGGTACTTTCTTTGAAGGTATTTTTATAAAAGACACTCTTAAGGTTCTTTTTATAAAAGGAACTTTTTATAAAAACTTACTTTCTATAAAAGTTTTTGTTTTTGAAAATGAATCGTTTTCATTGCACAATTAAAGGTCGAAAAAAACATAATATTTTATTTTTAATAAAAATTATAACAAACTAGTTTTTGTTTTTACTAAAGATGGTTTTTATAAATGATACTTTTTATAAAGATACTAATTATAAAAGACACTTTTTATAAAAGGTTTTTTGTACCCTCAATTTTTTAAAAGGCACGTTTTTTAAAGGACACTTTTTATAAAGTGCTCTTTATACAAAAGTACTTTTTATAAAAGGTATTTTTAAAGAAGCAAAATAATTTAAATCTCTGCGTTATATAACGTAAACAAGATAATAGAAATAAACTCGACACGTTTTTCGCTATTACTTTTTATAAACGTCTTTATTTTTATCTTTCAAGCTATTTTTTCTGTCTATTTCTACTCTTTCTCACCGTTTTTTCTCTGAAGGGATTCACAATGGACCGTATTGGTCTCCGAGTGGAGTTGTGCCCTTGGGTACATAACCCTTCCTAACCTAACCTAACCTTTTATAAAACGTACTTTCTAGAAAAGGTACGTTTTATAAAAGATACTTTTTATGATGATTTGTTTTATAAAATATACTTTTTAAGAAGGTACTTTTTAAAAAAGACACGTTTTATAAGAGGTATAAAAAGAAAAGTCGTTTTATAGAAGGTACTTTTTATAAAAGATATTTTTATGTTGGTATATTTTATAAATGTATTTTTTTAAAAAGATACTTATTTATAAAAGACACTCTTTATGTGAGATACTTTTTATAAAATTACTTTTTATAAAGTAACTTTTTTAATTTTTTTTTTTTACAAGAGATAATTTTCTTAAATGGAACTTTTTATAAAATATACTATTTATTAAAGACACTTTTTATAAAGGTACTTTTGATAAAAGATTTTTTTTCTACCCTTAATTTTTTAAAAGGCACTATTTACAAAAGACACTTTTTATAAAAGGCAAAATAATTATAAACTATGTGTTATATGATGTTAACAAAATAATAGAAATAAACTCGACACGTCTTTCGCTATTCCTTGGGTGATATATTTGTTCACTAATTTTGAACGCTCACGACCAATGGAATATATAGTCCCATAGATTTTTTCACAGAAAGAGTTGCGAAAAATATTTTTGTTGAGTCGATAAACCCGATTCCGCAATTTTAAGTTCAGTCCTTAAAGGGTTAAAGGCAAACAAAAAATATGTTGTAACATGTGACAAGTTAACAATATCTAACCACACATTTCACACAAACATTCCTTGTGGTTGGTCAGCAACTAAGGTGCATATTTTTCGCAAAAATCTCATAACAGGATAAAAATTAAAGAATGAAAAATAGAAAATATAATGCAAAATCTCATGACAACTAGAGAATTTTACTAACTTAGAAATTTGTTTATATCATGCTGAGATTTGGACATTTCATGCCTGACAGATATTTAGCATAAATAAAATAAAAACAGAAACAAAAAAATGTCCAAGAATATAAAAATGTACTTTGACATTCTACAAACCAAAATTCCTTGAAGTTATTATCTGTAGTAGTTAGTTATGATATGAAAAATTTAAAGAATAGAAAAAGATTGTCATTTTTTATACTTAGAAATATAGGTATGCTTGGACGAATTTAAATTTTTTATATGGGAAAAAATTTGCCATAAAATATTTAAGTTTTTTTTTATAATTTAATAAAGTTTGCTTGTTTACATACATATGTAATTGTTGTTAACAATTATAACTTGAAATAATAATAAACTTGTTAGATAAAACATTTGAAAGTTTTGAAGTTTATCACGAACAAACTCATGCATGTTAAGGTACTTAAGGTGAACATTAAAAACAAAAATATAATAAAATAATGGAAGAAGTTGTAATAAGAATGTAATGAATTTAATGCACCCTATTCGAATATTAACTAGGGCTTACATATTTAAGAGACCCTGTTTTCGAACCAAGCCCTACGTTGGGCGCCAAATTATTAAATAACTCTAACAATTTGTCGATCACCAGCATACGCCTAAACATATTTTTGGTAAAAGTCCTGCGTTGGGTGCCATTTATTCTAACAAATATCAAAAGTATGGAAATATTTACAAAAGTTATTAAGAAGAATTGTTAGTTAAAGGCTATTGGAAAAGCTACAAAAAATTTGGTGTCGCATTAGTTCCTTTGGTTTTGAATTACTTTTTTGTACTTCTCGATTTTAAGTCGTTAAAATTTGTCATCAAAATATGTACTTAATGAAGATAAAATAATTTTCTGTTTGAACCTTAGAAAAATATTTTACAAAAGAAGCACTAGAATGTGCTTAAGTGTAAATTCATTTATCATTATCAACCTAACATCCATACATCTTAAGGCCTAGAACTCATTTTATATTATTACAACATTCAACTTCAATGCAAAAACTCATACAATTTATCTTAACGGGATAAAGTTTTTCTTAAATGCACTTCAAATGTCATCAAATGTATAAGGGTTTAAAAAATAAAGGAAGAAAATACAAAATTGTTTGTTTTGCTCAAGATTCATCAGGAGTAAATACTTAAGAGACATCATGTATGAAAACAAACGAACTCTTAAGTGGAATTTTTAAAGACTTATAACCCTACGAATGGCATTTATGACCAAGAAGAAAAACTAACTCCTAAGGAGAAGAACTCTGCTAAGAGATCTTGAGTCAATAAATAAGACCTGGAACGAATGTAAACTATTATTACACAGAAAAAACTAAAAACGGGTTTCAATTAAAAAATTTATTGAATCAATTAATATTATAATTGATTTTGCACCTATCACGGCAATGATACTATCAATTAAACCTTTTATTAATATTAAGAAGGAAAAAGTTATAAATAACTTCTACAAAAAAAATATGATACTCACAAAAAAAGTGGGTGATCTATACGTTGGTATGTGTGTTTTTTGCAATGCTGAATCTGTTTGTGCGTGTGCTTGTTTTTTTTGTTAACTTCAAATGTATTTGGTATTTTATACTGAAAATTTTCTAGTTATGCATACAGTGTCTGAAAAATAATATGATAATTGCGTCTAAAATAAAATATGTATTTATATATGTGAGATGTTGGTTAGTTCGGTTAAAGGTCATGAATATTTTTTCCATATTAACAGAAAAATTATAATTTTATTTGTGATAATTTACTTAAATTAACAGAAAAACACTTTGAAAAAAAGTTGTTTGACACCTGCATAAATGGAGTTAACTTTCTAGCCCGCAACGGCCTTTATCAACATTATTCGTGCTTTAAAGTGTTAAATGGTAAGCATCATCTATTTAACTCAACTAGTTAAGTTAAAAAACGTAAAGTGACTTAGTTTATTGAGTATGACGAAATTGACTGAGAACTTATTTTCTATAAAGCTATGTTTAGTTCTGTTAATTATTACCACAGTTGCCAGTTTCAACTAATTAAGTTGAAAATTTGACTGGCAGTTATTTTTAAATATCTTCATATTTTATCCTTTACATTGTAAGTGAAAGAATATCAAACATTGATGATTATCATCGTTTCTCACATACAATTTATAGATCAACAATGAAAATTCACTATTAATGTATTTATATGTTTAAAAGTCAATTAAGATATTAATTGATTCAATTAAATATTTGTTTAGAAACAAATTAAATTCAAATCAAATCTTTAATTAGATATTAAGGTGGATAATTTTTTCTGTGTATGTTATAAGAGATTATAATGGAAATGTATTGTCGAAGCCCTATGTTCCTACGAGGAATACATAAAGAAAAAAAAAGAGAAATTTAAATTGTCCATCTACTTTTCGACTTGGCATTATAAGAACACTTCAATTAGCAGTTCGGAAACTACATACTGCACATAGAAAACAGTTTTATAGTTGCAACCGAATTTTTTTGCCAACCGAATTTTTGTGGTTCCGCGTACTATCACTATTACCAAATATTAATACTTTTGTAACAACCGACATTTATTACCAATTTCGAATTTTTATTGTAACATTGAATATTTTATGTTTATGTACTATAATATTCTATAAATAGATTTACGTGCATTCAACAAATTTATTTTATTAATAAAAAAATGTTATGCCTCGAATTGGACTCGAACCGGAGATCTTTCGTTTGTCAGGCAAGTACTTTACCTCTAGCCTAAACCCAATTTAAATATGTTTTTTTTTTAATTTCAACCTTGCATATATTTCTAGTTTCAAATTTAAATATTGTCTAAAAATAGGATTTGTATGTCCAATAGAAATCCGATTGCTAATCTCAATACTTTGTTAGAGTTGGTAACTCTATAACTATAAAAAAAATTTATATTATTTTAAAATTATTTTAATAATAGAAAAATCGCCGCGAACTGGGTTCGAACCGGCGACCTTATGCTTGTCAGGCAATTTTTTTTTTTTCACTCAGGGGATGCCCCTATAATGCAATTATAGGGGCATATAGGGAGTAGTGTTTGTGAATATTTGATTGAATTGCGCTA